>CM055743.1:7538072-7905572 GCA_029465975.1 Dallia pectoralis
CCAGTAATAAATGTGCAATTCCTCCGTGATATCCTGTCTACCGAGATGTTTATGGCCTGGCGTTGGAAAGCTTAGCTCCACACGTCACCACATACATGTATTTCTTGGAAACAGATAATCATGCTCCTCCTTGCTGTTTCACTTCAGTAGTTTCCCGTTCCAATCCACCATTATTCTGTGCTATATTAGAATTGTCAGTTTATCTATCTATAATGTGACGTGGCCCTTGTCTAAATGGACGGTATGTACCTGTGCATAATACTCAAAACAATGAATGAATACTAGGTTTATAGTGACTGATCTGATGTGTGAACTTTACACAGTGTTTTGACAGTGTTGACATTTTATTCATTTTCATCAAATAAGTGTGGCTGATTGAGCGTAAGGAAACCCATCAACCGTGAGCAGCTAAATGGGTTAATGAGCATTAATGCTTTCCCTTTGAGCAACAGGGATGGTTCATCTTTATTTATTTAGAAAAATACTATACAATTACAGATTGTGAATTTGAATCAAATATATTGGACAATGTTTATGTGGTGCCCTAGTAGAAAATATTTACGTGGTGCCCTGGTAGAAAATATTTACGTGGTGCCCTGGTAGAAAATATTTACGTGGTGCCCTGGTAGAAAATATTTACGTGGTGCCCTGGTAGAAAATGTTCATGTGGTGCCCTGGTAGAAAATGTTCATGTGGTGCCCTGGTAGAAAATGTTCATGTGGTGCCCTGGTAGAAAATGTTCATGTGGTGCCCTGGTAGAAAATATTTACGTGGTGCCCTGGTAGAAAATGTTCATGTGGTGCCCTGGTAGAAAATGTTCATGTGGTGCCCTGGTAGAAAATGTTCATGTGGTGCCCTGGTAGAAAATATTTACGTGGTGCCCTGGTAGAAAATGTTCATGTGGTGCCCTGGTAGAAAATGTTCATGTGGTGCCCTGGTAGAAAATGTTCATGTGGTGCCCTGGTAGAAAATGTTCATGTGGTGCCCTGGTAGAAAATGTTCATGTGGTGCCCTGGTAGAAAATATTTACGTGGTGCCCTGGTAGAAAATGTTCATGTGGTGCCCTGGTAGAAAATATTTACGTGGTGCCCTGGTAGAAAATGTTCATGTGGTGCCCTGGTAGAAAATGTTCATGTGGTGCCCTGGTAGAAAATGTTTATGTGGTGCCCTGGTAGAAAATGTTTATGTGGTGCCCAGGTAGATTTTTTTTTGCTTTGGCGCCTCATTAATATATATAAGACCGGACCAGACAAACCAGCTGATCATCTGGATAGTGAAGATAAATAGTTAACTAAAAGGGTTCTTGACATCCTATGGCCTAAGTACAGATACTGTAGTTCAGCATTACTTATAGCCACGTCTGGCTTCTAGACTAAATATGTACGACAGCAGTCCTCAATGAGGCTCAAACATCAGTCAATGAACTAGAGAAATATTTTACAGTCAGCAAAAAATGTGTGAGAAAACACTGGAAAATACGGAAAAAAGGCCTTTAACAGAAACTCTAAGCAATTGTAATCTAAGATGGACGGATACGTCATATTAGTAAGCAGGAGGAGAGAGCAAACAACTAAGTCTCTAAATCCACCAAATAGACTGTGAAGATGCTAGAATCATTTCCAAGACTTCCTAACTGGTGTCTTGCTTTTTCAGTCCAATTCCTTATCCACAATTAACTGTAAAGAAGTTAGAAGTGAATTCTAAGTCTGGTTGTGTGGTTCTGCATACAGGGATTGGTAAACCGGATGTTATTATTGTTCAGCCCATCCAACACAGTCTCTGGTGGAATAATATGCAGCCCTTCAGACACAGTTTAAAGGGAATTCAAGGGAAAAGGCCTTTTCGGCGTGTTGTATTGATAGACAACAGGAGGTTGCAGTGAACAGAGCATTTTCTCTGGCCAATCAGGTGGCGCGAAGCAAAACGTCGCATTCTCGCGATACCATGTGGACCCCTCGCTATTTCAGTCAGGGGGCAGCGTCTCGTCCACATCACGAACTAAGTCTTTCTATACTTTTGCAGCAGGGGACGGACGCGCTTTGCGTGTCGCAGCTGAGATTTTGCAATCATGGTAGGATTGTATATTTAATTTACAATACATTCACTATTGCTCTTGTCATTATGCCGATAAATCTATTTTAATAATTGTCATATTATATTATTTCGACTTTGTTACACTTAACAACCCAGCTAAAGCGAACGAGCCTACTCGCTGCCACGTTTTCTGGCACATGGATGCGATTTCAGATGAACGTCGACCGTAACATAATTTGGGCTACTTGATTTAATGCTTTTAAATGTCATACAAATGTTGCATGCAATTGACTTAATATAGTGGAGATCCGGACACCCGTTTGCTAACGTTAGCTGAAAGTTAAATATGATCACCACATTGTGGGTAGGCCTCAAAACACATCTACAAAAGATGACGATATGTTTTTCTCTATCAACAACGGGCCTGTATATTTAACCTCAACATAAGTACTCGGTATACCTCTAGTGTGTTGTTGTCGTTCTGTATTAATACTTGTATTAACATTTGGCTTACTTTATAGCGGTGTGCGTAGCTACATTGCACTAGCCCGTATTTGGCCCACGTGGTTTCAGTCGTGTACCCTATCCTGGGGTTGTACATGGGTTAAATTAAGCCTTTTTACGCGCCATTATTTTTTACAATTCGTTGTTGAATCATATCAAGTATCACCAAAAAAGTATTTTATATTTGTGTTCGTTTAATGTCACCATCTGTCCGCTAAGCGCCTCCATCTTGAATTGCACGCTCGACCTCCCACCACGTGGAGCCCCACCGCACTGAAACCTGTCTATGCTGCAGTCGTTTTTAATATTATAATAATGTCATTATTTTTTGTGTGTACTTGTGTCGGTCTTACAAACCGTAACTGGGTGTCTCGTTCCACAGGTGCTGTTGCACGTGCTGTTCGAGCATGCAGCAGGTTATGCACTGTTCGTCGTCAAGGAGGTGGAGGAGATTGGCATGCTTTTGCCTCAGGTACGAATAGTCGTCGCGGCCATCTAATTAGGATTTTCAGTTATCAACCTATATTCACGTATCAAGACCGGACGCACGTCAAAGCCGTTGCTTATATGTATTTAATTGTTTTGGTGATGTATGCTTTAGGCCCGTGGTTTTCCTCTTGTAGTTACTGTACCACCATTTGAATCTGCTTTAAGTACCACCTCGTGTTAGGTTCCTTAGTGAGCCAATGCTGTTAACCTAGGTCCGGGGAATTACAATTTAAGTTGTGGATTCAATTGTTTCTTGTGCTTTTACTTGGTGGTTCGATTAGTGGTATTTACCTGTAATTTTTCACTTACCAGGTTGAAAACTGTGTTCTGAACATAAGCAAATTCAATGGTATGGTCAACCTGGCAGCTTTCTTCCCATTCAAATCGGCTCAGGCAGCCCTGGAGAATATAAATGCCATATCAGAGGGTGAGTTGGTTTATTTATTTTTCTATTCCTGGCCCTGATGTAATGATGCTTCAATATCTGTCAATCCACTGACTGGCTGTGCTGATAACCTATCATCAATCCTGAACATCAGGGCTCATCTGGTTTTCTAATACAGATGGACATTAGTCAGTCTGTGTAGATAAAAAAAAACGACTTCTACATTCTCGTATCTGCTTCATTTCAGGGGTGGTCCATGCTGACCTAAAGCTGTTCCTGGAAACCAACTTGCCTGTAGGCGGTAAGAAAAAGGTGGCCCTGGGAGTGGGTGATGCCAAAATAGGAGCAGCCCTTCAGGAGGAGCTTGGTCTGTCCATCCAGACTGGAGGAGTGGTGGCGGAGATACTGCGAGGTGAGGACTCATGTCTGGGTTTTTTTGTGTACTGGAGATCCATGGGCTGTGGTGATGCTATGATAAACAACCCCTGACCCACGTGATGGCTTATACTGAAAATCTGAACAGCGTGCTGGTGCCAGTGACTGAAGTTGGCTTGCCGCTACACACACACTAAGCTTTTTCCCATGTCTCCTCCCCCAAAGGTGTGCGACTTCACTTCCACTCCCTGGTGAAGGGGCTCACTGCCCAGGCGGCATCCAAGGCCCAGCTGGGTCTTGGCCACAGCTACTCGAGGGCAAAGGTCAAGTTCAATGTCAACAGGGCAGACAACATGATCATCCAGTCGATCGCCCTCCTGGACCAGCTGGACAAGGACATCAACACCTTCTCTATGCGTGTGCGGTGAGTACTGGTACCAGGGATGGAGACTACTGGTCCACTTGACTTGGTTGTTGATACGTCCAAATGATGTTCTTACCAAATCTGTCAATCCCCTGAATTCTATGTGTGGAGTTTTCCATCGGTACTGACGGTCGTTCGTTCTCATTGACAGTGTTTTTCCCAACCTGGTTTCTTGTTAACTCAACATTCCTGCCTCTGCCGTCTCCCAACAGCGAGTGGTACGGCTACCACTTCCCAGAGCTGGTCAGGATCGTGCCGGACAACTCTACATACTGCCGACTGGCCCAGCTGATTGGCAACAGAAAAGAACTGAGTGAGGAGAGTCTGGAGGCCCTGGAGGAGGTGGTGATGGACAGCGCCAAGGCCCAGGCCATTCTGGAGGCGTCACGCAGCTCCATGGGTAAGTCCACGCCCCCTCACTACGGTGCCCCTCGCTGGCAGAGCCCAACCCCCTTTTTGCCCATGTAGGACTTGCCCGTGTCCTAAATGATCAACACAGGGGGGAAGAGTATGTTAGTTCTCTCATAAACCTGTAGTGCTGGCTCACGTCCTCACTATGGATCCTGTCGGGAGATACAAGATTCCTTTAATAATCTCTCCCTATTGGTATGAAGTGTCTCTCCTGCTCACGCTCGCTCCCACCTGGTGTCCACAGGCATGGACATCTCTCCCATTGACCTGATCAACATCGAGAGGTTCTCCAACCGCGTGGTCTCTCTGGCCACGTACAGACTGGGGCTCCAGGAGTACCTGCGTTCCAAGATGAGCCAGGTGGCCCCTAACCTGGCCGCCCTCATTGGAGATGTGGTACGTAGCTGTCAACCCCAAGTCCACTACCACTGTGGCAATGGGACGGAGTGATGTTCATACCAAATCTGTCAATCCCCTGAACTCTGCATGTTGACATATCCATCGGTGCTGACTGTCCTTCACACCGGGCCCTAATTGAAACCACCTCTGGCCTGCCTCTTACGTTTACGTTTCTTTTCCAGGTCGGGGCGCGTCTGATCTCCCATGCCGGCAGCCTGACCAATCTGGCCAAGTACCCGGCCTCCACCGTACAGATCCTGGGCGCAGAGAAAGCCCTGTTCAGGTACTGGGGCTACCCCCTCCTGCTGGGGGAACTGACGGCTGCTGTGATGGCAGGGCAGGGGCGGAGCAGAGCAGGGTGACTGGGGGCAACTCCTCCAGAGTGATCCCTCTCTCCCTTACGCACCCCCATAGTCTGAGCAGCCGTCCAGGGCACCGAGGTAGATAACTGTCATACTCTAGTTAGTTTTAGTCATGGGCCGTCCCAAGACAGGAAGTACTCGGGCTGATTTATTTTCTTATTAGAACTAGTATATGCAGTGAAATTGTTTCATTGGGGTGATTCTTGACTGATTTGGGTGTAATGCTCAGTCAATATAATTTTAACTGGAGACCCCGTATGTCCATTTCCCCCGCAGAGCTCTGAAGACACGCGGGAACACTCCCAAATACGGACTGATCTTCCACTCGACCTTCATAGGCCGCGCCGCCGCTAAGAACAAAGGACGCATTTCCCGTTACCTTGCAAACAAGTGCACCATTGCCTCACGAATCGATGCCTTTTCTGGTTAGTAGGCGGCTGTAGTCACAGTTCTTGGTTTTCGTGGCCCATTTATGTTCCGACCAGACTGCATCCGTTGCAATGATGTTCATATTTTTCGTCAACAGTAATCTGCCTCCGTGTGGATGATGGTGATTTGTTACATTCTGAGTGCAACCCGTGTCTGTGTTACTGCCAACAGTGCCCCCTGCTGGCTGGTGATGTTAATGGATCCTGTATTTTCCACTTGCAGATGTGCCCACCTGTGTGTTTGGTGACAAGCTGCGTGACCAGGTGGAGGAGCGCCTGTCTTTCTACGAGACCGGCGAGGCACCTCGCAAGAACCTGGATGTTATGAAGGAGGCTGTGATTCAGGTGAGCTCCCTCTGCTGTTTACAGCCCACGTGCCGCGAGTGATGACAAGACTTTCCCCGACTCAGACGTGGGGGTTTACTGATTTAATGAGCCTGACGCGGCACTGAGCACTTCCACTTTTTTTACCACTGTATTACACGTCTTCCATGTCTTAACTGTCCCGTTTGGTCTCTCAGGCAGGGGAAGAGGCGGCGGCAGCCCAGATTAAGATCAAAATGGAGAAAAAGGAGAAGAAACGCATTAAGCGTGAGAAAAAGCTGGCGGCCCTCTCTGCGGGTGACGAGGAGGCAGACGCCAATGGCGGGGCGGAGGTATGTGCCTCTTTGGCTTTCTGAACTAGAACTGGACTGCATGTTTTGATTTGAGACTTGACCGTTCCTCATGATCCTGTCTCAGTGTACGACATGCGAGATCAACTCGACTCCTAACCATTGGCTGGTTCCCATACAGTGGGCCGGACCACTGAAGTGGGTCAGACATGACATACAAGACCCGCTCAAATGACTGTCTGTCTGTGGGGGTAACTGTGTCACATGCTAATGTGTGAATGTTGAAACCTTGTATCATCAGGCGAACGGAGAGGCGGTGACGACTAAGAAGAAGAAAAAGACGACGGAGGTGACTGTCAAAATGGAGGAGGAAGAGAATGGAGGTACTCCGGCCAAGAAGATAAAGAAACGGAAGAGCGAGGCCATGGATGTGGAACCGGTGACCGAAGAGGTCCCTGAGACACCCCAGACAGAAAAGAGAAAGAAGAAAAAGAAAAAAGATGCCGAATAGGAGATGGTCGAGGACGAACATTTTTCTGTTAAGATTTGTACAGTTTTTGTTTTTAGCTTTGGACTTAAAACCACCCAAGTCGGTTGGAAGCAGATTGATTTGTGTAATTTGTCTCAATTTTATACTTTTCCCCTTTCCTCCCGAGCCTCAAGCACTTTACACTGATAATGGATATTCAGCTCAGTGCCTTGACGTTTGTAATCCCATCATGCATACATGTAAATACTCTCATGGTCGCTCTCTCATAACTATGCTTACATTTTTTTAAGTAAAGGTGTTACATAAACCCTCGCTGTCTCAGTATTTCAGCATTTGGTTACACCTACAGTCCACATTCAGTTAGTCAACCAATGAGTGTGGAGTCGGTCTGCAGCTAGTAAGTACTGAGTCTATGTATTTAAGACTCCCATCAACCTGCTTTAGGTTTGGTGTTACGCTGCATGTCTATATACACTTCTGCTCAATACCTGGAATAATGAATTGCTGTAATCTTGGCCATACTAGTATGTGAAACTGCAGTCAGTCTCATGAAACTAAAATAAATGGTTTGAACATCATTGACTCGTGATAAGACTCGCTACCTTGATGGGGTTTTGCCACTTATCAAACAGAACTGATGTCCCACAGTAAATGACTGTGGGTTAATGTTTTTATTGTACTAGTCAATAACAGTAAAACAATTACCGGTAAATGGCATATTTCACCTACTGAAACTAGAGCCATGGCTAACCTGTAGATACACTCCTTGACATACAGGGTTCATACTCTTGTGCTGCAGGTAATCAATTGAGTCTTAGCGGGCCTGAAGTTGTGTGTGTGTTCTCTTGAAGACCTTTTGTGCCATTGATCAATAATTAGTCACCAATTTCTTGCTGCTTTGCAGCATCTCATGGCATGAAGCTCTCATTACTGTCCATCACCGTTCAGTTCTCAGTGCCAAGATAGGGGCTGGCATCCATTGCCTGAATATGCCATTAAGACCTAATTAATGGTGGTCCACTCTGCAGAATAGATCGTTCTAAGTGTTCAGTTCTTGTCTACCTCCCTGATCCCTAGCCCATTTAATATTAGGGATGCACCAAATATTCGGCCACCGAAAATTTTCGGCCGAAAATGGCCCAAAAGGGCATTTTCGGCCGAAATACTTTTATCACCGAAACAATACGGCCGAAATATGTTGTGATCTATTCGGATCCTCTGCACTTCATCGCGACTACTTGATCCGCGTTATAAAGACCATTACTTGGATGCAGAAATAAAGCAGCGCGCACGAGAAATGATCCAGGCGGCGATGGATGCGGAGAACCCGCGTGGAGACGGAGAAATAGCGCACCGAGCAGTAGGGCACGGAGCAGCAGCGCACGGAGATCAGAGCGCAGAAAAAAAGACTCGTCTCTCTGCACTAGCTGAGGGGCATGCACCCTCGTTGTCTGATATGTTCAGTGAAATCCTGCAAGAAAGTGCCTCACATGGGCGTAGGTTTAGGGGGGGACGCTGGGGACATGTCCCCAACAACATTTGAACATGACTAAATTGTCCCCACTAATATTTTAGCGAACTCCGTTATGAGTTTGTGAAGCGATTTGGGTCAATTCCGACCGCAGAGCCGGTACGGTACTAGAAACGCCGTAATTTGATTGGCTAAAAAACCTAGGGGAGGGGAGTTATCTGACACGCTATAAGTACACAGGATAGTGACAACGGTAAAGTTACCAGTGCTTTCTGTTAATACATACCCCATATGTTAGAATCTTGCAGTCACAATAAACAGTGGAAATGTTTCCTGTGTATATTTTGCTTATGTAATGTGGCCTATTTGGGATATCCCATTAGTAGGGGCGGAGTAGTGGCACCACCAGGGTCGCTACAATATATTGAATCTGACAAACAGCATTACCATCTAAAAGTTGAACGCCAGGTACTACATAATGATTTTTGTCTGCACATGGATAGGCCTATGCTAGTTAAACTTTAGTGTAGTATAAAAGCAACAGGCTATTGTCTCAACTAAACGCAAAAATAATCACATTATTCTCAGTAAAAGTTCACTTGCCGGAGGGGGGGGGGGAGATGTCCCCACCAAAGCTGAGACCAAACCTACGCCCTTGGTGCCTCATATCCATATATGCAATGGTACTAATAATTGGCATAATTTATTTCGGTGTTTCGGTTTCCTCTTTTTCGGTTTCGGCCAAGAATTTTCATTTCGGTGCATCCCTATTTAATATGATAAGCAGACTGCAGTAGGATGGTTCATAACCTTTTCCATGTACAATATCACAAACATCGATGCTTTTACAGTTTCTTGGACATCTGAGACTGTGATCGCTAACTTGTATTTTAGATACTCATTTCCAATAAATTGCCACGAATTAAGGGCTTTTCATAAATTGTCTAAAACAACTAATTGTGGAGAGTAGTTTCTGAAGACATCGTCTCTAGTATCAAGATGTGTCGTGTGGTCAAATCATTATTTGCATCGAAACGAGAAAGTCCATTCATAACTGTTCAGAACTTTTATTTGATGGACAATGAGGATTAAACCAATGTTAGTGACATCAAATTGAATGCCAGGCTGTCACACTTCAGCCAACTATAAAGGGGAGAGAAACACAATCGGGGGGTATAGGGGCAAAACAATAAAATAAAAAAACTCAGGCTATAAACTCAAGTCATCCTCAATAGAAAATAGTTCACAGATGGGGGAGACCAAAGTAAAAAAGAAAAGCTTAAAAAAGGCTTCGCCGTGAGAATGACGCTTAGCGATAATGCACATCATTCTCTGGTTCATGTATGCATACAAAAATCGCCCATGTGATGCTTGTTCTTGTTCAAGTATATTCACCATCGACTTCATAATTACGCCTCCGTCACCTTTGACACCCTCGTCCTCCCGCCATTTTGAAATAAAACAAAACGTACTTCGAAAAAGAAACTGCAGAAGACCACATTTCATGTCCTACCAATACATATATACTGTATAAATACATACATAAATATATTTTACATACAACAGCCATATATTTGAAAAGGGGAATATTGAGTAGGGGGAAAGGAGGAGTAGTGTGTTTTAACTTGGTGCTGTAAAATGGTTTGTCCTTCTGTGGTCTGATCAGTCAAGATAGGTGGGCAGAATGATGCGTGTGTGTATACATTCACACACACACACACACTCAAGCACACGCGCATACACACACACACACACACACACACACACACACACACACACACACACACACACACACACACACACACATAGCCCTGTCAGTTTCCCCAGTATGGGGAGCTGCCGTAGCTGGACTTGTTGACCTGGCTCTTCTGCATGCTGCTGGACTGGCCTCGCTGGCTAGGACCACCCTGTGTAGAGACAGAAGAGGACACGCTCACACACACACTGACTAGACCCACCCTGTGTAGAGACAGAAGAGGACAACCTCACACACAGGCTAGGACCACTAAGCTAGGTGGAAGATACCGTATGCCCTGATAAAACGTGACCGACGGCATGTAAAACAAACCAATTAGTCAGAAACCGTTCATCTGGAATTGGTTTGAAAAACATAAGAGTGGCAACTAACTCTGTGTACAGTTCAGACAAGGCTGTGTGTGTGCGTGCGTGCATCTTACCTGTCCGTCCTGAGCCAGGTGATGGTGCAGCATCTGGTTGTGGGGTTGCTGGTGGGCCGGCTGCAGGATGTGGAGGAAGGGGGTGGGTGCGTAACCCCCCGGGGCCCCACCGGGACCCCCCAGAGCAGAGGGCAGGTTGAAGGGAGGGGGCGTTCCCGCATGGAAACCCTGCTTATCAAAAGACTGCAGAGACACAGCGTTAGATGAGGCAAAACAGAAATGTCACCTCGCACTAAAACGTTCCACCATTAGTGTCCGTAGCATATTTCAGACTTGTTCCAATGCGCTCGTTAATGATTTGGTCGTGAACAAATTAGAACGGAACTGAAGACCGTACCTGGGTCTTGTTGTAAACACTTCCACTGATTTCTGGCACCCCGGAATTGCCTGACGTCACGGAGATACCGCCTAGCAGAGGGAATTAGAGACAGCTGTGGGTCTCTCATATTGCAATCAAACAGATGACACAGTCAACAGGCTGGGGAAGATGACATCATACTTCTGCCAAATGTCACTGACA
Organism: Dallia pectoralis; assembly: GCA_029465975.1. Lineage (NCBI taxonomy): Eukaryota > Metazoa > Chordata > Actinopteri > Esociformes > Umbridae > Dallia > Dallia pectoralis. Next base: position 7,549,156 of record CM055743.1, read on the forward strand.
TTCATTTATTTAACCTGGTTAAAACAACAGAACAAACTAACGTGGACGACACAAAACTAGAGTACTGGGGACACGACAGACAGCGGCAGGAGGGGGACAGAGACGACAGACAGCGGCAGGAGGGGGACAGAGACGACAGACAGCGGCAGGAGGGGGACAGAGACGACAGACAGCGGCAGGAGGGGGACATACCTTTGCCAGGGCCTGTAGCAGCAGATTTGGCCTGGCTCTGGGAGGAGTTACTATAGCCTTTGCTGTAATCCACTCCTGCTTGGCCCTGGGTCAGGTCCTCGTACCCTGAGAGAGAGACACAACGGCGACAGACCCGCATCAACTCAGCACATTCCCTAGGGGGCGCTCCAGACAGCTGCCGTGTGTGTGTGTGAGAAGACAACCAACCTGAGCTGAACGCATGCTGGCCATAACCACTGGCCTGCTGCTGCTGGAACGGGCTAGCAGAGGGGTTGCCCAGGCCCACACCGTGCTGCTTGGCCGGCCCCTGACTCTGGGGCATGAACATGGTGTGCCCGTACTGGAAGGCAGCACCGGGCATCCCAGGGTAGTAGGGCAAGCCTGGGTAGCTGTAGCCCGGCGGGAGGAAGGCCTGCTGCTGCTGGCTGCTGTGGTGACCCTGGGGCTGGCCTTGGGGCTGGGGTGGCTGGCCCTGACTCTGGCCCTGCGCCTGACCCTGTTGAGGCTGCTGTTGGCTCGACAAGCTGCTGGGGGGCGCAGGGGAGGTGGAGTCACCCCGGCCAAACTTGGTGACGTCACCTGTTTTCAGAAGAGGGGTGGGCGATGAGAAAAGTGCTTATCCAGGAGGTGTGCATGATGACATCTAACCACCCCGTAACCATGAAATAATATCAGATGTATATTCGACTCGCTGGATTTCTAAACGGTCTTCCATTCAGTTTGAAATTCCAAAATGCCCACTTCAAAATATAAATGTCTGACGAACGGGTCTGAGAGCAGTTTGGCCGGAGTCACCTGAGTACGGGTTATTGGTGAGGTTACCCGAGTACGGGTTATTGGTGAGGTTACCCGAGTACGGGTTATTGGTGAGATTACCCGAGTACGGGTTATTGGTGAGATTACCCGAGTACGGGTTATTGGTGAGATTACCCGAGTACGGGTTATTGGTGAGATTACCCGAGTACGGGTTATTGGTGAGATTACCTGAGTACGGGTTATTGGTGAGGCTCCCGTCTCTGCCAGAGAGTGCCGTGGGGCCGGGGAATGTGATTCCATAGTAATCCTGCAAAGAGGGCTGCACAGACAAACAGAATCAGACGTGTTCACTCAGGACACACCCACCATGTGGAACCGGGACATATAAACGGGACTCACCATAGGCAGTCTGGACTGTAGCATGTGGAGGTCCTCATAACCGTAGATCTGCTGTGGGACCCGGAGGACAAGAGGTCAGTACAAGGGAAAACCATACCACTGACAACTGCAGAGATTTAGAAATGTTATAATAGATGGAGGAGGTGAACGTGATCACACACAGATAGACCCCCCCTAGACTAAGACAGACGTGCACAAACGCACGCACACACACACACACACGCAGACAGACAGAGACGTGCACACACACACACACACACAGACAGAGACGTGCACACACACACACACACACAGACAGAGACGTGCACACACACACACACACAGACAGAGACGTGCACACACACACACAGACAGACAGACGTGCACGCACACACACACACAGACAGACGTGCACACACAGACAGACGTGCACACACAGACAGGCACACCCAGACAGACAGACAGACACACACACACAGACAGACGTGCACACACACGTGCACACACAGACAAGTTACCGGATAAGCTGGCAGAAGGCCTCCGGGGCCCATTATGTACTGGTTGGGCAGTAGAGGCGGCACCCCCTGGGACAGGTTAGGAGGAGCTTTACCTAGAAAGAACACATGAACAGCGAGTCACAACCTGCTGCACGCACCCAAAAAAACGTCCATTTGCGTGTGCACGTGTCTGTGCACGTACCCGTTGAGGAGGAGAGAAGCGGCGTGGTCCTCTGGGTGGACGAGAGGCCAGACTGGGCCGCGGTTCCGTTGCCCCCGAGCCCCTGAGCCTGGCCGGCGTGGAGGGCGCCGGTGCCGCCCATGCTGCTGACCGCGCTGTTCATGTGGTTCACTGTGGCCAGGATGTGAGCCGCGTTGCTGTTCACCTGGTGAAGCGACTGGGCCGGGCCGGGAGCATACGAGCCAGATGAGGGCGCCAGAGAGCTCACACCGCTGTCCACACTGGTGTACTGTACGCAGAGGAAGGATGTTAGAGAGGTGGGTATAACTGCAAGTGTGTCTGTGTGTGTGTCTGTGTAAGCCCATACTCACAGTGAGAGAGCTGGAGCCAAGAGCTGAGGAATGACTGCTGCTGCCATGACTACCATGTGGACAGATAGACAAGAGGGAGATCTTAGTGAATGCCCAGTAAAACAACACTGGTGAGTGAAACTGTAACGCTCCTCATGTTCTTCTACAGAAGTCACGCTGGTCTATAGATCTTCTACAGAAGTCACGCTGGTCTATAGACCTTCTACAGAAGTCACGCTGGTCTATAGACCTTCTACAGAAGTCACGCTGGTCTATAGATCTTCTACAGAAGTCACGCTGGTCTATAGACCTTCTACAGAAGTCACGCTGGTCTATAGACCTTCTACAGAAGTCACGCTGGTCTATAGACCTTCTACAGAAGTCACGCTGGTCTATAGACCTTCTACAGAAGTCACGCTGGTCTATAGACCTTCTACAGAAGTCACGCTGGTCTATAGACCTTCTACAGAAGTCACGCTGGTCTATAGACCTTCTACAGAAGTCACGCTGGTCTATAGACCTTGAACATAAGTCACGTTGGTCATCTGCCCTTCAAACAACGTATAGGCATATTGCCTACGATTCCAACATTCTCAAATAGCCTAATACTCCTTAAGTGGTCCCACTTAAAAATAAAAAACATGACTTTTGGTTGCAAATTGATGGACTAACTCAGATTTAAGTTAAACCAAAGATGAAACCATTTAGAAACAATCAACAACTATTGAAATTGGTGCAACAACTTAAAGTACAATTCACCCTCACGTATACAAAGCCCTTAAAGACTGGACAAAGAGGACAAATTCTCACTAGCTTGAGTAAACAAGTCAAAAGACATAGAGCGTGTGTTACCTGCTAAGTGTTGCCAGGCTGGCGGAGGGCATGTCATGTGGCAAACTAGGAAGTGCTGCGCTGTGCGTGGGCATAGAGGGGGGCATGTGGGTGGAGGAGGGCATGTGGGTGGAAGAGGCAGGGGCACTGCTGGTACTGAGGCTCAGAGACGGAGACTCTGGCTTTGGCGTGGAGGAGGGAGGCATAGCTGCGAAGAGAGAAAATTACATTTACAGTTGGAACAAGGAAATAGCAGCACCGGAGTAAAGACTGAATCCACTGAACGGGGTACTTACCGTCCATACCAGACGTTCTCACACTGTTTAGACCGTTCTGGCAAAACAAAGAGAACAGGTCACGTTTTACATTTCACCCCGATTCAATGAGGCAAGCCAATTCACAATAAAGATCAGGCATAACGGTGGGGGAATGATTTGATCATTGGTAATGTCCATCACCAGCAGAGACCATAAGCCTGGAGGAGGCCTGGATCTTATTCATTAAGGCACACCGTGGCTACTAGTTTGGCAACAGAAAACCAAAACAATCTCTTCTCAATGGATGCGTTCAGATTGTTTTTTGTCCGTCTGTGAACAATGAACATGACCCAGACGGGGATCCAGTGTGTGACTGATCTGTAACGCCGACTCACCATGATGGGCCCTGGGGCCTCTTTGCTCTGGGGGAAGGCGAGGCGTGGGTGAGGGGCCACGGGCCCACAGTCATAACCACTCCCCACTGACACGAACGGAGGCGAGGAGGGCACCGACGTGGAAGGTGCCGAGGAGCTGACCATGGAGGAGGCGAGGCTGGGCATGGCCACCAGGGGGGAGGGGTAGACGGGCTCAGAGGAGGATATGGGCAGAGAGAGGGGCACGGAGAGAGGAGTGCCCATGGATTCACTGGACAGCAACAGTGAGAGAGAGACATGTTAAAAAAACACGAACACACCACAACGGACTTAAATGTACAGTACCGCATGATTCCGACGAACAACCCCACACTGAACACAACCATGGGGGGTGAGGAGAGGTGTGACCCACCTGAGGGGTTTGGAGTAAAGGCTGGTCTGGCTCTGTGGGGCCGGCGGAGACTCCATGGGGACCTCGGCGACGCACATGTCCACAGGGCCAAAGTCCAGCACGGCCGCCTCCGAGCCAAAGTCCAGCGCTCCGAACTGGACGTTGAGACCGGGAATATCGGCAGAGTCGGGCATTTCCACCGCCGACGACGGGATCTGGACGGATGGGAAAACAATGTTTGACCAACATGTAAAGATGTGTGGTAATTGCCTGGAGTATTCTCAGAGAAAACCAATGGTCCAAGAAAAGAATCACAACCTTCCGGAGTTAGATTTTTTCCCCTGATTTTAGAACATTAAAAAAAAATCTATCGAGGCCAGAAAAGTATGAGTCCAATATCTGGTAAATTGCATTACATAAATGGCAGCTTTTAGTTGCCAAACACTGGGAGAACTCTCCCCACCCTCACCTCACACTCAAAACCTGAGGACACACTGTCTAGGTGAGTTACCTTGGAGGTGGGAGGTATCCTTCGTTTCGGGGCCTTGAGCTGAGGAACGCGATGCTGCTGCAGGGGGCTGCAGCCCTCAGGGTCCTGCCCGGAGCTGGGGGCGGGCTTGGCAACTATGGCGACCAGGGGGGGTCCCTGGTTGGGGGAGGGGGACTGGGCCGGCGGGGGGCTAGGCTGGCGTGCCATGGGCAAGGAGGGGGCGCCGTGTCTCTGTGCCAATTGGCTCAGCACCAGGGACGGCTCAGGCTGCAGTTTAAACTCCCCTAGAGCACACACACACACGCGATCAGCACAGCCGCCACACAGACACGTCGTCAAAAGCAAGGCATTTCAAAACCTGAGTGTGTGTGTTTTAGTGGGCAACTCACGGCTGAAGTGAGAGGTGAGTGAAGAGGTGAGTGAGGTGGTGGTGGTGGCGCTGGGCGGGGGGAGGACTGGGGCTCCTCCTAGCCCTGGTAGTCTGCTCCCCAGGGTGTTGCTGGTCCCCATGGTGGTACTGCCAGGGGGAGCTGCCTGGGAAGAGGGGAGAGGACCCAGGCCGGGGCCCTTCAGCTGCTCCAAGATCTGGGCTCCCGGACTGGACTGACTCCGTTTAGACGGACCCAGGTCCCCGTAACCTGCCCCCGGCACTGACGACTGGCAAGTCGGATTGAAATGTCTGTCAGTCTTTATATTTATTATAAAAAGGTAAAGTCCAGACAACTGAAGACAACTATTTTGCAAACAAGCAGTGAAAACATGAATTCCCCAAAACCGGTGACGGATGAGGAGAGTATGACTGACCAGGGCGGCGTGTGCATAGCTGGTGCTGCCCGTGCCAATGGACGACCCGTTCCGGGCGGAGTGATGGTGGGAGTTGGTGAAGACCAGGCTCTGGGAGGGCGAGGCCTCTCCTCTTCCTCCTCCCACAGGCTTTTGCAGCAGGGAGGTCAGGTCCAGACTGCAGGCGAAACACTTGGAATTAATACAATACAGGAGTGTTCCTGTGATACATGTGATGTGGTCAGTTATTTTGTCCCATATGTGATGTGGTCAGTTACCTTTGCCCAGGTGTGATGAGGTTCCGAGGTGCAGGTGCACTTGAGGCTGTGAACACTTTGGTCTCAGAGAGCTGGAAACAGACAGGGTAACTGGGTTAGTAACTGATGTCAGACTGACAATTTGAATATATTACAATCAACACTACTCCTAGACATCCAGCTTCTCCAATCTCCTGAACACTACTCCTAGAATTCCATCTCCTCTAATCTCCTGAACACTACTCCTAGAATTCCATCTCCTCTAATCTCCTGAACACTACTCCTAGAATTCCAGCATCTCCAATCTCCTGAACACTACTCCTAGACTTCCACCTCCAATCTCCTGAACACTACTCATAGACCCTAGGAAACAAACTGCGACTCACGTCTTCGCTCCAGTCCTCAGCAGCCCAATCCTCCAGAGTACTCCTCCAGGCCACTTCAGAATCACGCCAGGGTGGGGTCAGAGATCACAGGTCAGAGACAAAGGGAAACAACTTTTATTGGAAAGGCATAATGAACACGGATATAGACCCTTACACTAACTCTAGAGTCCAATCAGAAACTCAACAGAACACCCACAAGACCGGAGAACATCAACGGTCAAAACATAGCAGTACCCCATTGGAGGGCATCTAATAGATATTATAGAGGGTGCATACAGAGATGGATGCAGAGGGCACGTTCAGAGGGCGCGTATATAGGGTGCGACCTCACCTGTCCCGTCTGTGCTGTTGTTGGCCCCTGACTCCCAGGCATCACCGTGTGTGGTCCCTGTCCCCTGTTCTGGGGTGTAGTCCGCTGGGTTAAAGGTCCTGAGAACAAATAACAGGGGCCAGAATAATTTTAGTACAAGAGAAAGACAAGGTGTGTGTGTGTGTATCTGTGTGTGTGTGTATCTGTGTGTGTGTGTATCTGTGTGTGTGTGTGTGTGTATCGGTGTGTGTGTATCTGTGTGTGTGTGTATCTGTGTGTGTGTGTATCTGTGTGTGTGTGTGTGTGTGTATACACATACACTGATGAGCCAAAACATTCTGTCCACTAGTGAAGCAAAAAAATGTTAATCACCAAACAACGACTTTGGCCCCTGGTCAGATCGACGAGCAAAAGCAACAAAGGCCATCCAATCTGGTTTACAGAAAGTTTTCAGAAAGAATGGAGCTGCATTGCCACAGACCGGTCAGTGGGCCCGTGACGCCGCAGACCGGTCAGCGGGCCCGTGACGCCGCAGACCGGTCAGCGGGCCCGTGACGCCGCAGACCGGTCAGCGGGCCCGTGACGCCGCAGACCGGTCAGCGGGCCCGTGACGCCGCAGACCGGTCAGCGGGCCCGTGACGCCGCAGACCGGTCAGCGGGCCCGTGACGCCGCAGACCGGTCAGTGGGCCCGTGACGCCGCAGACCGGTCAGTGGCCCCGTGACGCCGCAGACCGGTCAGTGGGCCTGTGACGCCGCAGACCGGTCAGTGGGCCTGTGACGCCGCAGACCGGTCAGAAGGGGGGGCAACAGCATATTAGGCATACTATTTTGGCTCATCAGCGTACATACACACACCTGTACCACAGGACTTACCCCATTCCCTGGGCTGAGAACCTGCTTCCTGCTGGCACCCTACCCCTTCCTCTTCCTCCAGATCCGACTGAAGTGCGCATGCGCACACACACACACACACACACACACACACACACACGCACACACGCACACACGCACACACACACACACACACAACCAAACAAAAAAAGTCAGAACACAGCAAGCCCGGCGCTAGACAAAAATGTGCATAGAAGAGAGCGCCTAAATTACCTGGGGACGTTGACTGGAACATATGAGAAAGTGCCACTAAATGACACTCACCTCTACCCCCTCGAACCCCTCTGCGGCCCCGCTCTGACCCTCTGTCTACAGGGTCAGAACCCGCCTCCATCCCGTTCTCCTCCAGCCTCACTGCATCGAGACGGCAAGAGACAGGGACCAACACAGAATCACAAACAGAGAGGAAGAAGGAGACAGAGTGAGAGAGGCGAGAGAACGAGGGAAAAACACCAAAAACAGAGAAAGTGATTAAGATGAAGATATGAAATAAGGGCAAAACAACAGGCAGCCAGGTGAGGTATTTCTATGGCTGAACGGTTTATGAAAATAACTGAATTGCGATTGCAATTTAATATGCGTTTATTTTTTTAGCCTTTTATCTTCTTTAGTATTCAACCAAGACAAACAATAAATAATTATTATAGTTTGACCAACACAATATTAGATTGATTGAACAAACTGTCCTTTACTGTAGGCCCGGCCTACATGTTATGATGAAATTAGGGGATGCATGAATTGCCATGTTTTTTATTAAACTCCTTCAATCACAGTACTGAGTGATTTGTTGAACTTCCAGCCTTGTAATCATGTGATAATAATAATAAAGCAGCATCAGCAAAGCAGGTTTCACACAATACCTGATGCTGCACGGCATCCTCTATTTAACTGACTAAAAATTCTCACACAACAGACGTACTGTTCCTCTTTTGACACTAACATTCCCTAGGGTCAGACTCCGTCACGGCTGAGACCATTGTACAAAATAATACAATAATATTTTTATTGCAGCCTTTGTGTTTTCAAAATCGTGTCTTATCATATTGCGATATTATCGCAAATGCAATTAATCGTTAAGCCCTAGTTATTACTATGAATAATGCGCTGTGTCCCCAGAGTGTCACAGAGCAGAGTAAACATACAGACTATAACTTTACAAACCACACCGGAGCCTTCGGATACGAGAAGCTGGTGAGCAGCCAGAGGTTTGTCAATTAGGATCCCAATTCTGACAGGATGCATCCTGCCTCCGCTACACCCTGTCTGAGTTAATGTGCAATGGGCCCACGGGGTGGTGTGAAAACACGTCAGACTGCTGATTGGTCAGAGAATCGTTACTATTCACTGCATGTCTGCATCATCATTGCACGCGCCAGATGTAGTATCCTGAGTAATCCCACCATATTTATATATATATAAATAGTTTGGCCAGTGATTGCGTGAGAGCTGTACATATTATCCATTACGAATACTATGGCAAACCAAAAGAATATGCCGTGAGAAACAGCCACATCTCGCGGATCAAACACAGCATACACTCGATTTCCTCCATTGTCTTATGTGTGTGTGGGTAGCGAGTGCTGGTAGGAGGACGCGGACCTGAATGAAACACGCTTCTCTTGCCCGGTAGATTATACAAGCAGAAAATTCTAACACGGCGCATGTAGTACGTCCGGACTCCATTCATACTACCCGGATTCATACTATATAGAACGTACTTTTTTAACGGTCGCAAAGTACCTTCTTATTTAAATGTAGTACATACTCAACATAGTACGCGATTTCGGACCCAGACTGTGTGTCGCCGCGTAGCGTAGAAGATTACGTCAAAGCATATTCCTGCCGCGTCGCTATGACGACCGGGTACTATTGCGCAGGTACTATCTGCAATGGAGAACCGAGCGAAAGCGAGCGGAGCCGAGTCGGACCAAGTCGAGTCGGTTCTTTGTAGTGGAAAAGCGCCATCAGTTGTGGCAGATTTATGAACCCCTCTCCCCCATCTTCCCGTGCCCCTTACCCCTCTCTCCCATCTCCCTTACCCCTCTCCCTTACCCCCATCTCCCCATGCCCCTTACCCCCATCTCCCCATGCCCCTCCCCCACCCCTCTCCCCATGCCCCTTACCCCCATCTCCCCATGCCCCTTACCCCCATCTCCCCATGCCCCTTAACCCCTCTCCCCATGCCCCTTAACCCCTCTCCCCATGCCCCTTACCCCCATCTCCCCATGCCCCTTACCCCTCTCCCTTACCCCCATCTCCCCATGCCCCTCTCCCCCACCCCTCTCCCCATGCCCCTTACCCCTCTCCCCCACCCCTCTCCCCATGCCCCTTACCCCCATCTCCCCATGCCCCTTACCCCTCTCCCTTACCCCCATCTCCCCATCCCCCTTACCCCTCTCCCCCTGCCGGCTGCGGTTGCTGGCTCCTCTGCCTCTCCGGCTGGATCCTCCACGGCCCCTACTGCCCTCCCTCTCTATTCCTCTCTTCTCTCGGTTCTCCTTGTTCTCTTTGCCCTCAGCCGGGCCGTCCTTCGCTAAGGGTTTCTTCTTCCCCACAGTCTCCCATGAGGTCTGATAGAGAGAAAGAGAGAGAATGCACTTGTCAGTTTCTCTCACACAACACATACTCATTCAAGAAAAAGAGAGAGAGAGAGATGGGAATGTGGGCAGAGAGACAGAGAACTAGGGGGATGGAAAACAAAGACACAGATAGGACGTTCCTTCAAGCCTGAATGCATTTACTTCCTGCTAGTGTCAAAACAGTCTTGAACTATTTATGGAATCTGAACCTGAAGACTCAACTAACCTCGGTGAGTATGTTGATGCTAATTAAACGTCACAATATTATTAAAGAAACATACTAATATTATTAACAAACATACTGACACAGCAGTGATGTTCAATCAAAGGTTGGAAGTGACCTGCTTTTTATTTTAGGGAGGGGGGGCAGCTGCAGTGGAGACCTGTTCCATTAAGCCACACTGTACCCGCACACCGTACCGCCACACCGTATCGCCACACCGTACCGCCACAGAACAAGTGACAAGTGTTCATACAAGATTCAGAGGCTAGAATACTTAATCTCTTGGTAGAAATAAACCCTGTAAACAAGTGTGCTTTATTGAAGTCAACTTCTGGCTCGATTGGAAGGCCCAGTAGCAAAGGTTGTTGAGTTCATCAACAAAAGCATCTTTAGAAGACTGATTTTCGGACAAAATGCAAAACGCCTCTGGATAGCTGGATTTGTGTTCAATCTCAATGAATCAAAAATGTACGTTGATGATCACGAATAGTATTTTTTTTCCCACATTTTTTAAATGTGTGGATTTAAAAGCCGCACCGGGCAAGATGCTTTCATGATGAACAGAAATTATTGTTAGCTAGTTATCAATACATAACTTCCTGAAAAAAATTCTGTGCTTGCTTCAGCGAAATTAGAGATAAAATCTTGCACACAAGTCAATAATAAACAAAAGCAGAAATGTATAATACATGAGTACTTGTATGATGTTCGAGTGAATTAATAGTTCTTACTCAAAGAGCATTAAATGGGAGATGTTAGTCAGCGGACAAGTTAACATCTGTCCACCGGGACTCACCCTGTCAGAAGCTAACATCTGTCCACCGGAACTCACCGTGCCAGAGGCTAACATCTGTCCACCGGGACTCACCGTGCCAGAGGCTATAACATCTGTCCACCAAGACTCACCGTGCCAGAGGCTATAACATCTGTCCACCGGGACTCACCGTGCCAGAGGCTACCGTCTGTCCACCGGGACTCACCGTGCCAGAGGCTACCGTCTGTCCACCGGGACTCACCGTGCCAGAGGCTACCGTCTGTCCACCGGGACTCACCGTGCCAGAGGCTACCGTCTGTCCACCGGGACTCACCGTGCCAGAGGCTACCGTCTGTCCACCGGGACTCACCGTGCCAGAGGCTACCGTCTGTCCACCGGGACTCACCGTGCCAGAGGCTATAACATCTGTCCACCGGGACTCACCGTGCCAGAGGCTATAACATCTGTCCACCGGGACTCACCGTGCCAGAGGCTATACCATCTGTCCACCGGGACTCACCGTGCCATAGGCTATAACATCTGTCCACCGGGACTCACCGTGCCAGAGGCTATAACATCTGTCCACCGAGACTCACCGTGCCAGAGGCTATAACATCTGTCCACCGAGACTCACCGTGCCAGAGGCTATAACATCTGTCCACCGGGACTCACCGTGTCAGAGGCTATAACATCTGTCCACCGGGACTCACCGTGCCAGAGGCTATAACATCTGTCCACCGGGACTCACCGTGTCAGAGGCTATAACATCTGTCCACCGGGACTCACCGTGCCAGAGGCTATAACATCTGTCCACCGGGACTCACCGTGCCAGAGGCTACCGTCTGTCCACCGGGACTCACCGTGCCAGAGGCTACCGTCTGTCCACCGGGACTCACCGTGCCAGAGGCTACCGTCTGTCCACCGGGACTCACCGTGCCAGAGACTATAACATCTGTCCACCGAGACTCACCGTGCCAGAGGCTATAACATCTGTCCACCGAGACTCACCGTGCCAGAGGCTATAACATCTGTCCACCGAGACTCACCGTGCCAGAGGCTATAACATCTGTCCACCGAGACTCACCGTGCCAGAGGCTATAACATCTGTCCACCGGGACTCACCGTGTCAGAGGCTATAACATCTGTCCACCAAGACTCACCGTGCCAGAGGCTATAACATCTGTCCACCGGGACTCACCGTGCCAGAGGCTACCGTCTGTCCACCGGGACTCACCGTGCCAGAGGCTACCGTCTGTCCACCGGGACTCACCGTGCCAGAGACTATAACATCTGTCCACCGAGACTCACCGTGCCAGAGGCTATAACATCTGTCCACCGAGACTCACCGTGCCAGAGGCTATAACATCTGTCCACCGGGACTCACCGTGCCAGAGGCTATAACATCTGTCCACCGGGACTCACCGTGTCAGAGGTGCTCTCAAGGAGGAAGTTGATGGCTCTGTTGACGTCCTCGTTGCAGTCATGGAGCGCTACCATGCACTCATCCTGGATCTTCCCCGTCACCTCCATCAACTGTGGACAGACACACAGGTGCTTACATATATGCCTGGCTGTAGACTGGTCTACATGTTTATACTAGAATTATGCATGAGGACACAAGAAACCTGTCTACAAGCACACAAGTTGGTCAGATGAATGCACACAACACACACAATGTCACATAAGATGTAAATGCAGCCCGAGAAGAGAGCATTCGTCTGTTTATCTGAGGCATACGGGAAAAATAGAAATCATCAGCATGCAGCAAAATAAGGTGGGCGCAATTTGAATTCTAAAATTGTAGCGCTCCCAGGCCTTTTCTGTTACATGCAGTCAGAAACATTGCATTCACAGTTAGCAGCAGTATGGGTTTGTTTCTGTCTGCTGGTCTTTGCAGATGTCGTAATAAGGAATACAAAAAGCCCACACAAAAGCATTCCATGGCCTGAGAAATGGCCACCTATTCACCCACCTGGTTGACTTTGTCCTCAAAATCAGCATCATTCTTATCATAGATCATCTGCGCAAGCCGGATCTGCTCTGCGGTTGCCTGGAGGTAGCAAGTGAACATGGGTGAAATGATGAAGAGGAAAAAATGGAAGTAAACCAGGAAAGGGGGTGGCAATTTTTGTTAAATCAACTATCAATTATTCGTGCTGTGTGTGTGTGTGCGCATGCATGTCACTCACCTGGAGCTGTTTCTGTGGTTGAGTTGTGTGTGTAGCAGCAGGCAGCGCTTTGTCTCGAGTGCCCCGGGCCTTGTCGCCGCCCAACGAGGTCATCATATACAGTATATACAAAACAATGTATGTACAAAATAGAAAAATCTGGAAACATAAAAAAGGGGGATGGGAAACTAGGGTCAAATGTGGTCCAAATAGAACGTAACTAACTTAATGAACAAAAACATTAACAGCCAAATTCTGAAATCACAGTGTCCGATTCATATCGTAAATCAGTAAGTGATCATACTTCAGCTATGTACACAAACATATGTTTATTCTGAAGCTCAAATGACAGGACCAACGTCAGTTTCACTTCTCAAAAGCAATACACTCGGGTTTTACCAAACGAAAAGTCGACCAGGGCCTGTATATATTTGTGTTTAACGAAAGGCCGAGTTTCGTCCAAAGCAGTACAGTAAGAAAGACGCCAGAGATTTATCCCTGTTGAGTATTTTGCAACAACCTAAGTTGCCTGCCGCAGCCCACGAATCATCACCCACCACGAGCTGTTTACTCATGACATGTTGTTCATCACGACAGCCAAACCCGGGCATGTTGTACACAAATACAAATACAACATTACATTAAAACGGATGTCAGATGTTAACACGGCCGGGAAAAAAACACGTCAAATGGGTGTTAGGCTAGACACTGTTATGGTCACGTATAGTCTGCCATTATTATGTAAATACTTTCATTATTGACTAGCACAATTTAGACAAATCAACATTCAATTTGCATATTGTCTTGACATGTTTTCTAGTAATAAATGCACTGGTTCGCGTTTCATAAAGATTAATGTGGAAGCACTAGTGCCAAATAATACACAACGGTGACCGACAGTGGGACCCCTTTGTCCTAGCTAACAACGCTAAGTTGCTAACTTTAGCTAACCAAGTTTAGACTATTACCGGGAGAAAAAATACCGAAACACGACGGACGGGTGTCCCAGTCGGAACATTATTTAATGTTTACCAATGAACTTTGTCCCCGGGTGTCAATAATCAACAACCGTGACTGTACCGCTAAACCACCGCAGCTTGCTACCTAGCTAACCACAAAGCTTGATCAATTTAAACGAAAATGGCCACACACTCCAACCCCCGACATTATATACCGGGGAACAACATAACGAAAAAGCGAGAAACGCCGGTGTACGGAAGCAAAAACAAATCGGTGACAATGCATAACAAGAGGGATGAGATTATGTAAGCGTGGAAATTGTTACAAGTATAAAAGAAAAACATTGAGCGCCCGGACGAGATTTGTTTTTTTTATTACCTGCTAACACGCTTCACTCAGCCAGCAGCAGCAGACAGGGTCACGTGATATACCGCGTCGCTTTCTTCCGTGGACCGCGAGCGGACTGCGCATGCGCGTTGAAGTCATTCGTCAAATTATTATTTGCTTGATTTCCTCATAATTTCTCAGTAACATCCATTCTGTCGAAATGACTTTGTATCGGTGCCAGAATCGGATATAAACAATAACTAACGTGAATAGCCCCAATAACACAACAAGCAGTTGTAAAATATTTTCACATACGATTGAAGAACACAAAAAGCAATATGAAATCAGATAAAGATTACAGCAATATAATTTTTATTTTTGTCATTATTTTCTTTTAGGATTTTATAGGTTGGTTCCAGCTGTTGATATCATAGAATATCCTCAGGTTCAATAATTTGTAAAAACATTCATGAGGTGTGTATAAAAGAGGTCACCACCAAAGAAAAGACATGGGTCAGTCCACACTTGCTCAAATGTATACAGAAAAATGAGTGCATTTGTCCCTATGCATTTCACACACACATTATATATAAAATACACTTTAAAACTGATGGTTCATTTTATAATATTTGTTCAACTTATGGTTGTACTTAGGGTATGTGGTTTTGTTCTCACGTTATAATGAAAACTATCAAGCCGATGTCCATGTCAAAAGGCAAAACAATGTTAGCCTGCAACCGCCTTTCACAGAAAGACCAGAAAAAGTAACAAAGTTACTTAAATTAAATCTGTCTTTGCACACAAAGAGAAGCGCAGCAACACTCATCTCACTCCCTGTAAAGCGTGGCGTCAGCAGTTATTTCACTATAACCATCCGTGTTTGGGCATCAAACAGGAAAGGGATAAAGATCAGATTAGTACTCTGCAGTTGACTGTGGACGTTTTGGCGGCCCCTGTCCCTCGTTGGACGGTGTATAACGGTTCTGATTGCAGTACCCATTAGCCCATGTAAATTAAATGAGAACATGAATGAACGTTGGTGAAAACACCTTCCGTTCTACTATCAACTCACAGGAACATGTTGTCCACTTTAGAGGCTGCTTGACTAGACAAACAAATGTACATACAACATGGAACCCATGTTTGGTTTTTATTTGGCATCAAAACCAAACTGGATGGATTTGGGATCTAACAACCTGATGGTATTCTTCCCTAGGCACAGCTCGTTTCTTAATAGTAACGATGACGCTGCAATCAGAACAGTCAACATATTAAAGATTTATCTTTGGTCGGGGAAAAGGGCTGCCAGACAGACACAGAACGACTCCGGAGATAATTCGAGGGCGGATAAATGTTACACAGCTGGACAAATGGAACAGTCATCAGGGAATTAGACTAAATCTATCCCTAGTTGGAAAAAGTGTGTTGGAACCAAAAGGAACCTAAGAATGGTTCCTCTAGAGGTATTCAAATAATCCCCTGCCTAAACCTATGCACTTGTCCAGGGGTGTATTAACTCACACCAAGGACATAGTAGAGTTGCCAAAACATGTTACAATAAAAAAAAACTCACTCCCACCCAGCCTGAAAACAAGCTTCTATTGGTTCTAAGTGTAATCAAGTCCTGCCGTGTTTACTTCAATATGGTTCCTAGTAAATACATGCCGTTCCAAATATGAATGTTTTAGCATAACAGCGCAACACTGCCGCCGGGCCATTCAACCAGCCAAACACTGCCACCAGGCCAATCAGAGGTCATGATGGAGCTGTCTAAATCTCAGATTTAGTGTGTAGGGACAATAAGCTGATGTAGTTTAGGGACTCCAGGTCATTACGGTCTACATGTTTCTATCCTTGTCCTTAAATCTGAAACTGGTTTTGAGCATTGAAACCATGGGGTTGTGTCAGAAATCATAGCAAGGTATAGATAAAATCCTTGCAAAAAGAAAAAAGATTGTATTTCATGAATGGCCTTGAATTTTAACTGGTGTTTAAGGGATCTTATACACAAACCGCCACGTGTTAATGTCAATTCATGTTAGCTGTCGAAAACGACCATGTTTTGCCATGAATCCCTAAAGCGAAAGGACTCCTTGAACAACAACTGGCATAAATGTACCAAATACTGGGACTGGCTTCGTCCAGAGGGGTGAGAGGGGAAAAATAAATAACAATAAAGATAGTAATTATATGAACATGTGTACATTTATGTCAAATCACACTGAATAAAAAAAGTATTTATAAAATTAGCGGTTTACTCAGAGCACAATACCTATGGCATTTAGCATCTACAGTCGGCACTCATTTACATCATCAGTCAGGAAGAGAAAAAAAATATGACTGCCGGTGTCTGATTGGTTGTACCCGTCCTCTACTTCTTCACACCGTGTGTCTGATTGGGTTGTTTGTCATCGATATGGCTGTTATGGCAGGGGATGGTCCGCAATATGCATGTCCTCCCGGTCACCAAAAAAGGTCTCTAGTCCCATCCTTCAAAACATTTTGTTTCTTATATTTCTGCTCATTCCTTATTGATATTGCTGTCCATGCCAGAATGAGCGAGAGAGAGAGGAGTGAAAGGGAACTGTAAAGGGTGACCCAAAAGTCAACTCAAGGAAACTGTCTGTGCCAGTATGACATGCTTCCAAAAGCAGACGAAAAGACAAGTCTAATCCATGGGGTGTAAGTGGGCGAATTGGAAGGAAATCTTCTACATTTGTTTATGTCTACGTTTAGCTCATTGCAACGTCACTGGTAAAACGACCATCTTCACGGAAAAACGAAAAGTAGTCAGGACGAAGATCAAGGGAGGATGGAGGGATGATGCAAAGAAAGGTGTTAAGCAGATACACGATGGCAATATGGAAGCCGTAATAACCAGACCATGTTCCTGATTCCTTAAGTGAGGGAGGGACGAGAACGGAAAGACGCCAGGGTGCGAGTGAAACGCCAAAAAAGACCAGTAGGTAGGAAGACGAAAGAGTGAAGGCTAGCTCCATAGGCCTGCGTAGTTGCCGTGGAGACCCGAGCACAGCGGTCCACCGGCGACAAACAGCTTGGTTCCAGAGTCGTCGTAGCAGTGGGTGTACACCGCGTTGGGGAAAGAGTTGATGTCCGAGAAGTAGCTCCTCCACGTCTCGTCGTGATTCTGGGATCGGGGGAGAGACGCAGGAGCCAAATTAGCGATAAGGTGAAATATTTCAGTGATGGTATTAAACCATCATGTTGTACCAACTTCTCAGGGGAATTTAAACAATGACCACCAACAGCAAGGCACGTTCCACATCATGCAAAATTGGGAAAATAAAAACACAGTACCAGCCAGCCTTTCCCTGTGGTCAGCTTCAGGATGCCTTCTCCTGGCCGCTGCCGGTACTTGCAGGCTGAGCTGGATGGGTCCTCCAGAAACCTCTGGGCTCGGATGTCATAGAACAGCAGCGAACCCTGGCCCGTTCCCACAGTCACTATGTGCTCATAGAAACTCACAGACCGGATGCCTGTGGAACACACGCGCAGGCAAATTAATACTTCTCCTTTCGTAGGGAAGTAAATACAAATGAGTAGGCCTTTAATGTTCCGAACAAATGTGCTGCCTCTGCACTTTGATATAATGCTGCGTTCAAATGCTCGGCGGAAACCCGCATTTCCCAGATAAAGTTGCAAATACGTTATATGTGCGTTAAAAGTGCATTTAAAGTCCAGACAACTACTCAATCAATATTTCAGCTAGTTAACTAACTTTAAAAATGATGATGCTAGGTGGCAAACAGCGTTAATAATATGACCAAAATGGCTACATTATTATTATTTTAATGTGAATGAATTTGTTTTATTATGTTTTGGTTAAAAAAGAGAAATTGTCAGTGATGAACGCCCCAACTCAAACTAGGGGTTCGTAATTTTCTCCCGTCTTTCCCACACAATCCTGACGTGGACTTATATTTCGATAATTCCGACCCCACTTGAAGGCAGCTTAAAGCGCAGGGCAGGTCTTGGCGAATGTTTGGGATGTGTAATGCTTCTTGGTGGAATGTGTTTGTTGTACCTCGTGTCGCCTCTGGAGAAATGAAATAAAATTAAAGTTACAGAAAGACGACATAACTGATGCTATAGTGTGTGTGTGTTCATGCTGCCTTGCTGAACTGTGATTAGGTGTATGGTCCTTACCACTTCCTCTCTCACGGGAGCTGACCGACTTGATGCTGTTAGTGGGCTGCCGAGGATCAAGGAAGGATACATGGGCTTGAGAGCCGACCGCGTAAACAGACCAATCCTGACCGTACGCCAGACAAACATTCTCTTTGCAGTGGGGCAGCTTCACGGACAACAGCTACAAAAAAAACATTCAAACGGTGTTAGTCTTACCTGGACACTAAACACAGTACGTGAAAACCCTAATGCTCTTTTACAGCAAAACCAATACTGGGGAACCCCAAACAATTTTGCTACATACATTTTGTTTGACCCGTTCAAACATCTTCAAAGACTTCACATTGGCTTGAGCAGAAAACCGATAAGCCGTTGAAAAAGATAAAGTTATATACTGATGAGCCAAAACATTATGCCTAAATACCCTGTTTCGCACAGCTCCACAGGCAGCCAGAACAGTGCAGTCTCACAGAGGTATAGCCTGGGTAATTTGGAGGCCAGAGCAACACCTTAAAGTCTTCATCACATTCCTCAAACCATTCCTGAACAATGTGTCCAGTGTAGCAGGGCGCATAATCCCGCTGAACAAGGCCACTGCAATCAGGGAGGGAATACCATTGTGCCATGGTGGGGTGTACCTGGTGGGGTGGGGTGTACCTGGTCTGCGACGATTTTTAGGTTGGTGTCAAATTGATGTCTACATGAATGCACGGACCCTGGGTTTCCATGTGAAAAAAAACGGGACTAAGTGGACCAGGCAACCGTGTTCTACTGGTCCACGGTCCGATTCAAACACTTGTGCACCCATTGTAAGAGTTTTCGACATGGACAAGATAATAATAATAATTCATTACATTTATATAGCGCTTTTTTTAGGTACTCAAAGCGCTTTTCAATGGAAGGGGGAATCTCCTCAACCACCACCAATGTGCAGCATCCACCTGGATGATGCGACGGCAGCCATATTGCGCCAGAACTTACTGGTGGAGAGGAGACGGTGATGATGAAGCCAATTAGTGTATATATGGGGGTGATTAGGTGGCCATGATGGACAGAGGACAAGGGGCAGGCTCAGCCCTGCTTAACTTCAGTGGGCAACCAGTCTTGGGCTATCGGGTGCTATGGCTGCTGGTCATCATGGATACTCTACTCTGTGGCTACGCAGCCCCATACGCAAGAGCGTTAACATTTTCCATAGCGTGTGCCACAGTAGATCTTCCGTTGCTTCGGAACAGACACAATATGTTTTGTAGCCCCCGGGCAGCGATGGGCCTTAGGCGCCCAACACCCTGTCGCATGTTTGTTCACTAATCCCCCTGACCACTGTTCAGGTAGTCACCACTGCTGACGGGGAGCACCCCATAAGCCTCGCGGAGGTGACCTGACCCAGCTGTCTGGACATAACAATAACCCTAGTTAGGTCTGTACTCCTGCCCATTCCTCCTGCATCCAACACGTTGACTATGAGCACTGGATTTTCGCTTACCATCTAATCAACCCAGACCGTGACATGTGACCATGTTAGGATACGATCAATGTTATTCGCTTCACCTGTGAGTGGTCATAACAGTTTATAGTATAGTCTCATCAGTGTATATTATGCACCTGTGTATCTACGACATGCAAACGAGCGAGGCCACTCAGAAATTAAATAATAATTAAAGACAGTTTTCTAAACGGTAGCTCTATTTGACAAGTATACACAGAACGGAAATATAGTAATTCAAACCAACCTTGCTCAGGTTTTGCTCTGCCTTCCAAAGGTGGAAGTAACCATCCAGGGACACCGCACCAAGCTCCTGACAGGAGGCACAGACAAATAGCATTAGCAATAGCATTAGCATTAGGGCTGCAACAACTACTGGATAAAAAAACATAATAAAAATGGTTGGCAAGGAATGTCACTAACGATTCATTCGGTCCACACAACATACACAAAAACACATTGTGAAAGACGGCAGAGCAACACAGTACTGGGGTGAGTCTCAGAGGGACATGTGGCTGACCAACACCGTACTGGGGTGAGTCTCAGAGGGACATGTGGCTGACCAACACCGTACTGGGGTGAGTCTCAGATGGACATGTGGCTGACCAACACCGTACTGGGGTGAGTCTCAGATGGACATGTGGCTGACCAACACCGTACTGGGGTGAGTCTCAGAGGGACATGTGGCTGACCAACACCGTACTGGGGTGAGTCTCAGATGGACATGTGGCTGACCAACACCGTACTGGGGTGAGTCTCAGATGGACATGTGGCTGACCAACACCGTACTGGGGTGAGTCTCAGATGGACATGTGGCTGACCAACACCGTACTGGGGTGAGTCTCAGATGGACATGTGGCTGACCAACACCGTACTGGGGTGAGTCTCAGATGGACATGTGGCTGACCAACACCGTACTGAGACCTATGAGGGACATGTGGCTGACCAACACAGTACAGAGGGCTATGAGGGAGATGTGGCTGACCTTGTGGCTGTTGTTGAAGGCCAGTGCCCGCACTTTACAGTTGTATGGATTGGTGTATTCTTTGGGGATGTCCTCTAGGGCACGATGGGAGATGTGGGAGTAGCATGGGACCCCTTCCTCGTCCTGCTGTTTCATGGCCTGGCTCAGAATCTCCTCTGACACCTCCCACAGGCCCATGGAACCGTCCCTTGACCCTGAGGAGTAGCGGCACATTGATCATGTCGTTGATTTCAACCGATTGTGGATGAGCGGCAGTCTGCCCGTCCTGCTGTGGCACGACATATAGCGTCACTAAACACACTCACCAGAAACAGCCATGCTATCGCTGATCCACGCAATAGAGAAGATCCAGTCCTTGTGGCCATCCTGAAACAGAGAAGAACACAAATGAGACACAAGCTTTGGGATCATCGAGTGATCCGATTTGACAAGGCTGTCTTAGCCACCACAGCGCCGGTCCACTCTGTGTAGCTCGTAAGAAACACACCAGGAAGAGAAGAACCACTCACATCTCCCACGCACACCGGGTCCAGGGTGGGTAGCCGGTAGACGGCCAGGCTGTTGGGGTTATCTCCGCCGGTGGCTAGTAGCGTGCCGGAGGGGTTGAGCTCGATGGCGTGGATACCGCAGCCTTGCTGGTCTAGCCCGGACACAGTGCCGCTACTGGGGGGCAAGGGGGCCCCTAGGGTCCCCCCGGCCCCCGGACCTCCGCCTTGCCCATCCTTCAGCATGGGGATCCGGGTGATCTGCCCCGTCAGAACATCTGCCACAAATAGCTGAGGAGAGAAAATACATTCAGTCAGATGAATAAAAAAGCGTCCTTAAAATTTATATTAGGATTCTCCAGTAGATCATATATATATACTCATTGATATGTGCCTATAGATATAAACCCAAACTAAAATGTTATAATAAATACATATAAATATATATAAAACCCGTAATACAAGGACAAACATGTACTCCTCCTCCAAATGATGCCCCGCCCCCTGGTCTAATTAGTCTAATGTCGTGAATGTCAGACCTCCATGTGGGTTAGTGTGCCACACGAACAGATATGAACAAGCACCTGTTGTGTGCCCATTATAGCATCACTGTGTAAATCAGGGACACCCGACCCTGTTTCCGGAGGGCTACGAGCCTGTAGGACCTCGGTACAAATATAGCACATCTGAAAGTAACAATTAACTACACAAAAGCCTAATCGAGTTAGTCACAACTGTGGTTGGAGAGAAAACCTACACGTCTACAGTAGATCTCCAAGAACAGGGTTTTGGGCAGCCGTGATGTAACGGTGTTGAACATAAGTCATGTGTGGTCACCATGTTAATATACCAGTGTCCTTGGCTGATAGACATTTATACAGTATATAACTAGTCAACTCTTGACAAATGATTGCCTTGTTTTCTCAAAACAATGATGAGTGACTGGCCAGTGCATAATACCACAGCCTGTCTAGGAACCACCTCTCACACCTGCCTACACAGTCTAAACACCAACATCCCTCTACAAAAAGATAGGAGACGGATCAACAACTTCATTTTAAGCATATAAACACCTCCAGGACCAGCCTAGAATCTTCAGAGTGTGGGCGGGACAAAGGTGTGGGAGATTCCCCAGAGAGAGGCTGGTATACAACAGGAGCTATACAGCTGCCATCTCACGTGATGACAGATTACCAGCCCAGCATTCCTACCAAGCAATCAGAAATAGAAACGCAAAGGAAAAACAACGCCTTTCCTTTGTATACCTCTGCATCAGATTTTGACCTGGTAATAAGACTCCCCATGGCAACCATTCAGCAAACAGGTAGTACCTGCTTTACATAAAAGCCAACCAAAGCTAAAGGTTTCAAGGAATTGGCCTGGAGTTCCTGCAGATGTGTCCAGGGCTATTGAGTGTAAATTGACAACCCAATAGATTACCTCTAGAGTGTGGGCCAAGAGAAGAACGTGCTACCTGTATGCCACATTCTGAGAGCCACAACTTATGATTCAGGGTGCATTAATTCCCAAAAAACTAATCAATTTCACAGTCAAAAGTGTTGGCAGTATTAACAGATGTCTCATTAGGGATTACTAAGTTTATGGTTTATTCCGCGGTTGGTTACTGTTGGTGTTTTATTCTCCTACTCAAAAACCACAATACTCACTAAACGGTGGGTTTATAAATAGAATAATAATAATTTAGTTCTCAAACTACAGCATTTGCCTCAGTGAGACAAAAAAGTTGGACTATATGCAGAAGGCACAAATGGCCCTGGACAAAACCCTAAAGGTTAATTTATACTTCCACTTGAAAGAGTGTGAATGATTACCAACTGTGTAGAGATGGTGTTACTTTCTTTGATCTTTAGGGGAGCTTGTGTATCGACAAGGAGGATTTGATAACTTTTTTTGTTTTCACATACAGTAATCGTTACTTGTCTTGAGGGAATATTACCATTTGACTGACACGTACGAAAACCTTACAGCAAATGCAGGAGGCAGTTAGAAAGAGCGGTCTTTCCGTCTGAAAGACTAATGCAGAGTGAAACAAGATGGCAGCATCTCACCGTATTGCACTTGGTTCCACACACAACCTGGCGGTGGTTGAGCCACTGGGAGGCGAACACCTTGTTGAGGCGGCCCAGGGAGAACTCGCGCTCCTTGAGGATGCCTGGAAGACGGCCAGCGGCAAAGCCCTGCAGGCTGCGCTGGAGACGCCACTCATGTTGCTGCTGCGGCCGGAACTCGCGGCCCCTGAGTGCGCACACCACCGAGACCCGGCTACGCCACCACTGCTGGGCGTGGCGCGACGAAGACGACACGCGTGCCCGCTTGTGTGTGGACTGGCACCAGCCTACCTAGAGGGGAGAAAGTTCAAAAGAAGGTTGAGATGAGATAAACAGCACCAACTAAATCAGGCTCACATACTATATGTGAAAATAAGTAACACTTTGATACATTTTCCAGAATTGTCCTGCAGGTTAGAGAAAGGAAATTTAACAGTTTCACATGGTTATTTAGAAATGCGTAGCCTATTAAAAGTCTACAAGAGATGAGGTAAAGACTGACTTCACCTCCCCGTAGACCATCTACAGTTAACAACAGCAATCAGGACAACACATAAGTGGGCAAATCCTGCTTGGTTTCCGCGAACAGCGAGACCAAAATCTATTAAATCAAAAATGTTGTGCTGACACAAATCTTGAAAAAGTATTATTAATCCAAATTAAACTACAAATCTCTAGAGCATATGGGGTCACTAAACTGATGTCATTACTAATATCAAGTCAGACAATAGGCGTGTACTTCCATGCATTACCTGTCAGTAAGAGGTACGAACGTAGTCAAGAGGAACAACCGAGGGTAATGTTTGTGTGGGGGGGGGGCAATATACACTGATGAGCCAAAAAATAATGACCACCAGCCTAATATTCTGATAGTCCCCCGCATACTGTCAAAACAGCCCAATCTGCATGGACTCTACAAGACCCCTGAAGGTGTCTCGTGGTATACGGCACAAAAACAACAGCAGCAGGCCCCTTAGGTCCTGTAAATTGCAAGGTGGAGCCAATATGGATTGGATTCGTTAGTCTGGCACTTCCCACAGACACTCAATTGATTGAGATGGAGGAATTTGCTATGGAAATATTTTTGGTTGCAAAATTTTTTTCTTTCTTGGATGCTTCCCCATTTCATTGACTTTTTATAGTAATTTTTGCAGAACTTCTTTATCAGAGTAGTGGATGCTCTTTCTTGGATGCTTCCCCATTTGATTGACTTTTTAAAGGAATTTTTGGTGAAACTTCTTTATCAGAGTAGTTTCACAAAGATGTATAATAACATATGCTTGTTCCCCATTTTTGTGGTTGTTGATGATTACATAATTTATCAACAATGTTTTGATAATCGGAAATGATACATTTCAGAGATCTTAGGTAAACAGCATCTTCTGCATTCTTCCATCATAGTTCGGAAAGTAACATGAATTTCAGAAATTGGCAGTTCAGTATGAATATTTGTAAACTTGACATTTAAAAAACGTTTACTAGTAGGGTAGTGTATATTTCCAACCTCTCAACAATTCTTGAAAGGAAAGTCTATGTAAAACACATAATACAAAACTTTTCTTTAACTAGCCTTAAGTGGCAAACAGAGGTAGTAGTAGTAGATTTGTCATGCCAAAATGATCATCACTAACGACAGAGATCTTAATTTAAATACTATATAATTGTTCTTAGATAATGGACGTTTCAGAATGTCGCTAATCTTGCGCCCTAATCCCTAAAAGCAACGCTGCGCAATATCACTAGACTACAAACCGCTAGCAATACAGATGGACAGCAGCCAGTAGGTGCATATTATTGATAAAAAATGTTTTAAGGTGAAATGCCATTAACTGTTGTATCGCTGTGTAGCCGATTGCCTTTTATGATGCATTGCTGCGAACCTCCTTGCTCTTCCTACTGGTCATTTGTGTGTACTACGCGTTCGCGATTGTTCTGTAATACCCACACTACATCTGCCTGTAGTTAACCTACAATGGGTTGAAGGCTCATTGACTCTACTGGCTAGTATTGTGACATGGAACAATCCACTAGGATTAGAATGTTTGGAGCCCATTCTAAACTGGAGTTTATAGAAAGAGACAGGGTCTAAAAACACCCCAAATTATGCCTGTTTACTCACAATTTTCTTTTAAAATACAGCAAGCAGTTTGGATATATGGTAATATTATTAAAGTGTCATTCAAGACAAACACAACAATATAAATTTAATCCGGAAAAAGTATTGTTTAATTTACCACTTGTCCGGCCCTATTCATACATCACTAATACTTAGCTAATAGCATTTTTTTACTGTGACGTTCACAGTTACACATCGTCAATGTCTTGTGACAAACATGACCAAACATTTCTTGAGAATCTGTAGTCTCGTGAACATGTAAAGGTTCCTATTAGTTGTATAACACTAAGAAAAAGTCTTAACAGAATGAATGTTTGGAGCTAAACAACAAAAATGCAGAGGTTCAGGGCAAGAATATAATTTTTGTTATGCTCAATGATGTGCACAAAACAATCTAAAGAAATAAAAATAACCACAGTAAGATAGAATTTCCAGGTAGGAAACAATGATAGATAAAAACACTTAATATGAAATAATGATAAACACTTTTAATATATCTTTAATAAAAAATGCATATCTTTTTCTGTGTATGAATCCAAACATAAATAGTTAATTAACCACAATATGTAGTTTTAATGTAGGAGGGCAATCCATAACTAAGGTCAAATGTGTTACCTAAACCCCTGTGTCTGACAGGAACCCCCCAATTAAGGTGTCCAGGGCCCGGAATAACATTCACGTCACCATTTGACCTCGATTACAAGGCATTTAAATGTCTTAAAAATACCAATAAATCTAATATTTATTTCACCAAATCCTACTACCTTGATGTTACTTGTATAGTCAAACATTTCAAGCCGATATTGGTAGACCGACCTAGAGGTAGGCAAGACCCAAGTCTGCCAACTACTGTATATTATTACTGTACCTCGTAAACCTTAGTTACTAGGACAGTACCGGTCGTTAGGGATACCGTCCGGGTAATTAAAAACAAACAATCGGGTAAATATCTGACATTTTCAATAAAATCTGGTAGCCATCTGGTACATGTCAAGGGCCAACGTTAGCTAGCTACTGTACTGTGACATTCAACGCATGAATACATACAAGCTAACTATTATTAGCAAACACGAAAGATAGCTAGTAGCAACATGGTTGGTGCCGGGTTGGCTAGTAGACGTTTAATAACATTGTGTATCCTCATTGTATCTGAACTTAACGTCAGCAAATCTACCTAAAACCAACAAACGCAACATGTTACTGTACCAACTACTGTACGGTTCGTTAACACACTAACGCCGTGATGCTAACCAAACCCGTACTAGACATCTACAACAAGTACCTTGCGATGATAGAAAGCAATCCTACCTGCTGTTGGTCCTTGGACTCCCCTGCCTTCCTTTTCCTGCTAACTGTTTTTCTCGCCATAATCTGACACAAACAAGCTCCCCAGCCACATGGAGGGCAATAATGACGCCGGGCACTGGATCATATAATGGCGATTAGTTATTTTGTTGTCTTGCTCTGCAACGTTGGGTGTTCGGGAAGGACAATCTCATATAGGCCCTATATGGGGTGAGGTTGACTAGCTAGCTACATTAGCTGGTAACGTATCCTCAACACCAGCCTTATAAACGTACACTAGACAGGTTACTGCATCATAAAACCTGACACAATTAGCCGCGGTGAAGCAGCCATAACGTGTGACTCGCCATTTCTTCCTATATCTTTCTCCAATCTTGCTTTCTCTACAAAACGCGTCACCAACGACAACAACATTCTGCGTGCGCGCAGTCGCAGGGAAATTAAACGTCAACAAAAACGAGGTAGGACATTTGACGTTCCTGCGCGTGCGCGCTCACAAACCGTTTGCCCCGTTCGGTTCATACCGGTTTATATTAGAGTATTTACTGACTCGGATCTTTTCGAATCTTTCATTAAAAAGAACAAATCAGTTGAGTAAATAATATGAGTATAATTCAATAATTAAGCAAATGCCCGGTGCTTGTTTTCATCTGTGTTATCCCTTGCGTCAATAAACTAACTATATTCATTAGCTTGCGTTCAATTATCAGTTAAAAAGATATCTTTATCATTAAATTACTATAGAATTATCTACAGTATATTTACTAATATTTAAATATAGTTTGAATACAGCATCTCTTTAGTATTCAAAATAATTTGTCAATTAAAATATTGTTTCCTATAATACAATGCATACAAGAAGTATATATATTTATAGATACGTCTAACGTTCACAAGCAACATTTATTTGCAGATGTTTTAATTGTTTACCAAATTGTCACATTCTGTATTACTAAAGATCTGAGCAATCTGACTTGGTACCAGCTACTACTGTTTAAAAGCTTGGGAACACTTAGAAATGTTCTTGTTTTCTATATGGAATTTATTTGCCCATAAAAATAGCATTAAATTGATAAGAAACACAGTATATACATTGTTAATGTTGCAAAGGAATGTAATAACTGGAAACAACAGATTTTAATAATACCTATGTGTTCCAATGGCATGTTTTGATTCCTAATCCATGTGTATGGCCCTGTGCTCTACAAAGCAAGAGGACAATTACATAGCATAAGCCGGTACCTGTAACCCACTCAGGTCGCACAGCTCCTCCAGGATGGCCCATCCATATGTGGATGAAAGTTTGCTTTGACCCGCAGAACAGTCTCAAGAGCTTGGAGGAGATACCAGGAAACGGGCCGTTACACGAGGAAAGCTGAACAGAGCCGTAGAAGTGTGTCAACCCAGCAGCAGTACCGGTATCTGCTCCTTGTTGAGAGGAAAATCCGGAGCAGCACAGCAGGATCCCAACAAAATTACCTGCAGCGGAGGACTACTGAGAGTTCCTTGAACTTCCTATCTTGATTTTTGCTCTGCCATCCTTTATAGCGTATATTATATGGACAGGTGTCTATTTAAGTCTTGTATAGACAGGTGTCCAATAAATATAATTTGCCAATTCAAGTTCTAGAGACATCTCAAGGATGATCTAGGGATGATCCGGGCATACACATCTGATTTATCAAACATCACAACCACTGGTGTCATATTGCTTCAGATTGCATAGTGCCCTTCGAAAGTATTAAGCCATGTCTAGGGGCTGTTGTACTGTCATCCCACCTAGACACTATATGGCCCGTACCCGTGGAATATTGACCATATAGCACAAACCATTAAATTATTTACTGCTATTTTTAACTGGTTACTAGTGCAACTAAAACAGCAAATAATTTGTTATACCCATTCGTCATTTGTGTTACAGCTTCCAGACAATCAGCACTCATGGTTTAAAACACAGGATTTAGAATAATCAAGAACAAAGATAAGAATAAATTGTGAAATTCCTGTTAAGGTGTTATTGGCTCATTGGTTTTCCAAAAATCACAAATGAAAAAAAACTGTGATACAAGC
The DNA here is from genome assembly GCA_029465975.1 of Dallia pectoralis. Taxonomy (NCBI): domain Eukaryota; kingdom Metazoa; phylum Chordata; class Actinopteri; order Esociformes; family Umbridae; genus Dallia; species Dallia pectoralis. The sequence goes on from CM055743.1 coordinate 7,578,157, forward strand.
ATAAACAACCACACCATTGAAAAGATGTGTAATTTTAATCCCATTGAAGGCTTGTCAACTGATTTAGGAGGAAACTGACCTCTCAATAACTTTTTACACACTACAAACCCCAGGAGTCAGGACTAAACACCACCAATGTCCATAACGCAGATCAGAACATTCCTCAACCATAGTTCCATGTGTTTTGACTTCCTGCGTCTCCGATACCCAATAAAGCCAGTTGTGTCGAGAGGAAATGTACCAGCTATCAGAAAGGTGAAGTTTAACTTCAGCCTCAAGGTGCCGTTGTGTTTAGGCGCTGTATTAAATGTAATGACACTGAATCTTGAGACAGTAAATGCATAATATTTTGGTACCTGCAAACAAGTGTCTCTTTCTGGGATAAGTGAGACACACGACAAATACCGCACCGCACACACGGAGATATCTGCATCTGCAACACTAGTAAATACATCAAACTCTGCATATGCTCATCAGAGCATTCCTGTAACACGTGTTGTTTAACATGTACAAATGGTAGAACTAGATACTAACTAATGGTAATATTCAAATACATTGCCTTAACACTACAGCCCTCAACGTGTCACATGAAGTCTCCTAGACAACCAGCGATCAAGCTTGTTCAAAAGACATCTGTCCTCACCACAACTCCTTGGAGCAGCCTTGAAGTGTAATTGGCTGCTTGGTTGGGAAGATACTTTTCGACATGAAATGAAGAGTCGTCATGGCACATTAGAAGACCCTTGTAGACTGGCAGTTAGTAAAAACGGGTCAATACGAGGTGTGGCTATTTGAAGCACAATAAAAACAAAACAGCACCCTCCTGAATCTGATAACTCAACAGACCTTTTCATCCATTCTTGAAGATTTGCCGGTCCAATAGCAACAGCCAAAACCCATTAAAGTCATAACTAAGAAATGAGTTAGTCAGATACCACAATTATAGTTGATAGTGAAGCATATTCTGTAATAACAAGGGAGGTAAATAACAGCAAAGAAAATGTGTCTTCTTTCGCCAGTGAGCATCTCTCCAGCAAAGGCAATTTGTTTGAGATATCTCAGGGACGCCCACAGTTCGCTGGGTCGCAAAAGTGCCAATCAGTCACACATAAAACATATATTGCACAAAACTCTTACCATGTCCATCATTTTTCAAAATCAACGGGACTGTTTCAAACACTACTGGAATAATTTAGCTTGCTTATCATTTCAGACGTTTACCTTCCCATCATCTCTTTATTAAATGTCAATGGAATTTTAAATAAGTCAATATCTAAGTTGGTGAGATGTCTCACGCATCTCTGAGTCTCTGTATGCTTTCGGACATGTTTCAATTCCCGCAAAAACATTCCCCATTTTTCTCACTTGTTCTCATTAGTGGGTTCCAGTGCAGTAGAGACCCACAAAAACAAAGTAGCGGATATATTATTACTCTTAAGGTTCGGTTAACGCAGTTCCTAAAAGCAAAGTCGTCTCTATAAAAGGGCTCAATGAGAAAGAATGTGTCCTTTTGAAACAGACAAACAAATGAACGAGCAAAACAACAGAGTAAAGACAACAACAAAAAAATCTGTGAACGCCAGTCGCAGAAACAGAGGGCACTTCTCGGGAGTCAATTCTCTGTTCAACGTTTTTCCTTCTAGGTTCTGGCGTTGGTCGGTCGGTTAGTCACAATCAGGCGGCACTGTCCCCCCCCGCCATTTAGAAGGCCTGCATTGAGCAGTGGAAGCTGGTAGCCTGGTTAGCTGGGAGCGTCACCTGTGTGTCGGTAAAATGATGAACCAAGCTAGTGGTTCTGCTCAATCCGGGATACATTGGTCCGCTGCCCCCAACCCGATTCCCACACACAGCCTGACACACACTCACCTCCCCAGCCCAAAGCGCAGAGGCATCAGGTCTCCAGGTCTTTGGGAAGTTCACACCTCCATTCCATTCCAATATTGGAAAGCTAGGAAACGTAGAACAGGCATGATTTCCACGGTGAGGTCAACGACAGACCAAACGGGGCCTCAATTCACAAGTGCTCTTTTGTAACCCATTAGCTGTCCGTTCCACACTGAAGTAGTGTGCATCGTTAATGGAAGCAGGTGTGTGTGTGTGTGCGCGGGGGTTATCTTGCACTCTTTCTTGCAGTCTTTCTTTTGGGGTCTCTGTTTTGTGAGTGGGGTCATGACTTGAATATGTTGCACTGTAACATGGCTGGTGACCATGGTGGATGTGTGTGGGAAATAGGAGAAAGCCATCCAGGAGGGCTGTGGGTGGTTGGAGGGGCTGCGGGTGGATGGTTGGAGGGGCTGCGGGTGGATGGTTGGAGGGGCTGCGGGTGGATGGATGGAGGGGCTGCGGGTGGATGGATGGAGGTGCTGCGGGTGGATGGAGGGGCTGCGGGTGGGTGGATGGATGGAGGGGCTGCGGGTGGGTGGATGGATGGAGGGGCTGCGGGTGGGTGGATGGATGGAGGGGCTGCGGGTGGATGGATGGATGGAGGGGCTGCGGGTGGATGGATGGAGGGGCTGCGGGTGGATGGATGGAGGGGCTGCGGGTGGATGGATGGAGGGGCTGCGGGTGGATGGATGGAGGGGCTGCGGGTGGATGGTTGTAGGGGCTGCGGGTGGATGGTTGTAGGGGCTGCGGGTGGATGGATGGAGGGGTTGTGGGTGGATGGGCTGTGGGTGGATGGATGGGCTGTGGGTGGATGTTGGAGGGGCTGTGGGTGGATGGATGGAGGGGCTGTGGGTGGATGTTGGAGGGGCTGTGGGTGGATGGATGGGCTGTGTGTGGATGGTTGTAGGGGCTGTGGGTGGATGGATGGAGGGGCTGTGGGTGGATGGATGGAGGGGCTGTGGGTGGATGGATGGAGGGGCTGTGGGTAGGAGGTGCGGCTCAGCTGGCTGCAGCCCGGGACATCAGGTCTTCCAGGGCCTTATCCTGGTCATTGTTGTGCACAAGCAGCACCTCCTTGATGGTGTCCCGTTCAAAGCCCATCTCACCAAACCGCATCATCAGCGACAGATACTCAAAAGCCTGGGGAGCACATTCAGAACATACACTGTAACTGGGAATACCGGTTACTGGCCGTTTCGTTGGTTAAAACATACGCTTTGAAAATAATGACGTTCGGGAGAGTCGCACATTGTTTTGTGTTTACACATTCAGGCAAAACTGTAAGTGAATCCCTTCCCCCAGCAAGCAACTGAAGATGCTAGGGCATAAGCTTGCTGACGGACAGGTATATCTGCATATGCTCAACCTACACATATGCTTGGGTGTCTGGGAGAACACGATTGTGGACTCACCTTGTCTTCACTGCACTGGTACATGTCTAAGCATTCCTCGACAGCACCGGGTTCAAATCCTCGCTCACAGAGACGCGTGTGGATGAACAGGTACTCCAGCACCTGAGTCACAGAATTACAGACATGGCTAAGGTGGAGGGGTTGGTTTCTAATGCAAGACCTGATTGTTTTTTGCTAGCTGGTGTGACAAGCAGCAAAGAAGCCAATTATAAATTTAACATTTTTTTATCCAGATCCATTAAAGACCATAACATAATGGCTAATATTCATGAATATTCATTGTTAACTGTGAGAGTAATACCTGCAATATACCATATTGTACTCAAGGACAGGCTGCATAGAAACGCAAGCCAGGAGACAACTACAACTGTGTCTCATTAAAATGTTAGTCAATTTATATTCACTGTTAACAAGCCCCTAGAAGAACTACCATAATAGTTCACTGCAATGCTATCAGTGTGTGGATGCTTTAAAGCAACTTGATGGATGGTGTTGACACAATAAAACGCAGGATAAATGTATGTAATTTATTCACAAGCACCTTCATTTTGTTACCTGCTAGTCTTTAAAAGCTGCATGATGTGAACATACACAAATGACCACAAAAGGCAAACACCTCAGGGGTGTTCCAGAAAGCAGGATTAGTAAATTAGTCAGATCTGTCAAACCAAAACTTACAAAAAAAAACCTGAATTTTTTGCCATAGGAACAAATGCTTAGAACCAAACAAGCCTTTAGGTTAGGCTGATCTATCTGCAACTCGCCAATCTCAGACCTACATCCTTCAATTCAGGTTTGACAACTATTATGCATTTAGCTTTAGTTAACATTATGGCCATAGCCTATATTATTCCACACACACACACACACAATTGTCTCCAATAGCCCAAATGTGTCCTAAAACTAAAAATAAAATTGCATGATGGCAATATACTTTTTTTAAGTTAATGTTAGTAAATGAGTGCCAAATATAATTTCTCTACACTATTAGTCCCAGAAGAAAGTATCCAAACATTTTCTGGCTCGTGGAACTGGTCAGAAAGGCTGCTTCACATCACTCCGAAAATATTTCCGTCCCACACAGTCAGTCATTTATTTGGCTGACTTACTTAACCAGTACATGATAAATTTAACCCAACACAGGTTTGCTTTGTTTACAGTACAAACTCAATATTGCTTTGCGACTAAAACTGTACTTGTTTGTACAAGGTTCTTTAATTTATAACTTCTGCCAGGATATTTCACTCCTACCATAAATAAAATACGTTTTCATCAAAGCACTATATGAATGTAATAAAACTATTACTATATATGCTAGTAAATCAAACTGTACGATACTATCATTTACAGGCATGACAATTAATATTATTAGGGCTTATAAATTAAAAACATAATTAACCAGTGTGTATGCCTATTGGTTAATACAACATACCAGTTCCCTTACAGATTTACTTTGTGACTGATTTCCTAACAGTCTTTTAATCTGCCTCGAGGCAGTGGTGGTGTTTTTTCTAGATTGTAACAATAATATGTTGTTGCAAGACAATAAAGAATTGTTCTCCATCTTTTGACTCCATGATGCCCTTTGCCTTTAGGGACTTTTTTGGAATTATGCTGTTAGATCGAGCAATCCGCGCTCCCCTTTCCAAATGACTTAAGACATGAACCAGACATGCTGGAAACAAAACATCCAGGGGATTCCCTAATCTAGTTATAAGACACTGGATAGGTTAAAAGGAACCCTCAATTTGTTACGCCATCTTTCTGAAATACCAAAGACACACACACATGTTTACTTAGCTTAAATGCAGACACCAAAGTTGAATTAACTTGAAAAAGAAATCATACTTTCACAAACCCTAAACCAGTAATGCCAAACACAAATTTTAACCCTAACCTTGTAACAGCTCCCCTAGACCGAATATTTAAGGCAAAAACAAACAAATTCCCCATCAGTTTACCTTTTCTGATGAAAGGGACACTTTTGTACCCGTCACAGTCGCGTACACACATGCGTACACACACACACACACTCACAGATAAACAGCAGTGTGAAAAATGGCTCAAGCACACACACATTTTCAATCACAATATATTTCTATTTAGAGAAGGGCCCTAGGTTGCCGTGACCAGGAGGACGGACAGCGGAGGGGCGCACCTGCTCCACGTTCTGGCCTCTCCTCTGCATTGCGAGCAAAACCCCTTCATAGGAGTAGCCCATGGCCACAACGGTCTCCACGCACTGCCGTTCACTAGGGGACAAGCTCAGCAGGTCCCCACCACACGGGAGATGTTGACGGCCTGCGTTTACCTAGAACAAGAACAAAGGAGGGAATTTTGTGTTTTTGCCTCACCTCCCCTCGGTCCATAAACGGTGTAAGACACATCTGCTGATTCAAACTAAGCCGCGACCACTCAGACGTGGACATGTGTTGGCTGACCTGCTTTGGTGCCCCGTTATGGGTTTGTTGGATGTGTCCCGCCGTCTCCTCTGCCTTATGCTGGGGAGATGATGGGCTGCCGTTGGCAAGGCTACGTGGTACCGGGACCAGACACACCGGGTCACGCGACGAGTCCCCGGGGTCAGACAGCTTTGGGAAGGTCAGGGAGCGGATGTTGCACGGCCGGTCCGGGTCCATTGTCCGCCCCAGGACCACACCCCCCACTTTGTCCATGTCCAGTAGTGTCACCAGGCCATTGGGTTTGTGGGCGAAGCCCGTTTTGGCCGCAATATGGGGCGGAGGGGTGGCTCCTCGGGACGCCGGCCTGGGCGGGGGCGCCTCCGGAGGGGAGACGGACTGAGGCGGCTGCTGCTGAGGCTGGCTCTGAAGGATGTTGCGTAGCTCCTCCCTGTCGTCCAGTGTCTTGAGCTCTAGTTTGTCAAAAGGGTCCTCCTCTCGCTCAAAGTCTGCCAGGTTAAGGTACTGTGGCGCAGGGACGCTGGGCGTGTTCTGCCTGGCGGGGGCCGGCAGCGGAGTGAGGATGTCGTTGTGGCGCAGGCCGGCCATCAGCGGGTTCATAGCAGGCGGGAGAGTGTCCTGCTCGTCGGCAGGTCGCCGCTTCTCCCCCCCGTCAGCCGATCCTCTGTCAGTGTCCAGGACCGGGGGCGATTGCGCCCAGCTCTCTAACTCCGCCCTGGCCAACTCTGCAGCCCGGACCTCAGCCGCCCTGGCCTCAGCCAGCTCCGCCCCCCACCTCACGCTACGCCTCTCAAGGGTAAAGTCATACTGCAGCGGCCGGAGAAGAGACAAGGAAGACCAGTTCAAACGTCCCATTTCCCTGACTCTGTCCCCGAAAAGGGGAGGACATGCATAATACAAAAATGGAGACATACCTGCAGGTCGGCGAGCACAGATCCACAGTCAGGTAAGCAAAAGCCAACAGGAAGACCCACTTTGGCAGGGCAGCGAAACTTCTCGTTGATTTTGAAGGGAACATCATCAAGGTAACTGACGGGTCCTGGAACGACAGGTTAACAAAACCTAAATAACCAGACACCATTTTAACAAATCTGATTGAGAAAGGGAGGCTAAAGTGCCAAAAAGACCCCACTCACCATTGTTGATGGTGTCGGACTTCCTCGCAGCCATTTAGAGGTCTGTGAAACACATACGCAGGGCTTATGAACGAGATGGAACATTCTGGTGTGACAAAAAAAACTGCATCAACAAAAACAAATTGATGAGACTGATTCATCGAGCTTGAACCCAAATGTGCCGAATATCCAAGGTTCAAAAGCTAAGAAATTAGGAATTGTTCGGCATCACATTCAGGCCGGTTCGGTGAGTGCAGAGCTGTGGTCATGTGACCCATGCCCATATTCCCTCCAACCACACAAGTCCGACCAACGCCGGCTCCACCTTGCGACGTACAGGACTTGAAGCGTGTGCAAATACTGTCTTGGAGCCAGATACCACAGGACAACTTCAGGGGTCTTGTGAAGTCCATGGGAGATGTATATTAAGCAAGCGATCATCCTGTTTTTGGCTCATCCGTGTATATCGTCATTACTATTTTACCTACAAAAGGGGATATCCACTTGGGGGCCTGTAAACAAGCGTCTACTACAGTCGACTACAAGGTGTCTGGAACATTCCAGAGCGATGTGCACTTGCTGCAGATTGATTGGCGGCATGTTAATGACAGTATTAAATCACTCCCCAAAGATCCTCTATGGGGTTGAGGCCTGGGACGCGCAGGCAAGGCAAGCAAACGGAACCAAGATTGGTCATACCAGGCAGGGCTTAACCTTTAATTGTCCCATGTATGTGACTGTTAGTCTAGAGAAGCTACTTCCTCTTTTCTAATCTCACAATAGTGAAACCCAGTGTGGTCTTCTGCAGTAATAGTCAATTTGTGACGAGGACCCAAAATCACGTGTTCTGAGATAACATCCCACACTGCACTCTTCTACTGCTCTGTAATTTGCACATTTCTTGCTACTCCCCTTTGACCTAATATTAAAAATCAATGCTTTATGAAGCAAGCCACAGGCATGTGACTCACTGTCAGTAGGAGCAATGTGGTATACCTAATGAACTGGCCACATAGTACGACAACAATGTTAAGCTTGAGTGACACCATGAAAGGAAGGAGGAAGGAGCGGGGTGAAAGAGGAAAGTATTCACTTAGAATACCTGTATGCCAAGAGGCTCCTTGACTACATTCAGTGGATTCATTTATTGTTTATCCGTCTGCCGTTTGTGTTCAAATTTCTTTTTGAAATATTTGAGTCGATTTCATTCCATTAACTTGGCATCATCCCAAAAGCAAATACCAAGCCAAACGTTCAGGTTCATATCACACACATGATAGCAGAGTATTTTTTATGTAGTATGGCTTGTGTTTTGGCCCTTGGACATTTAAAAGCAATTAGCAAATTAACTCAGTCATTTTATGCTGCCATTCTTACTTGCACAGATATTCCCAAATCCTCTATTTAATCTGTGTGAATTGCACTTGAATATCTGCAATGCTACAGCTTTAATAAGGCCACTGTAACTAACCACTGCTATTACAGCTGCTCTCTCGTCATATGACTGGTCTCTTGATAAGTAAAGTCCACAGAGATAAAACACACGCCTTTGTAGACAAGCTGTGTTTTCGTTAACAAGTGAGCATGTAATTGACTTATTTGTCAGGCTGTGGAACCGTCCGAATCTATGGTAGAGATAAGGTCGACTCTAGCTGGCAACCAGACGTCGGTAGATGTGCAAGTTGCAGGAGTGAAAGTTGTTTTAATAATAACACACAGGATGGATAACACGAACACATTGCGGATGATATTAAAGCAGCATACTCAGATTCAGCCCAGCAACATGTCATTATTTTCCCGTGCAATTTGTGAACAACTCACTCTTGCATGACTCATCTACTTCAGAGATGAAATGAATAGTAGCTAGTTTTTGCAAATAGCAAGTAATATATTACTAATCCGAAATATAAAAAGACCGTAATAGGAAACGTAGTTTACAATCTGTTATGGCGATAAAAATGTAGGCATGACCGCTATCCGCGCTACTACAAGTAGTACTTGACATGTAACTACCAGTAGTTAGCAACCTGTCATCGCACATTTGATGATTTACGCAATCAATACCGCTTGGAAAACACCGGACAAGTAACCTTACAATTTATTAACCAGGAGAATAAAGATTCAAATGTAACAAGGATAGCAACGTAAGTAGACAGGCGCGTTAGCAAGCTAATGCTTCATCATCTACGACTTAGTAAGCTACCTATCGCAGAGTTGTACGGTTAGCTCGCAAAGGTTAGGAAATATGACACGAAATATCCGAAACGTTTACAACTTCACCTTACATCAATAGTCTGACCAATATTAAAAATGATAACAATGTAAATACAACAATAAATGACACATACCCAATGTCCACATCGATGCTAACTAGCTATATAGCTACAGTACGGTAGGCAAAGGGCTTGTTAGCTAGTTTGGTGGCCTACTGGCTGCACAGCTAGTGACTAGAGAGTACTGGACTGTCGTACACTCCCTAACCGCCCCTGAAACAAAACCACCACATCTTTGTTTCATTCCTTACCAGGATCTGCTCCGTCTTTGCTTCTCCAAAAAACGTATTCTCCACGCCTCCCCAAAAATAACCCCCTAATCGTTCTCTCGCAATAAGTTTTATTGGAATCGAAACCTCTTTCCGGCCTCATCGTGGAACGCCATCTTGATTTGTCCGCCTTCCTGTTTGTAGTTCCTGTTTGACGTCACGTTTTCACTTCATGACAACATAGCTCGGGATAAACACACACGACGCGGGCACTTTTGTTTACATTTCACTTGCATTTGTTTATATGTCTTTGACAAGAATATAGATTTTTGTTTAACATTGTGCTGTACATTTTTTTTTTACCGTACGCTAGATATATGCATTATTAGTGGTTGACTTCTGGACCCCTCTTCTCAAAATGTTTAAAGCTTTTTATGCACTTTCAAGGCCTTTCATCATTTGATGTAATGGTGCTGCAAATGGTAGACAGAATGCACACCTCCAAGACGAAATATAACAATTATAGAAAATGTGTAGATAATAAAAGGAGCACCATATATTTTTGTTATTTTTTGTGATGTCACCTGCAGCGCTCATGTGAAAACACTCCAGTAACAACTAAAGATTTTAATAAAATCCGTTTTTATACATTTATTACATATCTCGTATTTTCACTATGATTTCAGACACTATTCTGTGTTTGTTGTCTCGTTTAAAAAATAAAATAAAAATAATTATATGACAAAATTCATGCCCCTTGGTGAATCGAATTATCCAATTACAGTTTCCTCTGTGGAAATCTAACCCACAACCTATGGCATAGCAAGTGCCATGCTATAACAACCGACATTTGATACTGATTGTTCCGAAGATTTACAGAGTAGATTTTTATTCAATAAACAAGGGGGAAACGTTTCTGTCAGGCACAAGTGAAATCCGTGACCCCTAATAGAGAGAGTTTTAAAATAATGACTCTACTTTTACAGAGAGGGTATTACTCACCAACACATTCAATGTGTATATGTCATTCTAGAATAGATTTTTATTTAATAAACAATGGGTCATGCTTTATGTCAGTTTTATGTCAGCCAACGGCAAACGTCGTGCTCTCCTGTCAATCAAGATGGACTGTTCCACAAAGTAAGAAACTTACACTGTTATTGTGTATCACTTTCACCAAATCATTAAATGGGTCTATTTTATTCTGGAATACATTTTGATTAAATTAACAAGAGGGCACCATTTCTGGAGCCACCGGCAAAATCGCTGCCACCCTTCTGGAATAGATTTTCATTAGAAAAAACAAGGGGGCACTGTTTCTGTCAGCCACCCGCGAAATTGGTATCACCATGTCAATCAAGAGAGATTGTTCAAAAAAATGGTAAACAATGGTAAACTCATCGCATTGTTTGCTCATAGACGTTTCATGCTGGATTAACGTTTAGTGACAAATTGTCTTTTAAAGAGTTCTTATACATTTAATCAATTAAAAATGATTAAAGCATCACTTTGTCAATCCTCTACCATCCTATGTCTATGATTCATCAGTTTTACATCCCCACTATAATTTTTATTGTCATATATGTTTATATGCTTTTGTCGGTCAACTCAATGCAGAAGAAAAACTAATAGCTTTGAATTACATAACGCACCTAACAAGAAAAACGTGAACAACACAACTGAGAAGACTGCGCACGTAATGACGTCAGGCTGGTGACGCAACCACGTCGCGGAGAGACAGACACGCGCAATGATAGCCGGAAGCATCGATAGGGTGAAAATAGAAAGCGATAAAATCCAGTGTAGTTCCTAAGTACGAAGATTTCACGGACTGTCCGTGTCCAACGAAAGTTAGCCGGACAAATTGCGGCGCCCTCGACGTGGCGGCGACGGAGGGAATGTCGTGGAGAAACACGGCTGTTTCGTTTTTTCAAGTTACTCGGTGGGGGCTGAGCTGACGCGGTGAGAAGTTCCGAGTGCCAGAGAGCGGATAAACACAAACACAAACAACCCGTGGATCAGCCGAGGGACTGAGACTGTCCGAACGGGGGGCTATTACCAGGGGAGAAAGCAAGGGGAAAATGTCAGCGAGGGCAATTCGTGTCTAGTTCTGGACCCAAGAATGTATCAAAGAGTGTCGTAACGTTGTTGTGTATATTATATCCCCCCACGCCAAGTGCCAACAGTAGTAGCACAAAGAAGACAAATACAACGCGAGGACAACAACACTGCCGTATTCCTGTCGCCCAGTCAAGAGAGAACAGTATTGCCTGCGTTAAACCTGACATGTGCGAATGATATTTCACTGTGCATGCTTGTCCAGTTGCAAAACAAAAAACTCGCCATAGCCCATTGAAAACCACCTTACAAGGTAGTGCAAACGCTGCGTGGACAGAGGTAATTCGTGTTTAATTCTTTTTCTTTTTATCCATTCGAGTCGTCAAATGCCTAATCGTTTTAGTTACTCATTCGCGGATTTGGGGACGGCATAAGTAGTTTGTGTCCCGCTTTGAGTTCGTGGTGTTACCATTAGCCTGTCTGGTCATTGCGCTGTCTTATGTCAAACTGCGTGCAACTCATCTCAAAGAGCTCTTCAAAGTTTAACATTGATATTGCTCCATAGGTGTCACATTATGTTACCAGCTTAACATCCTCCCTTAAACGTATGCGCCTATTGCTATGCGTATGTGCAGATATTGTAGCCAGTAAGCCAACAAGGCCTAGGTATTATTAGTTTCATTGTAAGGCAACTCCAACCTCCTAGTTGGGCGTCTGAGAACTTGGCGTGTGATGCTTCTTTTAATTTCACCGAACAACAAATATCCCTTTGTCTTCCCCCCTTTACCTTTTTCTTTACACGCCTACTGGTGTCAAAAGTGGGATTGCCATGGCTCACCATTCTACGCCCAGTTCCCAGAAGGCCCTGATGATGGAGCTCAAGTCCCTGCAGGAGCAGCCGGTGGAAGGCTTCCGCATCGGCCTAGTAGAAGAGTCGGACCTCTACAACTGGGAGGTGGCCATCTTTGGACCCCCCAACACACTGTATGAAGGGGGCTACTTTAAGGTAAGTCAACCGTGGAGCAGAAAGAGGGAACCTTCGCTGTGTAACGGTGGGGAGGTTTGTTTGTGTGTGTGTGTTTGTTGAGGTTCAGGTTTCCTCCCCTCGTTTCTCTCACCATAATATGCCTCCTTCCCCTTTGCAGTGAGTGTTAGGCTCCAGACCACTATTTTTAGCTGTGGATAGATATAAATGGCACCTCAGCATAGAGAAAGAGGAGGAGGAGGGGGGGGGGTGATGAGGCTCTTCTCCTCTTCCTCAGAGTGAGTTATTCAGTTTGGCTTGTTTACCCCTCTTAATAGCCCATGTCTGGACTAATGCAGGTGGACTCTCTGACTGGAAAATCTCTAGGGGGTATTACAGGGTTGAAATTAATATGTCTATTTTCAACGACCACAAATGGCACGTTTTTATCGGGTTTGAGTCAGCTGGTCTTAACAGACAAACAAATGTCAGCATTTTTCTCGCACAAAAAAGGTATTTCTTCGCGTTGTGGTCATGTGACATAATTTCAACCGGAAACCCAGCGAACACGTTTGATTAAGCGATTATAACATTACACGTGTGTTGACCCTGGATTTGTGTTCGCGTCGGGGAGAGAATACGGAGGACAGCTGCCGCTAAACTTGTCGTGTCTGCAGAGCGTGTTTTGAATTGGTGACAATTCAATCTGAGTGGAAGCCAAGCAGTGTCTCCCCTAAACCAGAGGGGTCTGCGAGGACAAAATATTCTCACGCTTCTGTTTGGTTTTCTAAAAGGGGGGGGTTGTATACATAGCAGATGACATGCATTGGAGGGAGGCAGTCTTGTTCAGATAAATGGCTGTGACGGCATTATGATGGCACATAAACCAAGCCCTCACGAACTGGCATCAACTCAGTCGGCACAATTCGTATAGAGAGGTGGCACAAGGCAATAAACACATGCACGTGCACACATGCCTCAAGCAAACACACACACACTTGGAACTGAATAACTTGTACACAGTAACATGACCGACAAACCTCCAGAGTTATCATGGCACCGTAGTTCTCAGGGTTAGTTGGCTGGAAAATGCATTTGACTGAATATGCTGGAAACTGACAGCCATTTTTGTGTTCGTCAGTCTCACATCAAGTTCCCCATCGACTACCCGTACTCACCGCCGACCTTCCGTTTCCTCACCAAGATGTGGCATCCCAACATCTACGAGGTGAGGCCTGAAACTCGTTAAATTTGTTTGTCGGTACATGTGTGCGTTTGGACTCACATCAGAAGTAACAGGAGTGGTCGACGTGTCGTTGTATTCCACCAGAACGGCGACGTGTGCATCTCCATCCTCCACCCGCCCGTCGACGATCCCCAGAGTGGGGAGCTCCCTTCCGAGAGGTGGAACCCGACGCAGAACGTCAGGTACATCGAGAAACGATTCACATCAACACTGTTAAGAACCTGAGGTTTGCCTGGTTTGGTTCAGTCGGATAAGCGTAACCAATTTACTAGCTACAGGACGGCAAAGTCCACCCACTTTGTTTGGTATAGATCGGTCCAGCTCACATCGCATTAGCTATTTTGAGAAAATTTTCACAAAAACCTGTGAACATTTTCAGTTTCTGCACAATATCTTTACTTTCATTTCTAAAGTCAACGCCTTCATCTGTAGAGTGCAAAAATAGACACGGCCTCTAACAGCAGAGAAAGTGCCAGAAGGAATAGGATGTCTGTCGACGACACGGTGTCTTCACCCCTGGGGCAATTTGAAAGTGCTGAATGTGTGTTTAACCAAGCACCCTGAGAGGAAGTAGCGTCTAATGGAGCCTCGGGGGGGGAAACCGTGAATTATAACGGCTGTCACACAGGAAGTCAGCCCAGATAACCCAGACACTAAAGAAGGCTGTGAGGACGTTACCTCCTGAAAGGTTTTGTGTGTATTGCCAGAGAAACAAGACGCCCACAGGTCCTCAGCTAGCATCTTCATTAGATAGCACCTGCAAAACATCTCCAGTCTCTGGGATGCTGTCCTTCTAGGCTAAGTTGCAAAGGAAAAAACTATATCAGACAGGCCAATAAAAAAGGAAAGATTTAGATGGCAGCAATAACACCAAAAAAAGTTATGGACAGACAAATCTACACTTGATGTGTTCAGATGACAAAAAGACTATTTGTGAAATGCTGACCAAATGAAAAGATGAACACCATCTGTCAAGCATAGTGAAGGCATTGTGATGGTCTGGGGGTGCTTTGGTGGTCAAAAAGTGGAAGATTTGTGCAGGGTAAAACAGATCGCGAAGAAGGAAGGCTTTCACTTTACATGTTTAATTTGTTTTGTTACCCATCTGCCAGTTACTTGAATCTGTGGTTGGAATTCCAATTTTACAGAGAGCCCTAACCAATGCATGTACTTTCAGAATAAAAGACCATTGTTTATGGCAGCCACTCTCTGCTTTTATTTAACAGGGATCATCTAAATGTACCAGTACTGTGTTTGTGTGTGTGTGCAGGACCATCTTGCTGAGTGTTATTTCTCTTCTGAATGAGCCCAACACCTTCTCACCCGCCAACGTGGACGCCTCTGTTATGTTCCGCAAGTGGAGAGACAGCAAGGGCAAGGACAAAGAATATGCTGAAATTATCAGGTAGGAAGACCACACACGCGCTCACTCTGCTTTTGACAGCAGGTTGGCTTACACACACACAGACACACACACACACACACACAGACTGTTAGCACTTTGATAGCAAACAGGTTGGCCTACACACACACACACAAAGACACAGACTGTTACCTCTTTTACAGCAAACAGGTTGGCCTACACACTAGGGCTGTGCAATTAATATCATTTTTTTCTTTTTTTTTAAACTACAATTATGCCCTCGGTTGATTTAGAAGAAGAAAAGTGATTGCGCTAAAGTGACTATTGTGCTGCATTTTTCATCACAACTCTGTGCTTTCGCTCCTCCCTTAAAAGCCAAACTCACTCCCCTGGGCTGTTTTCCTCCTGCTCAAAGGCAATGTTTGTGAAATTAAGCAACTACATAATTGAGGATACATTTTATTTTTGACGATTGTGACATCTTTTATCCACGTCGTTCATAACTGGAGTTTTAAGTGTATTTACTATTTAGTGTGTCTGAAAGGCTACAAAACAACAATGTAGGAAATAAACAAAATTAAACCAGATGAAAAATTAACAATGTGTCTGGAACCAACCCGCCTCTGAGCCGCAATGCGCCAATGCAGTAGATTTTCGCCAAATGTTAAATATAAAGGTGTTTTGGCAGTGCAATTTTTTAAAATGTATTTTTTATTGTTTATGTGTATATATATATAAATAATACATTTGTAGTGATTATTTTTTTGTTTGTTTAAGGAAATCCACTTTAAAATACAATAAAGTAATTTTAAATAAATGCATGGTGTTTCCAAAGTCAATTAGTTATCGTGTTTATTAATCGTGATCTCAATTATGACCAAAATAATCTTGATTATGATTTTTTCCATAATTAAGCGGCCCTACACACAGGCACACATTCTGACTGTTACCTTTTCTACAGCAAACAGGCTGGCCTACACACACACACACACACACACTCACACACAGCAAACTGAATCATGTGCGTCTCTCAAACCCCTCCCCTGTAGGAAGCAGGTGGTGTCCACTGTGGCGGATGCGGAGCGGGACGGGGTGAAGGTTCCCACCACGCTAGCAGAGTACTGCGTCCAGACCCGGGTTCCCTCACAGGACAGCAGCTCTGACCTGCTCTACGACGACCTCTACGATGATGACATGGAGGAGGAGGACGAGGAGGACGAAGAGGAGGAGGAGAGCGACTTGGAGTCTGGAGGGGAGGCGGGGGGAACCAGCGGAGGAGAAGGAGGGCTCACTTCTCGTTGCTATAACGACGACCAGGAGGATTCTGGGAATGAGGACTCGTGATCACGATGGACACCCAAACCTGATGCGTTGTGCTTCGTAAAGCCAAGCCCTCTACAGCTTCTGATAAGCCCTGAACATCCGTAACACAAATACACATACACCTGATTTTAATATAATAACCGGACAAATAGGACCACATACATTTGAGTAGATTTCAATAAAAGGCAGTTTCTGTGAATGTATTAATTCAAATTTAAACGTTTAATCGGCACAAACATTGGTTTTCTGTCCATGCTGGATATTCTGTCCATGCTGCAAGGTTTTTATTTCCTTCCTGGATGGATCAGTCGACACAAACCAACACGAGATCCGATACGAGTTTGTTTTTCAGTGTACAGATAATGCCTGCCTTGTATTCTGATATCCAGGAATTTAGCAGCATATGAGAATACGCTGCACACTGGAATGTGTCGCAGTACAGCATGAATTGGCTTTCAGCTCTGTCCACCAGCACTTCATGATTGATAATTTCATTGGATGTGTTTGCCTTCAAGGATGTTCGGGGCTTCTTTTTTTGTTGAAAATTCGCAGAACCCGGCCACCTTGGTCCCTTTATGCTCTGGACGTGTCTCGTTCAATTGTTGGCTGGCAATCGGGTTATCTGGCAATGTCTGTCTGTTTTCTAGGGTGGCTTAACTTGTATATTGTTGGTCCTTCTGCTCACCTGTGCCCTGGCCGCACCTTCTGCCCACCTGTGCCCTGGCCGCACCTTCTGCTCACCTGTGCCCTGGCCGCACCTTCTGCCCACCTGTGCCCTGGCCGCACCTTCTGCCCACCTGTGCCCTGGCCGCACCTTCTGCCCACCTGTGCCCTGGCCGCACCTTCTGCCCACCTGTGCCCTGGCCGCACCTTCTGCCCACCTGTGCCCTGGCCGCACCTTCTGCCCACCTGTGCCCTGGCCGCACCTTCTGCCCACCTGTGCCCTGGCCGCACCTTCTGCTCACCTGTGCCCTGGCCGCACCTTCTGCTCACCTGTGCCATGGCCGCACCTTCTGCTCACCTGTGCCATGGCCGGACCTTCTGCTCACCTGTGCAAGTGTAATTTTTGACTGGAACTGTTTGAGTCGCTGAGAGACAGAACCAGGCCTCAGCAGAACCTGGAGTTCCATCCTCTCTTCTTCTGCCTCCATCCCCCCTGCCTCCAAACCTCAGGGCCTCCATAGACTCTCGCTCGGAGTCAACTGGGGAAGTAGTGGAGGAACGCTGCATACACACCCATATGTTGTGTACAGCGTTGTTTGCCTCTGCACTCATTCAGTGATTACTCGCCTGGTTTCGTTGCTACTACATCCCTAAGGAGAGAGCTCATGCTCTCAAGTGCTCCTCGGCTTCTGCTTGGTGTTGTTTTCATGGGTGTGGTGGTGGTGGTGTTTTTTCAGTGCTTGTGTGTTTACAGAAAGCACTTCAATTCTCCCAACAGCATTGTCGACCCGACCCCGGATAAGCGGTTGAAGATGAGATGAGAGATGAGCATTGTCAATCCCCTGTGTCTATGTTTCAAACCTTATTTTTTCAGTTATTCAGTGTTTAAGTTGCTTATTTTTCTCACTGCCACCAATTGCTGTTGTTTGCCAATTTCCTATCAGCAATGTTCCAAAAACCAAACCAGGCTTCTCGTCATACAGTGCTGATATGCATTCTTGGGATTGCCTCTCCTGGAGTTTTAGTATGCAAAACCGAAAAGTTGAGTGAGTGGAAATTATGTATTTTAATCAACTATTTACACATGCCAAAAGGCATTAGCCATTTTTAGTTAGCACATATAGCCAAAAGAGCACATTTAGTTGTCGACAACATGTCAGCCAGAGAAGTGGATTTTTGTTGAGCTGTGACTCCGCACGTGCCACGCTGCATTTATAGTTATTTTTTGTGAATTCCGTTGGCCCTGAGCGGCGGCAATGCTCGCGTTGTCATGCCAACCTTGCTCTTAGGCCTGCGATCACCACGGGTGTTTTACCATTACCTGTTCGATGGAACCCGGGACCTGAGACACCATGCACTCATGTGATGAGGTTCCCGGCCAGGATTCATGCCAAGGAAATGATGTCTCATGGCCACAGTGACGCTACAACCGTCAATAAACTCCGGATATATGTTGACTATAATTTTTTTGTTTTTAAGAACAATAAGGGACCGACGGAACCTCCCTTGCTCTTTTGAACTGATGCCCTCACTGGAACTGGCTTTACAGTCTGAGGAGAACTGAAAGAACCTCCCTAGTTCTGAACAGATGCCCTCACTAGAACTGGCTTTAAGTCATGAAAAACATACTGACTTGACCAAGGGATCACAAATGGATTCTTCTCTTCAGCCACTGGGCTAATGTCAACAACCAAAGGGTGGACTATGTCGAAAATGGCGTCCTCTGCTCGATTCTATTCGTCATCAGTAGTCACTGATGATTGAAATGAATATATTATAAATAGAATAGTTGTCCCCGTTCACTTCACAATTATGGCTTTCAATCATTTTCATTTATTTCTATGGAATACATTTCTACATTAAAGGAAACCATTGAGGAGAATTGTAATACACTTGTTCCCGTACTCGCTGACCTTCGCCCTCTGTGTATTGACAGGGAGGCTGTTGAAACTGCTTGTGTCGGGTCCTGAATCCTAGGCCAAAATTAGGGGCCACATGCTGTCAGACTCGTACTGTGTTGCAAAGGTTGACAGTTGTTGACAGTTTTTTCTTGTGTGTGTGTGTGTGGGTATGCACCAGTGTTTTAGAAGCGTAACCCTCTGAGGCTGAAAATGATCATGTTTGGATGAAAATCAACTGTCACCAGCCAGTGATGTGGACGATGTGGTTCTCCTTTGTAGTTTGTTTCATTTTGTTTTCTCTACCTATTGTGTTGCGAGGATGCAAATGTCACCTATAAAATTTCTATTATAAAAATGTTGTGGAATGGACAGGACTGTCTGAAATGTCTTCAAACAAGTGCATCTGTTGTCAATGGCGCCATGTTGCATTTAACACATTTAGATTTCCTAGAAAGAATTTGTTGTACTTTGACACGAGAATGAATACTGGTGGCAAATTAAATCGCAGGATAGACTATGGTCCCTATGGGAGTTTTCAAAGCATTGTGCCGGCAATTATATAACGAATCCAACCAAACTGTATAAAAAAGCAGTGGTTCCATTGAGTAGTAAAACTATAATCTAATCGATTGAAATAATCACAACCGGCATGGCCACCATAACACACACAATAAAAAGGAAGCTAAACAGGAGGCAGCGCGGGAGGACACAATGAAAAACAATTCAATTATTGCCCAACCGTCCAAGGGAACAGTTTTCTCTGTAAGATATTGTTTTTATTGAGTACTTGTTGTGAGGGGGAAAAGTGTCTGCAACTCTGCTATGCTCCCATGACGAATTTACTCACAAAAAACAAGACAACCTTTCGATCCTTATGGTATCCTCGTTAGGTCTTACATGTCGCGTAAAACATAAATGCAATATGTTAAGACATTTTTTAACTAACTACGCTACTCCTTTATCTCTATCAGGGACGTCACAATATTCATATTTTTTTTTTCCTCGTTTACAGGTAAAATAGAACTGGCTTTGTTTTGTAAAGCTATCCTTCACGCCACGCCTAGGTACAAATCCCATCAGGGGTATTACTAAGGAAATGTCTATCTGTGGGCGAGGAGGGTCGGGGGGGGGGGAATATTTAGTAAAATTGTTTTGCGATTTCAATGTCTCTAAAAAAGTAATAACTGTCACGTCAATTTCCAGAGCAGTTTGCTTGTGGCGTGAGTTTTTAGGCACTCTGATTGGCTGATATCTATGATGCGCTCAACAGGCCCTCGTCACTTTGCACAATTTATCCGTCAAAGTTGTGCTTGGGTGAAGGCGGTGATGCATCACGTTTGAACTGGCTGATTGAGCAACTGTTCTATATTCGAATGGGTTGGAACCGGAACCTCTTAAAATAGATCAGTAATAATGCCAGCAATTCAATTTATGATACCGATTACAAGAGAGCTAATAGCACTGCGATCTGCAAAGCAAAGGTGAGCATTACATGCATTCGAAAAAGTTCAGTAGGGAGTCCATCTTAACAACACTAATGTCATCTATATATACATAGATTTTATTTAATTCAGAAAAAGACTATGGTAAGGGTTGAGAATATTATCGTGCTCTGGAAAATAGTACTCCATGTATTTGGACTTAATATGATATGTTCTAAACATAGGGAAATTACCAAGTGAAACAGGGTGAAATAGAGACACATTGATTTAAGCAAGATACATTTATATCTTATAAGATATATTATTATTTTTGGCAAGTAGAAAGATCACAGTTGTCACAGGATAATCCAGCTTGATGAAGTTCTACTCATTCTATATGACAATTTCTATCGAGTTGCATCTTTAGCTTGTGGTAAATAGAAGTTTCAAGTCTCTAAATTACAGATTTAGGTGTTTTACAGGATTTGTATAACCTGAATATATATACATACACTAGTGTTTTTCTGTCTTGGTAAGATAAATTAACCCAATTATTTTCACCCTTTCTCAACTTATTGGACTTGGTAGAGAACTAAAATTGTATCCATGTTTTTTCTGAAAAATATTAACCACAAGAGTTTCAGAGCAAGGCCCAATAGTGAACAAATAAAATAGTAAATCAAATAAGTCGTACTGGATAAGAACGTCTGCAGTACAAAGTCAATGTGTTCTGCCTATTAAATGCATCTTGTTTCTGTCTCCACATATTGGTGATGGACGTTATTGCCAAAAGCAAATACAATTAATTGATGATTTACACACAACTGAATGATTACCAGGTTGTTTTTACTTTTTAGAATGAAAAATATATGGGCGGACCAGATGAACAAATATGCATATAATGACAACGCATAAACATCAACTTGGCTGGTTGAAATGTACCCCAGGCTTTCTCATTCTAGTGAAGGATTTGGCTTGACTGTTCCCTGCTTAGACCCAGATAGAAATTCTCCCTAATTCCTTATCACCCATATGTAAGAGGTGCATTTTAGGATACATGTAAAAGAAAAATGTAATTATGGACTTTAATGAATGGAAATTTCCTGGAATTTGTTTATACCTGTCCACCCACACACAAACACACACACACACACAGTCCTAATAGGCGGTAGTCCTGTACATCAGATGGCAATAATCAGGGGACAAAAAACAAGGTTACACACCATGTTCGGTTCATCGGGTGATCCACTCTTGCAATTTGTTCTGCATAATTTCTAGGTTAGTCCCTGTCAGTGTTTCCCCTGCACTGTGTCTATGTGTTGTTGTGCTGCCCTCAGGGTGTCCTGTAGGTCTTTGTACTGGGCCAGGGAACAGGCTTCCTCCAGCTTGGCCCAGCGCTGGTCCTGGTGCTCCGCTGACAGGGTAACTGCCATCCCGGGGTCCCGTAGCTCTGCCAGCCAGTACAACACCACCTTGGGTCGCCCTCTCACCTCGTACCGCAACTCCTGGAGGAAGCCTTCCAGCACCTGTAGATGCTCTGCCCCCAGGCCTGCCTCCTCCTGCGTCTCCCTCAGAGCAGTGGTGAGGTCATCCTCCCCTGGGTCCACGTGGCCTAGAGACAGGGTTGTGTTCATTTGACACCAAACAAAATAATACTGTCTGGGTATACATATATAAATGGGTAGACTTGACCAATCAGAAAACAGACCATTTGTTATGTTGTTTTTAACTGCATCGTTTTTCCACTGATGGATTACAATCCACAATTGTGCACAGGGTAGTGGCTCAAGTTTAAAGGTGAATCAGTCTGCTTTGAAATGTTGATTGGGACGTGCATTATGATATTACGACTACAGTGGATATATATAGTCTACACACCAATGTGGCTGGTGTGTAGACTTTTCATATCCACTGTATAACAGCACATCTCATGCCTGTATGAACATGCCCCTGATATGGGAGCTACCTTTGGGTGGGGTCCAGTGGTGTTGGCCATATGACGTCTGTAGGAGGAGAAACTCAATGTCGTCAGGAGGAGGTGTGGGCTGCACTAGCCGACGAAAGACAATGAATCCACATGCGCGCAGCGCCATAATTTGCTGGGAATGGATTTAACAATTCCCTGCATAGATAAAACATATAGCCACATTTTAGAAGGAAATATGCTCAGTTTTTTTTATTCCACCGGTATTTCACCAGATATTTTTCCAGCACAGGTTCAAAATCCACATCATACCACAGTTCATATAATTTCCTGAAGAGTTTAGAGAAAACTAATGTTGATGCATATTGTGTCAGTGTGAAAAGGGTTACAAATCTTCTTTGGGGACCATGATTTCTGCTTTGTAACAGAGAATTGTACAGGAAAAGATCTGCCTGTTAAGATTGAGCTGAAGGCTGAAGCACAGCTTGGTCGTGCTAGAAGACAAAGATATAAAACGCATAAGCAAGTCTACAACAGACTTATAAAAAACAGGAAATGTAATGTTTTGAAATGGCCTAGTTGTAGGGGAGACCCAAACCCCATTAACATGGTGTGACACTACCAGCAAAAAGCAGTTAATGCTCGAACTCCACAATATGTCTGTGTTACAGCAGATGTGCGCACATTAATTCATGATTATTCTATCATTCAGTCAATTAGGACTTACTTTATGCCACTGCGAAATAGCTTGGTTAGTGAAATATCCCGGGCTGTAGTTGTAAAGCGACCATTGATTTTGACGGTATGGTAGGTTATTATTGGCTACTGAAGCAGATATCTAGCATCACTATGTTATTTATTTGTTACTAACGCAGAGGCTAACTGGTAGCTGGGTCAGTAGCACTGCAAATGTCTTGTAGTGTATCGAAGTGAAAATATACCTCGTTGTACTCAAATGAGTCTCACGTGTTTGTCGAACAGATGTTGTATCCCCACACAGTACACTTACTAGGAAATTATTAAATTATTACACTCGTGACTATACGGCGTAAATGAACTGGTTCAAAATACTGTTTTCTATGAAGCTAGATTTTGTCGTCCGTGTGTTGCGAATCGCGATTGGATGAATCAAAGTGCTCTGGTAAAAGGACTCCGGGTTGTTCTAGGTGAACACGAACAGAGAGGTCCGGGCTCCAAAGGTCATAATCTCACTGAAATGAATTTATATATTAATAATAACAAGTGCTGTTTGAAATGATTAAGATACAGCAATTTACTTACCTTTGCATTGTCGGATTATGTGTGCAATGAGCATTATAAAAACAATTTGACGATCCTAGTCTGTCTATGTGAATCCACCTTGTGTTAAGCAGAGATAAAAACAACGTGCACACTCCAGAGATTAAGATGGGTAGATAGGGCCAACTGAAATGGGCCGGAGGGACAAGATAGCGACGTGGCACCTCATTATTCGATGAGGCCCCTGGGTACATCTAAAAGTAGATCATTTCAACTTTAGCAAGAGAGAGGAACAAGCTGCTGCTAAGGTAAAAATAAAACACAAAATGACAACTTTTTAACCTTACTTTGACTTTGAAATAAGCAATATATTGGTGAGTTGTCTCGAAGGGGGACCCTGTAGTGATTCTGGACTGGTTCTGACTGACATTTCTTTGTGCTCCAACAATGTTTGTTTTATTTATACATTTACTAGCAAAGGGAGTGACAAGAGGCACAACGTCTCCTGCATCTCAGTCACTTTGCCCTGTGAAGATAGCCACACCAGTTTCATCATACTATCATGTTCTCAGAGGGATTTATAGTTCTCATCATATAAATGCTTTTCTTGAATTCCCATTTTCTTGGGCTGATGTCTTGAACAGGAAGAAGACGGCAAAAAAAGGGAGAGATAAAGAGATATGAGACAGAGGACAATGAAAGAATATTTAAAAAATGAATTCAAACAATCTTTATTTTAAATGGTTTGAATGTTCTTTTGTGTTCTGTTTTTCAACTGATTATGGGAAACAGCACCAAGCGATTACCATTTTTGCAGCATTAATTATGCAGCTTCCTTACATGACAATGTTTTTGCCAGCGGGCATTTGACATGTGGCACCAGCTCCTTCTGCAATCACTATTTGTGTCCTCTCGGAAATTATTCAACTTGAATTGATACGCTCGTTATTCCGGTCAGTAATACATGAAACACTTAAGGGTATTTTGCGATGAACACTTCAAAGATGTGCTTAGAAGAGTTATCAAATAGTGAACATGTTGCATCTGCTTTTCAGGCTAAACCCCGTGTGTGCCATTTTATAGTGCCAATTGAATATTTAATGGTGTTTGGACAAGTACACACCCGTTAAATATTAAACTGCCGCTGTATTTTGTTTTACACTCTGTATGGACCGTTGAAAGCTATGCTAAAAGTATCTGTACTCTATGTAAGCAGTGTTTAGAGTATCAGTGCATCCATGGAACAGAGTACAGAGAGGCTGAAGCCTGCAACAGGCCCTCACTTGGTGGGCAGGAGGGAGGATCTAGTAAAAGCCAAACGATCTTTCAGAACCCTGGAGGGCAGGGATGTTCTGGTGCTCAGTCACCAGGGAACCTTCTACGCTATGGACTACCACTGTTACCGTGAGTAGAAATACTCCCTCCTGGGTTTTAAGATGTCCCAGATCTGTGCGCACGGTTTTTGCCATGATCTTGTCCACATTATGATTGCACCCCCACATTTATTGACAGGTGTTTACAATTAAAATTAGCACTGTGATCATATTCAATATTCATATTACTCCACAATGTGTCGTGCCTTAGATAACCCTCCTAGCCGATGTATTTCGCCCATAAACCACAGCCCATCATGCCTATAATGCAACCGTGCTGTTCTTCGGTGAACAGTGAGTTGGTCAAAAAAACTGATCTGGGCTAGTTTTGGAAAAAAAAAGAATTTAACAGATATTCAGTAGACGTTATTTAGGGATGTCAACGGTTGAAATTCAATAACTGCAATTGGGGAGCCTCCCTCAACCACTGAGGTAGATAGTATATGCTAGCGGGAAAACATTTTCACATGACACAGATATGTGATGTGTCCAGGCAGCAAATTATAACCGTGCTATGAACATTTTGGCCTATTCTGCCACTCTACGATTTCCTTGTCTTTTTGTCAGATGCTGGGGGACCATTGCAAAACGGAGACATAGAGGTGAGGGACTGAGAGCTTCATCTTTAAAAATCTTACTGACTCCTCTGGTTGCGCCTTCTGTCAGTGTTGTTATCTGTTAAATTAAATCCGTAATTGGTTTCTATAACATCTAGTTTTTCCAAGTCAACATCCATGAATTCCATTCCCAGTCTCCATCTCTAACAATGAAAAACCCAGGCGGGAAAGAAAGCCCTAAGAGACATTACACTCCCGTCACCTGTACATCACCTGTCCAATCCGATAATCACTGTAGTACCTTCTCACAGGAACTCGCCGGCAAACTGTGCATAGTGTGTCCGAAGCACAAGTACAAGATCTGTCTGGCCGACGGGGAAGGACTCTACAAGGCCCCTAGCTCGCAGGCCTCCGAGTCCACGTCTGGGTGGCTCTCCAAAGGCATCAAACAGCGAGTCCACACGGTGACGGAGACCGACGGGGACGTCTACGTCACACTGTCCCGCGTTTCCGGTTTTATTGACTCCGACTACTTCCAGGGAGAGAAGGGCAAAATAGCGAGGGAGAAGTTTGAGGCCGAAGAGGCCGAAAAGAAATCGAAGGCTGGAAAATGCTGATGTTTTAACAGGCTGCACGGCCTGTCTATGAAGAGGCTTTCTCCTCTTCCTCATCTGCACCGATGTGAAGGAAAGGTGAAGGAGGATATGATGTAATTATATTTAAATACAGTTGGAATTCAAAGGGCAATTAAGTAAATATGTCAGCCCTGACATTTTACATTTTATTCCTAAACAGAGTCCTGCTAAAGGCGGAAAGTGACTAAACTTAGTCTAAACAAGATTTCCTCTTATTATGTATGTGTGGTAGTGGTTTCTGAGTTTTTGGACCATTAAATAAATTATATGAAAATAAAAGTTGTGCACAAATGTTATTTTTGCAAGTGTTAACTGTGTACAACATGTTTTCAAAAAAATGAAATACAACGTTGCAAAAACACCAATTCATTTCAAAACACCGACCCAATTTCAACACACCAACCTACAATTCAACAAGAAAGCACACAGCAAAACCAGTCACACAGTGAATTACAGGTGAATGCTTTAAAAGTGCTTAAATCTGAAAGCATTTTAGGGAATTATCGTTTTTTAATCTATTCACACACGAATGCATTCATCTTTCACCACAGGACATCAAAAAAGCCTTTTGACCAAAACCTTAAGCACATCTGACAATGACTGAGTACGACAAACATCAACAGCCTTTTATATTGGCCATACACATCCAACCCTCAGATGCCTTATAGCTATTGTAAAATGGTAACCAATAGAGAAGTACAATGGTTTTGTGATGTAATACCCACGACACACAATCTCGTACAACACAGCTCTCAGCCAATTACCATTAGGCTATCAATGTAGAAATGTTGCCAGGGATAGAATGGGTATTCGTGGGGATAATGCCACTGGACTGCGTGAGGCGGGAGTACGTTTCTGTCCACAAGCTGGGAGAGCAATCACAGCAGCTCCCATGATCTCTGTCTCCTCATGTCCTCACATCACTGTGGGGTTATCGGACCGCAGCCGGGGTTGTTTAAAGCCTCCCTGGAGCTCCAGCCCCCTGGTCCCAGGCCCGCTCAGGCTTGAGGTCGGCCTCCTACATCCCCTGGGACGGCTAATTTTGACATTTGATGGTGAACAGCTGAATTCTGCTGTGTGTAACCAATAGTTGTGTGTCCATAATTATATACTCTCTTGAACACATTTTTGCATTTTATAGCCATGTTTCTAGGGTAGGCTAAATGTTTTCTGTGATAGAAATCACAGAAAACATTTAGCCTACCCTAGAAACATGGCTAAATGTTTTCTGTGATTGAAATTACAGTGAAAGATATTATAAATGCAACGGATTGGGATTTGTCATTCAATAGGCGTCCATGTGATCTAGAACACCATGTAACCTATTACTTGATAAAGGCTTAGTGCTTATTCTGCCCTGTAGCTCCACAATTATTGAGCCGCTGCTGCTGCCCAAGGAAGCGTATCTCTGATGTGAATTTATTTTTCTCAAGCTCTATTTTTACTTTCTCCACTCTCGACCCGTCGGCCTCCTAGATCCACTCTCTGCATCTAGTTCTTCACGAGCGTTCACATGAGCGGGTCTCGTCGATCGACAAACTCTCCACTCCGGCTGGTCTTGTATATAACAAACGAGTCGAATAGGTGATTCAGTGAACAACTTGATTCTGTGAACAACTTCAGTCTTCAAATATCATGCACATAGGCCTATAGCCAAAACCTGCAGATAACACAAGGCTGCTGTTTTGACCTTCATTCTTAATCTCCACAACTAGGTGTTACTGGAAGCCAATGCTACGCATTCATCAATACCAGTTAAGGGATGCTGTACTGTCCCCGCTTTCCAGTCCCGTAAGAATAATCTAATCCGAATGTATTATGTTGCAGTGAGGAAATGTTTAAGAGCGGGTTACAGAGCGCCTTCATCTTTTCTGGCTCTTGCCATTAGGTCTTTTTTCTTTCTTTTATGTCTCCTCCACGGTACTACACCTGAGCTCTCAATTCTCTTTGTTTCCTTTATCAGTTATTTATATGCTGCACACATCATATTTATTTCTATTTGAGGTAGTGCTATTGAACTTAGATTTCACAAGGTTTACTGTTGCACTCCAAGGGTTTCACAACTTCCGAGTCTGAGACGTTTTTCTTTTCTTCTGCTTAATTGCACCTAATAAATCAGCTAGCTGTCTCACATTCATCACTTATACCACCAAATTGATAAAGTGTTTCTCCCTAGCATAACCAGGTTTATCCGTCGCAATATGTGTCTAAAAGTAATTATCTAATCTTGGATGCGTTGTGGTCAAAGGTTTCTTCTCTGCCAAAGTCATTAAATACAATAACCAAAGATAACTTTGCCTTATGGACACAAATCCCCAGGAGGTCCAGAGAAATCAAAGATCAAAACTCGCTACTACAAACCCTTTTTTAAGGAGAGCAGATAACCTGACAAACAACAATTGAGCGTTCAGGTCGCGACCTACCACTGGATTGGCAAGAGAGAAGCCACCAGTCCAAGGTCACCATGCTGAGCCAAATTTCACTGACCGAAACCATTTCAGAGTGCTCCAGCCAACCTGTTCCCAAATGATTTGTATATCTGTGTCAGCTGTTTCAGAATATGTTGTAACGTACGTTAGGGTAGGCCTACTTTAAAATGTACTGCCAAAAGGTATAATATTTGGATTTAGGATTTGATTAGTTCTAAGGTTTGGTATTTCAGTACTGGGATTAAGCTTAAGGTTTATTAAGATTTGTAAAAATTGTTAGTTGAGGGGTTGGCATTAAAGTACTGGGATTTGGTTTACTTGGATGTATGATTAGAAGAATAAAAGGTTTGGTTAGCGTTAGAATGTCATGTCACAGTAGGGTCTGCGTTATTGTTCGAAACCCCAAATAGCCTCTAGATGGATTTCGAATTGCAAACATTGAAGGGAATGTCACGGGTGTTTATGTGCCCAGTTTCCCCTCCCAATACGATCACCATAAAATATCAAATTGATAGTAGGGAGTAAAATCCTAGTTATTGTCTACTGTATTGCCTGCGGATTGGTAGAAGCAATTGGGCCTGGAATATATGTGAGGTCGCCTGAATATGCTCTTGTGCGTGAACAATTCCATTTGCTTCCACTGACCTGCAGTAGTTTCCGATGCACTGCATGCGGATCGTCTCCAGCCCTTATGACACATTGAATAGCATCTAGAGAAATGCCCTCGAGTTCACTCCGATCTTGGTAATTCGATTATATTATTTTATTCAATATATAATATATATTATGTACATAACAATAATGCAAATAGCAAACATGCAATTGTATCTATATATGTAGCCTAACATATATATGAATATTTGTGAATAACAGTAATGGAATTAACAAACATTGGAGCGAACCAGATCTCAGAAGTCGAAATTGTTATGCATCACCCTCTGGCCTCATGGCTTGCAGTTTGCACACTGAAGACTCACTGCACAGCAGATACTTCATTATAACTCAACTATAGGCTACATTATCACACCGCAATAATCCGAACACTAATTATTCCACTGGTTATTAATAAGCATATTAGTCTGATTCAACACCACCATGTCATTATCACTGTCTGTGGCACCACGACCGTATTTCCGTATTTAATATAGGGTCTCTGTGATCCCCATAAAATCATGCCACGACTGCGGACAGATTAACGTGGAGAGGTAATGCATCTCATTAACATATTGCTTAGCTGTGAGATGTTGTTGGACTTCTTTTGTGTCCAAATAAAATAAAATAAAGTTATATAGGACCGTTTTTGGGAAACTCCAAACCTTTCATTCATGTGAGGACATCAGAATAAATTAGATTAGGTCAACCAATCGGCGGATTTATTATATTCTATCTACTGTGGAGAAGAACAGTAGACATGACAGCATGGACCTACTGAGTGAAGGATAACAAGTGCACTGCGCGCGCACATGTGGGTCTAGTGTTTGCTGCTGCTGCGCGCGCGCACATGTGTGTCTAGTGTTTGCTGCTGAGTCAGGCGCGTCCATTCACCCCAGCAGCAGCAGCACGGTCTGGTCTGTAGCTCATTCCCAGTCCTCCTCCTCCACTCTACAGCATCTCTCCACTTTTCTACCACTGCCCAGGGGACGGGTTTATACGGTGACATACATGTTCATGGGATTAAGCGGTGGCATTAGCCAGAGGAGTATCTAGGTGCCCTTTTTTGGTTGTTTTACGTGCGTTTTTTTGTGTGTGTTATTCCTCACGGATTGACAACTTGTTTCTGTTTTAGCGCATTGTCGCATGTGTCACCAGCTGGAACCAGAGGTGTTTACTTTCTTGCCCGCAGCGTCTTTATGCGGACGGGACATTCCGACACAGTAGCCTTGACTGTAGGTGGTTTGGTTTTTTATATAAATGAACAACGACACTAACATATACAGGATTATGCTTTGTGCGATATGGCGTTGCCATAACCGAGACCCATTGCGGAATATCCTCTCACTGCGGACTCATGTGAAAACGTGCTCATATTGACCGACGGAACACCGCGGTGATCATGTAAGTTGCTCGTAGCACCTCCAGAAATAATGATGTTAAGGACGGGCTAGACAACACTGCTTTCATTTTGTGTTGATGGCAGTTGCAGCCTTGGTAAAATCCTTGATCCTTTGTAAAATAGCCTTTACAGCTAATGCTATTTATGCGATAAACAGTATAGGCATACTAATTTAGACAACAGTAACATTAGTAATGCAATTAATAATAACTAAGGCAATTATTGACGATTTATTTTCAAATTAAAAACATTTAGTTGGAGGTTGGACTGCTGGTGTCATTCTCTATGGCTCAATGACAGTACTGAATGCATTCCCATTGAAAGACATGTAGAAAATCCACTCACGAATTCCCTCCTGAGCTACATCAGTCACAGTTAGATGGAGACACGCGAAACCTTCTCTCTTCCCCCTAAATGACACGTTACCTGCTATGCTCAATCCCAAACTGGATTGATGAGACTAAGCACATTGCCCCGTCTGTCTGTCTGTCTGCGGCTGTTGTCTGCCAGCTCATCCCTGCCTGTTTGGATACCGTTGGTTCTGGCTTTGTCCGTGTCCACTCTAATGTGTGCTTCCCTTACAGGTCAATTCATATTGTTGCACTGGGCTGTGAGTGCCCCGGGGGAGTGGGGCCAGGGGAAGAGCCCATGGTTCAGGGTCAGCTCCAGGGGGGTCTGCTGTGGAGCTACTTGGGTCATGGTGCCGTGGCTGGAGGGCCCGATGAGAGCAGCCTGTCCAACCCGGCCTTCATGGAGTACACGTCCCGTGTGTTCGGAGATGTCACTGTGGTGGTGCAGGACTGCCCAAGCTGGGTAAGTGTGTGTGTGTGTGTGTGTGTGTAAGCCTGTGTGTGTGTTTGTGTGTGTGTGTGTGTGTGTATGTGTGTAGGGAATTAGGAGGATGACTAATGTGAGACAATATTCTGCAGTGATGAAAAAGTGTTGACAGGTAAAACAGACATCAGTTCACATCATCTATTGGGTCTGAAGTGGTGGTCATCAAACACTTTACTTCTTCCTCGATTCTCCTTCCAGAGCTTTGCTGTCTCCCCAATTGGTGCTTTTTCATTTTCATCAAACATTTAATTAGAAAGACGGCTGTTGTCTTGAGCCGGAGCAGTCCAATAAGCGCGCAGGGAAGACAAGGCTTTGTTTTGTTCCCAGGGAACATTGTAATGGTTGAGGTGCGACTGAGTGACTCTGTCAGCTATGGCTCTGTGTTTACATGGCTGCTGTCAGTGGGATGTGTGCCTTTGGGAGCCACTCGCGCTCTGAATCTCATAACTGTCTTCAGCCAGGGCATTGGAACAAATCTAACCGCGTCGTCTCTGAGGGGTTCCAAACAGAGAGATTGAATTGCCTGTCTGACATCCTTTGTGGTATTCTTCATTTGTTACTATCGCTACTTTTGTAGATTACAATGTAATAACGTTTAGGTTAGTCTTTTCAAATAGTATTTGAACCAAGGTCTGATGGAGACTAATTGTGAGTCTAGACAGATAGAAAACAGTTGTTTTCGAGTCCTTGAGGAGGCTCGAACTGGGTTGGGGAAACTGTCTCTGTAACGTCTAATGAGAATGGGTGTGTGTGTGTGGACAGGATCTGTTGGACAGTGACTGGGCCAGCGTGCGGAGTGTTCTAGAACAGGCTGACATACTGGTCATCAAGTACTCGGTCAACGACAAGCTGGCCTTCCAGCAGGTGCGCAATGGATACGCCCCTCGACTCCGCCCCCTGTTACACCACTGGGGCGTGCCTGTTATTCTGGTGGCTGTGGGCGCTCGTCTAAACGGTAAGATCCCATCGGCCTGTTCTTGGCTACAGTGTTGTTCTTTTTTTTTTTTATGTGTCGTGTCTTTTTGCACTGTGTTTTTGATAACCATGCACTCACTAACACCATACCAGTATTACGTCCTCCACCAAACAAACATAACGTGTCACTCAAACCAGAGGGAAATGTACAGAGAGACTATTAGCAATACAGGTTGCTTACTCTATTCATTGTTTAATGGAGGGCAGTGAGCTAAACATACCTATTGAAAGGGATGTGACATTTTTCCCCATTTTATGTTACATTATTCTCAACCTAAGAGTAGCCTAGATGGCACGGTTCCCCTTCAGTATATTAACCCTGACAGTAATTTGATGTGTGGATTCTGACTGGGGTCATAATGCAATAGAGACAAAACTCAACTAATATCATCAGAAAATCTCCTTTCTGTTTTCAGTGTCCATCTTGTGTAGACACACGGAAATGGCTGTTACCTCGGTAAATGCAGTTTCAAAACTCTGAATGCATTTTGGAATGACTCAGTAAAACCAATAACCAATAACGAGAATTCACAGATGTTGTGCATTTCTCGTGCAAAAATATAAATTCTGATTATACGTTAAATGTAAAAAAACGAATCTAATGTTTATGATGTCGTCCTGGTGATCTGGCGATTCTCCTGCCGCGTCATTTCAGACCTGTCAGCCTTGAATTCGTCACGCCAAGTGAGGACATTTCAAGTTAATGTTGATGAAAATCTACCGTTCACCTAATTGATTTAATGGGATTATCATGTCATTCGCAGTACACAATACGCATTCTATAACTTGCCCACATCTGCCTACAACACTTTTTTGCACTAGTTCTTGAAAACATTGTACTTAATTTTAACACACTTGAGGAAATAACACCAACGTGCTGTGTCCTTTATTTTCGTGGCGTAAACAAGCCATGTTGACGGGCTATTTCTATTTTCACTCAGTGCTTGATGCTTTAAGATCTTGCCAAGCTTCACTGCTGACAGTGATACTATTTGATAAGTCTTTGGTGGTGATGGAGGCAGCATGTGGAACGGTGGTGGAGCTGCCAGGAAGGTTTTGTTGCTGCCTGACTGTGCTACCGCTGCTGTACCCAAGTACATGTGGAGGGTGACAGCTGTCTGCATGTGTGCAGTTGTCTTGGAGACCGTGAGCAGAATCGTTACAGCACAGGTCACGAACACACGCGCGCGCACACGCGCTTTACCGTGCACACAGAGTTTAGCGTTCACTTTGTGCCCGTATTTTCATTAGTAGAGTGATATATCCCCCCATTTGGAACTGAGCCGATCGCCACACAAACATACTCTTTCTCCGTATTTTTGCCTGTCTCTATTTCTGTCTCTTTCTGACTCTATGTGTCTCTCTCTGTCTGACTCTAGTACTGACTCTATTTGTCTCTCTCTGTCTGACTCTATGTGTCTCTCTCTGTCTGACTCTAGTACTGACTCTATTTGTCTCTCTCTGTCTGACTCTATTTGTCTCTCTCTGTGTGACTTTGTTTCTGACTCTATTTGTCTCTGTCTGACTCTGTCTTTCTCTGTCTGTCTCTCTCTGTGTCTGACTACTACTCGTCTCTCAATTTTCCAATACTTTTCTTTACCTTTGCTCTCTGCATGCAGTCTACAGTATGATTGTTTATGCATTGTTAATCTGGACAAATTTCCATAATGTTTATACAGCACAGTCCATAAGTATTTGCAGTGACATTGTTTTGGGTCTGTACTCCAACACATGGGATTTGAAATTAATATCAATATGGTTAAAGAACAAACTGTCAGCTTTTATTTCAGGGTATTGTCATGGGCTTTGAAATTCAGAGTCTGGTGCCCGTGTCTGGAACACTTGGACCAAGGAAATCTCAATGCCAACGTCAAAATGGCCAAATTCATGATACAGATAAATCAGAATTAATTGTTTAGAGAAACCGAACACCTCAGACCTGTATGGCTCCTTCTGGAACTGTCTCACTGTGTCCACCATTACATTCAGTGTCGGATCTGTTTGTCTTGGGACAGCCTTCAAACTGATGCATTATCAACTAAAGTGGCACCAGTGGGAACATTTGGGAACAAAACTGTGATAAAGCAACCAATGAATTCTTGGCGGTCAACACCTGTATTGTTCTCCACTGGCCAAGTCAGTTACCCGACCTGAATCCAATTGAGCGCGCGAAGAATTCGCGACAGACCGAGTACTAAATTGACATTATTTCTGAAAATGCTAATTTGTCTTTTGGTCCCCATGGTTACATGGTTCAGAGTTTATACTGTAAGACCCTCAAATGATTGCTGACGGTCAGCACTTTTACCTAGTTGTCAGTACAGAACCAAAGCGTAAAAACGTAGGATGGTCGGCTGTAATTAACATTTTCCACTTTCACATGGGGATCATTGGAGAGTGGACATTAAGAATAACCATCTGGCTCAGGGGCACATTGACTCATTGTATTTTATAACATCGTCAAGTCGGGGTTTAGAACCAATGACCTTTCGGTCGATGGCCCAGTGCTCAGAACGCCAGGCTGCCAGCTGTCTGGTCTCACTCAACCATGTCCTGTCCCCTCGCTGTCTAGACGAGGGCCCCCCCTGCACATGCCCCCTGTGCGCGTCGGACTGGAGCAGCTGTGTGCCTCACTGTGAGGGCCTGCAGCTCTCCAGGGACCTGGGGGCCACTTACCTGGAGCTCCCCTCCCTCAACCACGTGTTTGTGGGGCGCTACTTTGGCAGCGTGGTGAGTGTCAGCACCTGTCATTCATCATTTACCATGCAGACGGTAGAGTGGGACGTTTTTGGCAACAGTGCTAGCGGGACCGGGTTAGCCTGGGGCAACTTTCTTTTCCTCTTCCTTTTTATTAGCCCCGACTGAGCCCTGCAGAAATACGGCCCGTGGGAGAAAGCTGCCAGGATTTATTATAACACTATGTAAAATCACCGCCATTTAACCTGAAGAGTGTGCGTTTCCGGGTGTCTTTTCAGCTGGAGTACTTCATGATTCAGTGTTTGAAGCAGAAGGCCAAGGAGCGTCCGGAAAAAAAGCGGGGTCACAAGCTGAACGAGCCCCGCCCCCCTCATTTAGAACAGCCAGGTGAGAAACCGCAATGCCAGAAAAGGTGCCACATTTAAATAATGTCTATATATAAGAATAACCTTTGCTGTTTTTTTATCTGCCAACCAATTACACTGAGATAGAATTGTTGAATTTCTAAATGTTTACATGTTGTCCAATGTAATAGATACCTTGCTTTTTTTGTAATGTACAACATGGATCTAATGTATGCGAGATCTGAGCAGTTAACATCATGACTATGTTTAGCACAAGCTTCATTTGAAATGACTAGAAGACAGTATTTTGCACACCCAAAATACCACCGGAGCTAAGGAAAAAATCTTAGAAAATAACTGAAGTATTACAGCTTCCCTCAACGAAGATCTTCTACTGACGCTTACGTGATAGCACAACCGTACGCAAATATGCTAAAGATCATATGTCTCCGGTCGAAACGCTGTCACGTAATTTTAAGCTTCAAATGCAGATCACGTTTTGGCACTGGCAATCAGATCTGAGTAAACATTCATTAAATGTTTTCAATATGGAGTATAAACATTAATTGAAAAGAAAAAATAACTCTTCAATTCAGTATCAGTCCCTCACCCCAGGGGGTTCAATCTTAGTCTTTTCATTCTAGGACATATAACGAACCCCAACTGTTTCGCAGTCACTTAAAACCTCATGTAACTTACCATATGAGTAGGAGCGTTATTCCCTGGTGTCATGGCAACATACCCAACCTCTCTATATTTCCATCATGGCCATCTAATCACCCCTTTCATATATCACCTAACCTACCTAATAGCTGATGTGTGTGCCACAACGGCGTACCTCTAGACAAATGTACTAGTCCAATATGTGTTTGAATCCAATACCCCTGTCCGTGTTCAGTTACACGGACAGGGAGCGTTGACATTGACCACCTTAAACACACCAAACATTGCAGCTTTGCCATCCACTCATTACGTCTGATTACGTGTGATTAGCTGTGATTGACAGGGCTGTGATTGACAGGGCTGTGATTGACTGACAGAGCTGTGACTGACAGCTGTGTCCCAGACTGGCCTCCTTTTATATGGCTCCGTCCATTAAATAGGAATTACATTTGATTCCTGGTCATTTCAGCCTTTGTGCTGCGGCCATAAAACCGTGATGAGTTGCAGTTGGGTACAGAACGGAGGAAGCAAAAATAGAACGATAACAGGACGGTAAATTACCTGCCCCGACACTGGGGAGCCCATAGACTGTCTCATACCGTTCATTAACGCTCCCCACTTTTCCCTAATCGTCAGATGGTCTTTGTTGCTCGGTCCTTTTCGTGTTTTTTTCCCGTATCGTCCCTTTGTTTCCGCTGCCCTGCCTCTGTCAACCCTGATAATTCAGCGTCCCCCTCTTCATCTGTGACCTGTTAGTCCCCAGACACGCACATAATGATGTAGACACCGATGCTGGAGATTATTCAAGCCTTCATTTCCTACATTCATCCAGTGCACATACACATTGACGTGAAGCAGACATGTAAGGTGGGTCGCCCTGGTAGTAGTTGTAGGTTTATATACGGTATTAAAGGCCAGTCTGAGAGTAAATTTGACCATTGGAAAAATGGCTACTTACGTACTGAAATGTGGGTTTGACTGAATTGCGCCTTAACTCTTCCTATTTGCCCTCCGCGTTCATCGTCCTCTATCTTAAAACACCACGCTCATTTTCCTTTTATTTCCCCCTCGCTCATCCCTCCCGTACACCTCCCCCACACACCGCCCCTCCCCCACACCCCACCCACCCTTTCAGCTCGCCTTCCCCCAATCCGAGTGGAGGAGTCCAGCTTCTCCCAGGACCTGCAGTGGCTCCTGGAGCGTGGCGTCCAG
Organism: Dallia pectoralis; assembly: GCA_029465975.1. Classification (NCBI taxonomy): domain Eukaryota; kingdom Metazoa; phylum Chordata; class Actinopteri; order Esociformes; family Umbridae; genus Dallia; species Dallia pectoralis. The sequence continues at coordinate 7,615,347 of CM055743.1, forward strand.
TTTGCCGACGTGGCCTTCTACTCCGGGGATTCTGGGAAGGAGCTAGGCTGGGGACACGCCGCCGTGCTGTGTGCCGTCAGCCCCTACTTCAGACAGCTGCTGCTGGGCCCCAAGGCCAGGGAGAGGCCCGTCTCACGCTGCGCCTGCCGGGGCGACGGAGGCCCTCCGTCGCTGCTATCCACCTGGGACGGGGGCCTCGGCATGGAGGACGGGTCCCGGCCAGACGGGCACCTGACCGGACGCCTGTCCCGCCTGGTGGTGAAGGACCCGCTGCTGTGCCTGTGTCTGTGGGAGACACTCATGTTCCTTTACAGAGGTAAACTACTGATTTAGGTGCCGATACAACAGAAAAAGCACACAGGCTACTGGAGAGAGAGATTCAAGCACTTGAAGCACAGACAAGGAGAGGTTATAGCAATAGTAATTTATGTTGTCTGCCTTGGTGCAATCATTTAAAATCGATAATTCATCATTGCCATATGTAACCTACCTCCACTCCACTATCTGTGTCTGTGCCACTATCTGTGTCTGTGCCGCTATCTGTGTCTGTGCCACTATTTGTGTCTGTGCCACTATCTGTGTCTGTGCCACTATCTGTGTCTGTGCCACTATCTGTGTCTGTGCCACTATCTGTGTGTGTGCCACTATCTGTGTGTGCCACTATCTGTGTGTGCCACTATCTGTGAGTGTGCCACTATCTGTGAGTGTGCCACTATCTGTGAGTGTGCCACTATCTGTGAGTGTGCCACTATCTGTGAGTGTGCCACTATCTGTGTCTGTGCCAATATCTGTGTCTGTGCCACTATCTGTGTCTGTGCCGCTATCTGTGTCTGTGCCGCTATCTATGTCTGTGCCACTATCTGTGTCTGTGCCACTATCTGTGTCTGTGCCACTATCTGTGTGTGTGCCACTATCTGTGTGTGTGCCACTATCTGTGTGTGTGCCACTATCTGTGTGTGTGCCATTATCTGTGTCTGTGCCACTATCTGTGTCTGTGCCACTATCTGTGTCTGTGCCACTATCTGTGTCTGTGCCACTATCTGTGTCTGTGCCACTATCTGTTTCTGTGCCACTATCTGTTTCTGTGCCACTATCTGTTTCTGTGCCACTATCTGTTTCTGTGCCACTATCTGTTTCTGTGCCACTATCTGTGTCTGTATCTCTATCTGTGTCTGTATCCCTATCTGTGTCTGTATCTGTGTCTGTATCCCTATCTGTGTGTGTACCGATATCAATCTGTAGTCTCGAGTGTGTGTGTGTGCTGATCTATTACAGGCTGTTTTTAATGTAGTGTAGTAGCTTGGCAGGCTGGGATTCATGGCACCAGCTTTTATGTGCATGTGAGGAAGAGTGTCTGCTGAGCAGTGTGTGTGTGTGTGTGTGTGTGTGTGTGTGTGCATGTGTGCGTGCGTGTGTAGGATGTTGATCGGGCAGGACAGGGAGAAGTAAAGGAAACCGGGAAGACATGGAGAATGTGTGTCTGAAGAAAAACAGAACAGACCTGAGTGTGTCTGTTCCTGCTGTAAAGCAGAGGTGTCAAACGGGTTCCATGGAGGGCCGTGGTTCTGCAGGTTCTTGCTCTCACTTTGTACTTGATTGATTTATTAGGTCACTAATTAGTTAGGTTCTACCCTCTACTGGTTGTTTAGGTCTGAAGCAATTAAAAGTAAAACCCCAAAACCTGCCCTCCGTGGAACCGGTTTAACATCTGTGCTATAATGAATATAAATATTCCCCTGTACGCTGTCTCCGTCTGGGAATATTCAGAATATCTGGCATGTTGGGTGTTTGCCTGCAGTAGTTAAAAAAAATAATCTTGGGGCAATGTACATCCGTCTTACATTTGAACAGAAATACTGAAGGAGCTGCTATAATAACATGTAATCACTTGGGCTCCATAATACTAATGAGATGTGCAGTAGATCAATCATACTAATGAGATGTGCAGGAGCTCCATAATACTAATGAGATGTGCAGGAGCTCCATGATACTAATGAGATGTGCAGTAGATCCATAATACTAATGAGATGTGCAGGAGCTCCATAATACTAATGAGATGTGCAGGAGCTCCATAATACTAATGAGATGTGCAGGAGCTCCATAATACTAATGAGATGTGCTGGAGCTCCATAATACTAATGAGATGTGCAGGAGCTCCATAATACTAATGAGATGTGCAGGGGCTCCATAATACTAATGAGATGTGCAGGAGCTCCATAATACTAATGAGATATGCAGGAGCTCCATAATACTAATGAGATGCACAGGAGCTCCATAATACTAATGGGATGTGCAGGAGCTCCATAATACTAATGAGATGCGCAGGAGCTCCATAATACTAATGAGATGCACAGGAGCTCCATAATAATAATGAGATGCTCTGCAGTAGCTCCATAATACTAATGAGATGTGCACAGAGCTCCATAATACTAATGAGATGAGCTCCATAATACTAATGAGATGTGCAGGAGCTCCATAATACTAATGAGATGTGCAGGAGCTCCATAATACTAATGAGATGTGCAGGAGCTCCATAATACTAATGAGATGTGCAGGAGCTCCATAATACTAATGAGATGTGCAGGAGCTCCATAATACTAATGAGATGTGCAGGAGCTCCATAATACTAATGAGATGTGCAGGAGCTCCATAATACTAATGAGATGTGCAGAGCTCCATAATACTAATGAGATGTGCAGGAGCTCCATAATACTAATGAGATGTGCAGGAGCTCCATAATACTAATGAGATGTGCAGGAGCTCCATAATACTAATGAGATGTGCAGGAGCTCCATAATACTAATGAGATGTGCAGGAGCTCCATAATACTAATGAGATGTGCTCCATAATACTAATGAGATGTGCAGTAGCTCCATAATATTAATGAGATGTGCAGGAGCTCCATAATACTAATGAGATGTGCAGTAGCTCCATAATATTAATGAGATGTGCAGGAGCTCCATAATACTAATGAGATGTGCAGGAGCTCCATAATACTAATGAGAGAGGAGCTCCATAATACTAATGAGAGCTCCATAATACTAATGAGATGTGCAGGAGCTCCATAATACTAATGAGATGTGCAGGAGCTCCATAATACTAATGAGATGTGCAGGGCTCCATAATACTAATGAGATGTGCAGGGGCTGCAGGAGCTCCATAATACTAATGAGATGTGCAGGAGCTCCATAATACTAATGAGATGTGCAGGAGCTCCATAATACTAATGAGATGTGCAGGAGCTCCATAATACTAATGAGATGTGCAGGGGCTCCATAATACTAATGAGATGAGGAGATGTGCAGGAGCTCCATAATACTAATGAGATGTGCAGGAGCTCCATAATACTAATGAGAGCTCCATAATACTAATGAGATGTGCAGGAGCTCCATAATACTAATGAGATGTGCAGGAGCTCCATAATACTAATGAGATGTGCTAATGAGAGGAGCTCCATAATACTAATGAGATGTGCAGGAGCTCCATAATACTAATGAGATGTGCAGGGGCTCCATAATACTAATGAGATGTGCAGGAGCTCCATAATACTAATGAGATGTGCAGGAGCTCCATAATACTAATGAGATGTGCAGGAGCTCCATAATACTAATGAGATGTGCAGGAGCTCCATAATACTAATGAGATGTGCAGGAGCTCCATAATACTAATGAGATGTGCAGGAGCTCCATAATACTAATGAGATGTGCAGTAGCTCCATAATACTAATGAGAGGAGCTCCATAATACTAATGAGATGTGCAGGAGCTCCATAATATTAATGAGATGTGCAGGAGCTCCATAATACTAATGAGATGTGCAGTAGCTCCATAATACTAATGGGATGTGCAGGAGCTCCATAATACTAATGAGATGTGCAGGAGCTCCATAATACTAATGAGATGTGCAGGAGCTCCATAATACTAATGAGATGTGCAGGAGCTCCATAATACTAATGAGATGTGCAGGAGCTCCATAATACTAATGAGATGTGCAGGAGCTCCATAATACTAATGAGATGTGCAGGAGCTCCATAATACTAATGAGATGTGCAGGAGCTCCATAATACTAATGAGATGTGCAGGAGCTCCATAATACTAATGAGATGCAGGAGCTCCATAATACTAATGAGATGTGCAGGAGCTCATAATACATGTGCAGGGGCTCCATAATACTAATAATGAGATGTGCAGGAGCTCCATAATACTAATGAGATGTGCAGGAGCTCCATAATACTAATGAGATGTGCAGGAGCTCCATAATACTAATGAGATGTGCAGGAGCTCCATAATACTAATGAGATGTGGAGCTCCATAATACTAATGAGATGTGCAGGAGCTCCATAATACTAATGAGATGTGCAGGAGCTCCATAATACTAATGAGATGTGCAGGAGCTCCATAATACTAATGAGATGTGCAGGAGCTCCATAATACTAATGAGATGTGCAGGAGCTCCATAATACTAATGAAATGAGATGCAGCTCCATAATACTAATGAGAGCTCCATAATATTAATGAGATGTGCAGGAGCTCCATAATACTAATGAGATGCAGGAGCTCCATAATACTAATGCAGTAGCTCCTAATGAATAGCTCCATAATACTAATGAGATGTGCAGGAGCAGGAGCTCCATAATAGCTCCTAATGTGCAGGAGATGTGCAGGAGCTCCATAATACTAATGAGATGTGCAGGAGCTCCATAATACTAATGAGATGTGCAGGAGCTCCATAATACTAATGAGATGTGCAGGAGCTCCATAATACTAATGAGATGTGCAGGAGCTCCATAATACTAATGAGCTCCATAATACTAATGAGATGTGCAGGAGCTCCATAATACTAATGAGATGTGCAGTAGCTCCATAATACTAATGAGATGTGCAGGAGCTCCATAATACTAATGAGATGTGCAGGAGCTCCATAATACTAATGAGATGTGCAGGAGCTCCATAATACTAATGAGATGTGCAGGAGCTCCATAATACTAATGAGATGTGCAGGAGCTCCATAATACTAATGAGATGTGCAGGAGCTCCATAATACTAATGAGATGTGCAGGAGCTCCATAATACTAATGAGATGTGCAGGAGCTTTGAGGTTTCATCTACTACTGTTCTGCTCTGGTCAGCTCCTGTCCAAGCTGCCGCTTGTATTATTGTGACCATTAACAACCAGTGAAGATCAATTGCTGATTTTTGCCGTGGTTACTGCTCTGTTAAACAGTTGTAAATGTGTGCCGTGCACGTTTTACAGCAGCCTCCGTGATGTTAATGCTTTGTGACTGTCTCTTTGCTTGAAATGCTGTTGCATAACAGAGTTTGTCACATGGGTGCTGTTGTGTGCGTGTGCGTGTGTGTGTGTGTGCGTGTGTGTGTGTGTGTGTGTGCGTGTGTGTGTGTGTGTGTGCGTGTGTGTGTGTGTGTGCGTGTGTGCGTGTGTGTGTGCGTGTGTGTGTGTGTGTGTGCATGTATGATGCTGGTGTACCATAACCAAACATGAGCCTCTGTATAGAACCTGTGGTTGACTGAAAACTATATTTTAAAACTGCTCTGTTGAATGTAGATATCCAACCATGTATTGTTTAACTGTCCTCTTACAACGAGAACCAAACGATGAACTTAAAATGCAGGCAGATTTACTAAATATACTAAGACTGCTATATAGGGCAATTTTAAGATGACTAGAGGTAGTATCATTGTAACTCGAATATGGTTTTACCCATCACCTGCACAGCATTGTTAACCAAGCTAAGTCCCCTTTTTCTACGAGTCAAACTACCATTAGGTTTCGTAGGAGATTTTATTAGTGGATTTCGCTGTGAGGAGACTTAATGTTGCAGCACGGAAAAAGATCTACTGAAGATCTACTGAGTTAAGTGTTTCTGGGATATGAACAGGTTCTGTGTGTGAATTAATCCTCATATTGGCTCTTTAGTCAGCCCATCCTGCCTGCTGCAGTAATCTGAGCATTCACCCTCCCCTTCAAGCCTCGCTGAAGTAGCATCTATGAATGATTCCAGGAAAAATTGCCACTGAAAGGAGATGTCTGTTTTTCTCTTTTATCGTTGGGATCCCAAGTCCCGATTGGTGGTTCAGCTTTCCCACTGATTCTGAGAACTTGACTATCGTGTTGCATTGACCCACGAGTGTGACGCTGAAATATGCCATTTCTGCACTCGAGCAGTGTTTTTTAATAGTCAACAGTTCACACAAAGGCTTACGTATGTTAAACGTTCACAGTATACATAATGTCCGCGATGGTTGACTATTTGCCTACTTGGTTGTTTTTTAGATTAATCTGTGCCCATTTAAAATTTTCTATAAATAATTTAGTGTCATCTAGGAGTTACTTTACTGTAATTAAGTCATAGAATATGGATATTTCTAAAGACTTCTATGTTGTATCTAGGATGCTACCGTGGTGGTGAATAGTGCCAAATTATGAGTGGGAAAGTTTCAGAGGCATAAATATCATACCTTATTTCCTGCTTTTACAATGGTTACAATTGCATTTTTTGAGGGGAATTTTTGTGTGTAACTTACATTGATTATAAATAAGCATGTCTTTGCGTGTGTAATCTTTGTGCCGTTTTCACGTACACTACATCAATCTCTGGACTTTGTTGTGTAGAAGTATCTGTTTCTGTGACATACCGTCTAAAAGGACAGTATTTGTGTATGAGTCTGTTTCTGTGGGGTATATGAGTATTTGTGTATGAGTCGGTTTCTGTGGGGTGTATGAGTATTTGTGTATGAGTCGGTTTCTGTGAGGCAGTATTTGTGTATGAGTCTGTTTCTGTGGCGTATATGAGTGTTCGTCTGAGACACTATTTGTGTACAAGTATGTTTCTGTGGTGTATATGAGTGTTTGTTTATGAGTCTGTATCTGTGGTGTATATGAGTATATGTGTGGTGTATATGAGTGTATGTGTATGAGTCTGTTTTTGTTTCTGTGGTGTATATGAGTGTTTGTGTGCTTGTCGTTCTGGTGTGACCCAGGGGCGTGGGAGTGGGAGCACCTCCAGGAGGCCGTGGGGGAGAAGCTGAAGAACTCCCTGGCCGTGGTTCAACTCATGGACCGCATCCGCTCCTTCATGGGCAGAGACAAGGTGACTCAGAGGCTTCAGCAGATGTGGCTCACTGCACTCACACAAACACACACGTGCACAAGCTCAGACACACAGAGAATAACATGCGAGCACAAGCTGTAAGTATATATATATATATGTAGCACAATATCTCAATATATAAGAACATATTTGTCTCTGGCCAATTACACTGACTGATTAGGATTGGTATTTCCAAGCAGTCTCATTACTAGATCTGGTGATCACAGTTGAGTTCCTACTGCTTCAATTCCATCCAAACTGAAATGGGACTTCTCCATACCATTGACGGGCATTTCTTCGTACAACTCGTTACGTTCTGGTCTGGTCCATCTTCACGGATTCGACTCGGCAGCCGGAAATCAATGATTCATAGACTCCGACGTGACAGCGCCCGTGCTACGTTCAGCACATGAGCACCGGGTTACATCACTATATATGTAACTATATGAAGCATAATGAAGACATGGGGTTTGACGTGCAGACGGACCCAGATCAGAGCCTGTCTGGCAGGCTGTTTTTTCCGCGTTAGCTCCCTTCAGGCTGAGGGGAGGCTGTGACTGTGAGGCGTCAGGTCTTAACGCCCACGGTAATCAACGATGCTTGCGTTTGTTTGCCCGCATGTGTGTGTGTGTGTGTGTAGCTCTCCAGGGACACACCCAATGCCCGTGCCGCCCAGCTTGGTCCTCAGTCTTTGGTCAACCTCTTTAACTCTCCACTCTACTCTGATGTCATCTTCATGGTGCAAGGCAAGTTCAGCCCCGCGCACGCACGCACGCACGCACACACACGCACACACGCACACACGCACACACACGCACACACACACGCACACACGCACACGCGCACACACACACACACACACACACACACACACACACACACACACACACACACACACACCATGACAGTAGGCCACCTTTTTTATCCCACTTCATTAACTGATTCCCTTATTGGGGCTCCTCAGGAAGTACATTTCATTAAAATGCTGTCAACATAATTCAGGGCACTACCTATGACTAAGAATAATTAGGCAAAATGTGTTTCAAAAATAGCCCTGATAGGAAATATCATCGCTATAGTCACAGTGCTAAAAGGGCTGTTGGAAATGTATTGCAGATTTAGAGTTATTATTGGATTTGGTTGTGTGTGTGTGCATGAGCTACAATGCTACGAACAATCGGACACAATCCGGTGTAGCTGAGTTGGTTGTCTTTGAATCACACATTTTTTGCTGAAAGAGTTGGATTCAATTTAATGAACCAAACTGTAGTTTCACACAACGCCTCAGCACGGCAAGGACGTAAACACAACCATTATGTCATGCTTTAGAGCGCTGATAACCCTTAGGTTAATTGAAATGGGCGCTTCCTGAAAGCGTAGAGTCGTAACTATGACAGTTGTAGATTAGTTATGCCTTCCCAGTCTGCATGAGCATATCCTTCTGTGAGGTAATTGACTGATAATGCCACATGGAGGCAGGAAGTGCCAGAAAAACACATTAGCTGTAACTATTATCCTCAGCAGTATTGTCAAGGACATGATGCTAACATTTATCCCAACCTGAACCACACTTTCTCTCCTCAGCATTAATCTATGTATTTCAATGTTCTGTGTGTTTCCTTGATCTGTGTGTCTCACTAATCTGTGTGTCTCACTAATCTGTGTGTCTCACTAATCTGTGTGTCTCACTAATCTGTTTGTCTCACTAATCTGTGTGTCTCACTAATCTGTTTGTCTCACTAATCTGTGTGTCTCACTAATCTGTGTGTCTCACTAATCTGTGTGTCTCACTAATCTGTGTGTCTCACTAATCTGTTTGTCTCACTAATCTGTGTGTCTCACTAATCTGTGTGTCTCACTAATCTGTGTGTCTCACTAATCTGTGTGTCTCACTAATCTGTTTGTCTCACTAATCTGTGTGTCTCACTAATCTGTGTGTCTCACTAATCTGCGTGTCTCACTAATCTGCGTGTCTCACTAATCTGCGTGTCTCACTAATCTGTGTTTCAGGGAGTGTGTTACCGGCTCACCGGGCGGTCCTGGTGGCTCGTTGTGATGTCATGGCGGCCATGTTCAGTGGGAAATACGCAGAGGCGCGGAGTAGAGTGGTGCCCATCCACGGAGTCTCCTCAGACACCTTCCTCTCCTTCCTGGAGTACCTCTACACTGACACCTGCTGTCCCGGTGGGTCCACTGCACGCTGCAGAGCTGGAACAAAAACAAGCATTATATAGGCCGGGCTCCCCAAAGCTCTCCGTAGATATGGCCTTAAGATGGCTTTGCTTAAAAAAAAAACGGTACCATTGATAGCAGTCAAATCCATCCTTCCTGTGTCCTTGATTGTCCTTGATGCATTCCTGGCGTCCCTCTATGAGGTAATTGTAGGAGATCATCTGTGGACCCCTGTTTATTAATGTAATATTAAGGAGATAAACCAGGATGGACGAAGAAAGGATTTTGAGCGAGAAAAGTATCAGAGTCGAGTGGCGGACACCGGACGAACCCTGAACATGCAGGCTTTATGCTCACAACACATAGCTCTAATTTACCTCATTCAGCCTATTTACGTCCTCAGTGTGAGCAGCCGATTCCCGGGGGAGGGGGGGGGGGCTTTGATTCAGCAGGGGTGGAGCCAAAGCCTGCACAAAATAAACCGATAGACATGTGAGGAATAGATCACACACACTGTCATCACGTGGAATAGACGTAAACTAAACACGCTGGGTTCTATGTGGTGTATTTCTGTTTGCCAACTGTCGGTTGACACACGCCTGGGTCCTCTGTGGTTTTCAGTAGAGGCCTCGAGAACGCACGTGCAGCAACACGCTCAGCCGTTACATAAACAGCGTCACCTCGTGCCGATCACTGACACTTTCCCCGAAATGAGTGACTGGAAATGGATCAGGAGTATTTGGGCGTGGCCACACTCTGACAGGAGAATGATGGAGAGCACTAGACTGGTCCGTGTGAAGGGGTAGCGAGTGTGTGTGAGATGTGATCTTTTCATTGGTTTGTTTCACAGCTGTGTAGTGTGTGTGTGACGTGACTAGTTCCAGGGCAGAGACTGAGGCAAATCCCAGCCATATGTTCAGACGAGGCACAGGTGTGTTTGACGGCCTCTCTGTTTGTTTGTGTGTGCGTGTGTGCGTCCAGCCAGTGTGTTGCAGGCCATGGCCGTGCTCGTCTGCGCCGAAATGTACCAGGTGAAGCGGCTGCAGCACCTGTGCGAGGTGTGTGTGTGTGCCTACCTCCAAAGCATGCCCAGCCGAGAGCTGGCATCCACGGGCATCAGCGTGATCCGCCTCCTCCGCAGAGCAAAGGTGATTGTACGAGTGTGTGTGTGTAATGGTGAGGGAGAGAGAGTGTTGTGTTGTCAGTTAACCCTTTCCCTCTCGACTCTGCTTTCCGGCCAACAGGACGTGAGCAGGAGGTTGAATGGTTATAGACATGGACTCCTATTCGTTATGCCTGCGTGTTTGTGTGCGACAACTCTTATGAATGATACACTTACACTCACAGGTTGGAGTGGATAACATGTGGATAACAAATCTCCTAACATGGGTATATTTAAAGGTCTGGGGAGATGAGATAATAAGCATTTAATAAGCGAATACATTTTCACAAGTCAACGTCTCCAGCATCAGGCCGTCTCCAATCTCTTCCTCAGCCACCTTAACAGTATCCTCTTCTATGAGATGCCCCAGTAGCATCCAACCTGGGAATATTCAGCAGCTGTTCGCTGTGCTCAGCGCCTGCAGACACACCAGCTTCAGATCACCACACAGTCCACATTCCCGTAAACACTCTCCACCAGCTTCAGCTCACCACACAGTCCACATTCCCGTAAACACTCTCCACCAGTTTCAGCTCACCACACAGTCCACATTCCCGTAAACACTCTCCACCAGTTTCAGCTCACCACACAGTCCACATTCCCGTAAACACTCTCCACCAGCTTCAGCTCACCACACAGTCCACATTCCCGTAAACACTCTCCACCAGTTTCAGCTCACCACACAGTCCACATTCCCGTAAACATTCTCCACCAGTTTCAGCTCACCACACAGTCCACATTCCCGTAAACATTCTCCACCAGCTTCAGCTCACCACACAGTCCACATTCCCGTAAACATTCTCCACCAGTTTCAGCTCACCACACAGTCCACATTCCCGTAAACATTCTCCACCAGCTTCAGCTCACCACACAGTCCACATTCCCGTAAACACTGTCCACCAGTTTCAGCTCACCACACAGTCCACATTCCTGTAAACACTCTCCACCAGTTTCAGCTCACCACACAGTCCACATTCCTGTAAACTCTGTGTAAACTGATGTTACACCAGGCAGTTGGCAATCTCACCAAGTCAAACAAACCCATCTGCCAATCATCTAGAAGGATGGACACTGATCGGCCCGAGGAACGTGGGTCGGGTTAAAAGCAAAATCTCTGTTAAACGTTGTTCGATAAATTGATAATTGATAAACTGATAAATGATTTCAGTCCTGAAAAGCTGGGTCCAGTAATGTCTGGGGAGAGGCGTACTGCCAGAATGTGTGGCAGCTCCCTCTTCTGTACATGTGGTGTATATTTATTTTAAATTCAACATGTTAGTCATTTATCAGATGCCCTTATACAGAGGTTGGCCTGCTCTAGTGAATGCATACATTTATCAGATGCCCTTATAAAGAGTGACCTGCTCTAGTGACTGGCTCTTGTGAATACATACATTTATCAGATCATTTATCAGATGCTCTAATACAGAGTGACCTGCTCTAGTGACCAGCTCTTGTGAATACATACATTTATCAGATCATTTATCAGATGCCCTTATACAGAGTGACCTGCTCTAGTGACCGGCTCTTGTGAATACATACATTTATCAGATCATTTATCAGGTGCTCTAATACAGAGTGACCTGCTCTAGTGACCGGCTCTTGTGAATACATACATTTATCAGATCATTTATCAGATGCCCTTATACAGAGTTACCTGCTCTAGTGAATGCCAACATTTCCAACCTCATATAAATCCTTAGCGGTGTCTATAATTTTGATATCTTTTTTTAAAGAAAAGAAATAATACCAACCTCGTATCTGCGTTGTTAATTTCATACAGCCATTTTGGCTCATCTTTATAAACACTAACAGTAATTTTGGAGCTCAGTCAATAGGTACAGTATAATACAATGTATTCTGTTTGGTCTTGATTTCCACCTGCACTCTGGGAAGGAAAATGAGGATCCCAATAAAATGCCAAATTTTTTACCAAACTTTGTAAATGAGGACATGATGCGACACACACACACACACACACACACACACTTATCTTAACAGCTACAAACAGCTGACTCTTGCCTTTTTTTCCAACGCCCTCTGTTTATAAGACACACCGGAATGAACAGATAAACATCAACCGTGACACAGGGAATGATCCTCAAATTACCTCCTTTTTCTCCACCTCCTTTCACCTTCTCCTCCTCTCCCTATTCTGCAGTGCCACAATGCAGAGCAGCTGTACGTGTGGCTCCTCCACTTCATTGCCAATAACTACCTGATCTTCAGTCACAAGCCTGACTTCCTGGAGCTGTCAGGTGAGAGATTCAGACACAAGCCCGACTTCCTGGTGCTGTCAGGTGAGAGATTCAGACACAAGCCTGACTTCCTGGAGCTGTCAGGTGAGGTTAGGGTTAGGGTTAGACACAAGCCCGACTTCCTGGAGCTGTCAGGTGAGAGATTCAGACACAAGCCCGACTTCCTGGAGCTGTCAGGTGAAAGATTCAGACACAAGCCTGACTTCCTGGAGCTGTCAGGTGAGAGATTCAGACACAAGCCTGACTTCCTGGAGCTGTCAGGTGAGAGATTCAGACACAAGCCTGACTTCCTGGAGCTGTCAGGTGAGAGATTCAGACACAAGCCCGACTTCCTGGAGCTGTCAGGTGAGAGATTCAGACACAAGAAAATAAAATATACAGTGCTAGTTTAAAGTTTGGACACACCTACTGTATTTCGTTATTTTTACAGTTTTCCTTTTTTCCACGTGTAGAATAATAGCGAAGCTATTGAAACTATGAAATAACTAACATGGAATCAACAGCTTTGCACACTTGGCATTCTCACAACCAGCTTCAGGACAAAGTCACCCGGAATGCTGTTCTAATAGTCTTACAAGAGTTGCCACATTTGTAGCGGTTATTGGCCCAAGCAAGTCTCTACTTATAGCTTTCCTTTAGTAGTTCGAAAATAGAAGGTTAATCGAATTGCAATCTAAGGTTAATTTAATTGCAGATTTCTGAGGCTGGCAACTGGAATGGACGTATCCTCTGCAGCAGAGGGAACTCTGGGTCTTTCTTTTACATGGAGGATATCACGAGAGACGCTTTTTCCAAGCGCTCGATAGCTTTTGTGCCTTAATGACACGTTTACATTTATATTAGTGAACTTAATATTTCCCAGGTTTATCTAGATCTATATGTCTCAAGGTAAGGATTGACTGTTGTTTCTCTTTATTATTCGAGTTGTTTTTGCCATAATATGGACTGCCACATTACAGACATAATTGTCTTCTGTATACCAACCCTATCTTGTCACAACTCAACTGATTGTCTGACACGCATTAGGACGGGAAAAATTCCACACGTGAACTTTTAGACGCATTCCAGGTAATATGACATCATGAAGCTGGTTGAGAGAATGGTAAGAATGTACAGAGTTGTCACCAAGGCCGAGGGTTGCTACTTTGAATCCGGATATGAAACGCCTTTTGATCTGTTCAACACAACCTTTTTTACTACATGATTCCATATGTGTTGCATCGATTTTCCATGTCTTCACGATTACTCTACATCGTGCAAGGTAGTAAAAACCAAAGAAATGCCCATGAATGAGTCTTTGTCCAAACCCGACTGTTACTGTACGTACCAGAATGGGACTCCAAGGTTTGGCCAACTAAAATATTTTGTCTTCATGATTCACCACTGAAGGTTAAGACTGATGCTAGCTGAAGTAGAAACTATTGGGTTTAAATGAATTAAAGGAAGTGTAACACATATATATAGATATATATATATATCTTGTTTGGGGATAACGTCAAGGTTGATAGAGGTTTAATAGGTTATGTTATGAATAAGTAGCGGAATGGTGGATTGTTAATTGTTAAAAAACAAACAAATTTCAATGTAGCACTTGCACATCTGCATGGCATAATAGCATCAGCCTGTCCCTATTCCTGTCAGGCTTCACATCTCTGGTCATGACAGATTTATAAAAAGCATCAGCCTGTCCCTATTCCTGTCAGGCTTCACATCTCTGGTCATGACAGATTTATAAAAAGCATCAGCCTGTCCCTATTCCTGTCAGGGTTCACATCTCTGGTCATGACAGATTTATAAAGGGCACACTGGTTAATGAGCAACGTGGCAGGTTTAGTAGCGTTGAGTACATGTTTTTTTACAATAGCAATGTCGCCATCCCTGACAAATTCAGTGTGGAGATCAAATGGACGTGCTACTTATTACTTATATCGCCACGTTGATCTGACTCTCGGGTGTCAACACAGATGAATCAGACACAGCATGCAAGTGGCTCCGCCCACGTGTTCGTTTAGGCGATTACGGATAGCTAGAGAAAGAAATCCTTCCTGCCACAGTAAATTCCTTGTCTGTTCACACATTCAATGGCGAATAAACACTTTTCTGATTCTGAAATACTGACACCATGCGTGTTCACGTGTGCACATGTACGTGGGAACATGGTGACGTGTTTCTGTCGTGTCGTGTCGACAGAGGAGGAGCGGGAGCAGGTGGAGAGACTTCGCTGGCCGTCCCGGGGGTACCTGCAGGAGCTGAGCGAGTATCAGCAGCGCCGACGCAAACTCAAGAAGTCCCGCTGTCTGGTCATGTGACATCCACCCGCCGCCACACCCTGGAGAGGCAACGAGAGGCAGAGGGGAGAATGGGAAGGTGTGGGGCGAGAGACGGTGGACAGAACGGAAGGTCACGGGGAGGCGGTGGTACCAAATGAGAGAAGACTTTACAAACAAACCAGACTTTAATTCCTCGATTGGACAGCGAATAACGGGGGGTTGGGGGTTGGTCTGAATTCTGGGCTGCCCGGGGGGGAAGGAAACCCACAGGATTTTGGCATGGAGCAGGGAGGTCCAATGGACCCAGTCCAAAGGGGGGGGCATACTATAATGCTGTGCCGGGGTTGACTGTGTCCTGGAGATGAAACCGATTTGACTCGGGAGAATTTGAAACAACAGTAGTGTTTGATTGAAGACCAGGGTGTGCAAAAAAAATGAATAATGTAACACTGGCTGTATATTTCTGAATAATGCCATGTAACACATATGTGGTTTCTGAGATGTTTATACTTCTTCAGGCACCGTGCAGCTGAAAACTATGACCCTGAATGACACTTGTCTATTCAAGGAGGCCCTTGTACCTGTGAATATTGTCGGGAGGACAACTGTGTCAGGGGCAAACCACGACCCAGTGAAACAACCCATGGCAAATAACAGTATCCTAGAAGAACGGACAGTTGCCACAAACAAGATGAGGGACGTGCGCTAATAAGGAACATATGTGCCGGAACACATTTCAAACGAGTTGGAACATATACAGAACGTTTGGAAGTGTTCCGTCTGCTGATTGTGACCGGTGATTGTGTGTCTTTAGCTGACGTCCGTGTACCTAATCTACACTGAACACAATCCTCCAGTGGCAAATCAACAGCAAGGCACTACACTCCGGGCACTTGGTAATAGCTCCTCCCCTCTTATCTGCGGTGGGTCATTTGGAAATATCTAGGGCTGTAGCAGTTGGTTTGGGACGAGGCCAACATACTGTGAGTATATAATGTCCGACATGGCAGTTTGCCTGGGTTCTTCTGTTATGCTAAATGTTCAGAAGAGAAAACCCATGTGATTAACAGCAGTCTCTCACACACACACACACACACACACACACACAGAAACCCTAGCCAAACTATGCCTCTGGTTTGAGCACACCTCAAATGTTTATTTTCTGCCATGAGATTATTATTTTATGGTGCTGCGACTATTTTTGTAATGTGTCCTGTCAGTAGCGGGGCGTGTCCTGTCTAGCAGGGCCTGTCGTATCAGAAGCGGGGCCTGTCGTGTCAGAGGGGGGGCCTGTCCTGTCAGTAGCAGGGCGGGGCCTGCCGTGTCAGAGGCGGGGCCTGTCCTGTCAGTAGCAGGGCGGGGCCTGTCGTGTCAGGGCGTGTCCTGTCAGAAGCGGGGCCTGTCGTGTCTGTAGCAGGGCGGGTCCTGTCTGTAGCAGGGCGGGTCCTGTCTGTAGCTGGGCGGGTCCTGTCTGTAGCTGGGCGGGTCCTGTCTGTAGCTGGGCGGGTCCTGTCTGTAGCTGGGCGGTCCTGTCTGTAGCTGGGCGGGTCCTGTCAGTAGCAGGGGGTGTTCTGTGTTTTGTATTGTCTGGATTAGTTCATTGTGTAAGACACCCAGCATGTGGAGACCAAAGGGTGTGGGGTGTTTGGTTGGGTGGCCCCAGTGTCACGGGGGATGGTCGTGTGTATTGATCGATGTCACTCGGAATAAAGACATGTTTTAGAAGACACAGGCCCACTGCCTACTGAATTTTTTACTGAGGCTCTATCATCATGTTTGTGAAAGCAGGTGCTAGTGCTTAGTAAGGCAATGGTTTTATTTATGGCTGGTGTCTCAGATTCATTTGCTTTTTTTGAAGAAACATTTTACATTATAAACCACAAAACACTTAACAAATATAAACCTAAGCACTTCATGTGCGTTCCTGCCCAATTCCGGAAACCCTTTTTTCAGTCATGAAAATTGTTCAGTTTAGCTTTAATGGCCTTGTATGAACGAGTATACTGTACCTAATTTTTAAATGCACCTGAGACACGCGTGGATCAGCGAGTAAGTTGCATGTTTATGTTGCATGTAAGTGGATGAGTGTTGCGTGTTTTATGATTTTTCTTGTTGTGTTGATGCAAACAAGACCAACAGAACAATCAATATACTGTTTGATTTGCTGCCATGAGAGACAAATCCCTACATGCTCATGACTTGTAAGCTAACAACCTAAAAAGGCGATGCTAGGTTGTAGCCCACACTGCGATACTTGTAGTAATATTTTATGAAAATTTGAAAATGTAGTCCAATTTTCATCTCATACATATTTCTACCAGTTTGTAACAATCACAGACATTGTTTGGTTTCATTTGTTGTCAACTTGGTGATGCTCTGGTTTCCCATGGCCAGCAGGTGGCGTGGTTGTACCTAGTCTGCAACCTTCTCCTCATTCCCCTTTCTTTGTCAAGTATCCTCACAAACATTAGGATTTATTTGGAGCTTTTGCTGGTCCAGATGAAGGCTGTACATTTTAGGTTAGGGATTCAGTGAGATTTAGGGTCCCAGATCATTCAAGGTTAGGCATTACAGGTTAGGTTTAGGGGTTTAGGCATAAATGGTAGGTTAATTAAGTTATTTATGTAAATGATTTCTGTTCTCTGGTCCCTACAAGGACAGAAAAACCAAATAGTGAATCTGTGTGAACATACCCAGAGCCATGTGTGTGCATGTGTCACTGCAGTGCTCCGTTGAAGCATCCCCTCCAGTTTCCCACTCTCATCCAGCTCAGCGACGTCACTTCCGCCTCCCACACATTCCTCGCCGATGAAGACCCTGGGGACCTGCACATGCAGACAACAATCACCAGAAATCCAAAAAGCAGAACCTAATTTTTTTTTTAAATGTCGAGAAGAAAACATTTCAATTTAAAAGTTACAAATGACAAACCAAATCCTTGTTAAGTCCGGCAAAAAGCCATCATATAAAGAAAACATGCCTCTTTGCAGCACTAGTGAGCGGGCAGTGTACGCGTAGCATAACAGATGTTTGCAGGCCAATATTAACTGTTGGTGCAGCGTTGCGCAGGCGCAGACATGACGAGTGTAAAATGAAGATACTCACCCATAGAGTGCTGCGTGTGTTTATTTATCTTTATTACAATAGGCACATTGATTGTTACATTTATCCCATTTCACGACACACAATTTCTAACTAAGGTCATTGCTTATACTCCCAGTGAACACAGGACAGTCAATGTGATGATGTGAGTCTTTTGAATGCACGGGCGCCGTGACGTGGAAGTCAAATCAGGTAACTGATTAGGGCTGCCCCCTGCACCTCAGGGTTGGGTAAAATGCAGAGAACACATTTCAGTTGAAGGCATTCAGTTGTACAACTGACAATATTGGTCTATTCTATGTATTAAGAGAACTGGATACAGTGTTCGGCGGAAAGCCCGGTACATTCCAATGAGTGCTCAAAAGCGCATAAAGCCAACATGGAGCTTGGATCTTCCGCGTTGACTGGCCAATGACGTCATGATGGACATGCGCACTAGCAATAATTTGTTTGTGTTGTCGTAGCAACCATAGACATTATAAAGAATAGATGCCGCATCGACCGCTACTGCCTTCCTGGTGCTGACGAGAAATGCGGCCGCCATCTTGGATCGGTCACCCGCTCCACTCAGTGTAATCTGTCTGGCAAGTGCAATGAGCTGTCAGCACATTTAATTAATCATACCTCACTGAATACCCAACTGATTTTCACATGTTTTTTTGCTGCAAAGGTCATACATGTAGCTACGACACAATATTATTTTTATATTCTTTTCACAAAACACAACCATTAGTACGGTAATATTACATCTTAATTGTGAAAGGTAATCCCGTAAGGTATTATCGATTTAAGCAGGAATATGCTGCACAGTGCTCTGTATCTTCTGCAGCCACCAACTAGGAGTACGACCGCTCCAAGATGGCGGCCGCATTTCTTGAGCCCAGCAGCCGATGCGGCGTCTACTCTTTACTATGTCTATGGTAGCAACCGATAGCAACATGCGCGTTCGTCATGCATAACTCTGGATTCGGCAACTAGTAAATGTTAAAAACATTTTGTTTTAAACAAGGACCCATTAAGTGTTCAGGCTGGTAAGTTGATGTACCCCCGCTGAAATATAGAAGTTTCTTTCGCCATGCAAGTCTATCTGAGTCTTTTTTGGGCCATGGGGTGCAATACCACTCTTATCCGCTGTGGGGTGCAGTACCACCCTTATCCGCTATGGGGTGCAGTACCACCCGTATCCGCTAAGACCATGGTGGCTTTTAAAGATGGCGTCCTTCCTGTGGGCTTACACTCAAGGTCCGAGCACCCGTTAACTCCAAAAAGTTGTCCTGCAAACTGCTCTTGTCGCTGCGTCCTGTAATGTCAATAAATGACCCGCTTTAAGATTATATTTGGACAAAACCTCTTTAGCCGTCACATAGTACGACCAGGATGGTTTAAAATAGTGTTACTTTGTCACTACTAAGGCAACTTTCCACAAATTCCTGTGCCATTTTGACTTGACTATTAGATTGAAAATTGGCAAGCTGGTCTCGAACTATGAATTAGTCGTCGACTTCCGTATTCATTTGTTTTTTTTACATCAAAGAACGTCCCACTTTTAAAGATGTAGTCAATACTTGTTTTACAGCCATATTCAGGTGTTTAAACGAATATGATTTTTTGTTGTACTATTTTTCACACTGTAAATCTAGCGTCGAAATCTAAACTAGGAAATAACACCTAATGGAATCATGAGGCAACCAAAAAAAGTGTTCAGAGATCAAAATACAGTTCATAATGTACATTGTTCAAAGTAGTCACCGGTTGTCAACTTTCCAGACCACATAGCTTCCAAGGTCAACCCCAGTTGCTTGCAGCTGTTCAAATAATGACCTCTCCACGTGTACTGGCCCAGGATCTGGATACCTTTGCACAGACGGAGCCTCTGGATCTCAAGTTTGCTGCTGTGCAACAGTCTATAGGTCCATCTCTCTAGAGAGACAGATTGTTCATCCCATTACAAGTACATTGATCGCGATTAAGTGAATGCCTGCAAGTAAGATAATTTGTCACAAAGTCTCGAGAACATACCTGGTTGTTAACCTCCATAAATTTACCTACAGGTAAAAACCATAAGCGGCTAACCTATTAACTTTGTCGTTTAAACCGGAATTCTTATTGGCTTAATGGTTATGCCAAAACATATTTACGGGGTTGTTTTTATTTTTACAAAGACTTTTGGCGAACACAGTTTGAACTCAAATGGATTCGAGTAGATTACTTAAATACATTTACTTATTTTTTCGCTATTATAGATTAAGTAGTTGGCCGATGGCAAAATATATTTACCAGTACTTAAGTGTACATTTAGACTCAGAGCATCTGCCGGCTCGTTACCAACTCCCTGTCACCTGATCACAATCTTTTGTCCAGTATTGGATTTGAGCGTCCCAATTTACAATACATACTCATGACAATAGGTTGCATTCACATGGCACTTTCTAACCAGGCCCTTTGGGAACTTGCACGGTTCATTCAACTTGTATAGCATTACATAACATGCACATTTGAGAGATCAGTCATTTTGTAGAGCAAAGAAAACCACAGCCAAAACAGTCCAAAATCATCAATGTTGTACCAAGTTGTCTTTTATTGTACGTTTAATGCATTTCCAGGCGGGCAGGTTTAGCACTTTTTCACAACCCATACAGTTCTGAGTGGTCTTTCACAATGACTCGGTGCCAAATAACACTTGTTTCCCCTGTATTACTTCTGACCCCCGTACACAAAACACCACCTCAGCTTGTCACTCAGACATGCTTCCATCCAGCAGATTTAGTTACCAACACCATGTATAGATGGGCAGCCCGGTTCTGATCAGATGTGACAGGTTTTCCACAAGTTGGTCTTTTGACCTGTCAGAATCAGGCTGCATGTGTCAAGACAGCCTTAGGTGTCGTTTAAGACACTTCAAACAAACAACCTCTGACCGCCCCTGGCTGACACTACTTTGGCTGGCCGCTGGCCTGCGAAGATCACTGCAAGTACAGCAGAGTGGCCCACTGCTTTACAGGGGCTCACTGCTTCACAGGGGGCTGGCAGCGAGTCTTAGCAGGGACGGGGGACTGCAGTGGTGTTTTTTTGCCTATTAGGTCAATCCCGAGTGACTACCTAATTCAGGGAAAGGGCTACAATTGGTTCATTGGAAAAATAAAACAATGAACTGGGCCTAGACTAAACATTTTGATTGACAGAAGATTCATTTACTCTGCAGGAACACAGATCTGGTATCAGAATTATTTAAGGATCTTCGAGTTTGTATTTTTTCCATGGTTACAAAACCCTGTTTTGAGCTGGAATACAGTTTGAACTGTGACTAGAAAGAGCACAGCTCTGAAAAGCTTCTGTCGGCACTAAATACTGGCACAATAAAAAAAACTCAGATTAATGACAGCTGAAGTGAAGGTCAACACAGATCTTA
Organism: Dallia pectoralis; assembly: GCA_029465975.1. Taxonomy (NCBI): domain Eukaryota; kingdom Metazoa; phylum Chordata; class Actinopteri; order Esociformes; family Umbridae; genus Dallia; species Dallia pectoralis. The sequence goes on from CM055743.1 coordinate 7,636,827, forward strand.
CATTGCCTCAGTGCAGCAAAAGTGTCATCTTCAGTTTTCTTAATTATTGATCCCTTCAAGCACCAGAACACTCCCTAGAACTGATGTCATACATACGGCAGCAAGTCAGCTCATATTCTGCTTCATATATCCGTGTCTAGTGTTTTGTAAATAAAGCGATGGTTTTATGACTCTTCGGAATACCGGAACATTATTTTAATTGTTTTTGGCAAACATTCTAACATAGGCTTGTAAACAATGTTTCCCTTGAGCTCAAAGAAGCCATTTCATCAACAATAGCATGAAACAAAGACTCAGAAGGTGATTTTCATCCTTATAACCTATCCATCCGATCAAACTAAATCCGCACGAGTTTAATTCAAAAACTAAAACAGAAATTCCATCCATAGTTTTGTAGCCCAGACAAACTACAATCGAGGAAAAGAACACATTTCATTTCATTGTAATACACATTAGTCCTCGTGGGGTTTTTCCGCTCTCAAAAACAGACCACAGCCCGTTTTCCATGAAATAAGCCAACGAGGCAACACTGTAGTCCCACCAGAGACTGGCTACTCTAGAACAGCCCCTCCCAATTAAGAACATGTCACTTAAGCCAGGTTGATCCTGAGTGCTCTGGCTTTTCAAACAAAGACTGTAGCAGCTTTTTTTAAATTTTTCCATTTTCTATTTTCTTTGCAAATTGCACCCCCCCCATTTTAGAGGCGCCCACCCACACATCATACTCAGACAACCCCCGTTGACCCCCGTAGCCTCTCATGACACCCTCTCACCTCTCCCAAAAACAAGGCACAGGTACCACTTACATCACAGACATCTTTCATACAGATTTGCCCCCCCACCCACACATACATACATGCACGCACGCACACACACATACTTGCAAACTTCACGCTGGTGGGTATTTGTAACCTGTTAGCCAGGTGGTTCAGATTCCTCCACGTTGCCTTGGGAACCCTAGAAGTCTTAACAACTTGACATTGCAGAGTGTAAACGAATGCCTTTAGGCACCCCTTTTGCACAAAGGGCACAAACACTGATGATGCTCAGGGTAGCACCCCCCCACTGTCATTGGACAATGCTCTGAATTCATCCCCCACATCCCCACCCACCCCCCCCATGGCTATGGCCATTAGAACCCACGCACACACATCCTAATTGGATCTCAATGGTGTAAGCAGGATTCTTCTCCTGGTGCCCTCCACTTCACTACGAGGGATGCTCACGCAAAATGAAATCGCTCTGGACGATTGGGACACTGCATGGGCTCTACGTTCAGGTGCAAAAATGGCTTCAACAAGTCAAACAGGTTTTTTGCATTGCTTTCGGGAAAAGATACATTTTTTAAACAATAAATCATCTGTGGACCACTCCATACCAACTGTCCAAAATAAATAGATCTCCTTTTCTTTTTTTTTAACTTAAATAAAAGTCTAAGTATAATATTTTCTCTCCTTTGAAAAAATACTTTTGTTCATCTTTTTTTGGATAGTCTTTCAAACGATAGAAGAGTTAAGTATTTCAATCCCCCCCCGCCGTTGCCCCCGACCCACACACGCGCATGCACCTCCCTCTAAACCACTGTTGTAGCATTCAATAGGAGATCACTTGGGTCGAGGAGCGAGAATCAGGACATTTCAAGAGGCTGCACTGTGCAACCTGTGGAATCAAAAGGTAGAAAGTAAAAGGAAGGGTTAGGGGAGGAGTCAGTGGCGGCAGTCAAAATAAATAAGAGCCATTTGGATCCCCATTGCTCCGCCCACTCCTAAGGCCACCTCAACAATGTAGTCTTCAAACCGGCCCTTCAGCTCCAGGACTGGGCCCTGCGCTGGTCAAAGTCGGCGATGAGGCGCTTTATGTGGGCTAGCTTGTTGTGCAGGTACTCGCACCGCTGCTTCTCTTCCTGGTAGTTCGGGCTGTGCTGTTGGGTGACACACACAGGCAGAAACACATTAGGCTGTGTGACCGGTAACAGCACAGGCACAAACACATAAGGCTGTGTGACCGGTAACAGTACAGGCAGAAAAACACACTAGCCTGACAAATGCTGTGCGGGCGCACCTGCTTTACATCACAACGAGAGTTTCACGTTACCATTGTGAATGGGGAAAATGAATTCAAGTTGACATTATCAACATTTTGGCTGGACACGTTCCTATACAATAGATTCTTAGAGAAATCAAGACTCACAGGTTTTTACGACTCGTGGAGAATAACAATGTAGCCTCAGGGATTATAAGCAGATACCTTTCTTACAGGTACGGGACATGGTGAAATACGTTTACACACATTACAGCCTATAGAGTACCTAGAAAAAACTGTGGATAGAGCAAACATGTGCATCCAAAATGTAATATGAAACAGGTGACCAATAACCCCCAAAAACAAACCAATGACACTCACTACATCTGGCAATTGAGCGGATACATTCCCTGCTCTGTGTGTCTCGGGAACTTGAAACCTAGTTTGTCCTGCCAACGCGGACATTTACTGCTCTCACAAACGCCGGTTGCTACCGGATTTCAAGGATTTCAAGACATGAAGCTGCAGTGCCAAAATAAAATAATATATAGTGGGTTTCTTATAACTGATTATGATAACTTATGTTTTCATGGTACTGCAGTTCCTACTACTTCCTTTAACCCATTGCTTACCTTCTACTATGCTCATGTTGGTAATGTCTACTACGGTTTTCTAATTAACCACACCGTTTTCTTTACTTACTTGTCTCATTTTCTTGTACTCTTGCAACACTTCTTGGTGTACCTCCTGCAAAACATTCAAACATTGCGGTCATTGATATGAGAAAATTGTCCCCCTGTTAGTAAACTTACTTATATTGATCTGACTACAAATACGCAGCGTAGTTTGTTTTATTTTGACCAGGTACAACCTGCAAAGTAATCCTGTCATATTTTGACCTGGTACAAACTGCAGAGTAATCCTGTCATATTTTGACCTGGTACAAACTGCAGAGTAATCCTGTCATATTTTGACCTGGTACAAACTGCAGTGTAATCCTGTCATATTTTGACCTGGTACAACTTGCAGTCTAATCCTGTCATATTTTGACCTGATACAAACTGCAGTGTAATCCTGTCATATTTTGACCTGGTACAACTTGCAGAGTAATCCTGTCATATTTTGACCTGGTACAAACTGCAGTGTAATCCTGTCATATTTTGACCTGGTACAAACTGCAGTGTAATCCTGTCATATTTTGACCTGGTACAAACTGCAGTGTAATCCTGTCATTTTGACCTGGTACAAACTGCAGTGTAATCCGGTCATATTTTGACCTGGTACAAACTGCAGAGTAATCCTGTAATATTTTGACCTGGTACAAACTGCAGAGTAATCCTGTCATATTTTGACCTGGTAAAAACTGCAGTGATCATATTTTGACCTGGTATTCCTTGGTGCCGGGCAGCAGCCTCCGGCACTGGGCGTCCAGCTGGGTGAAGCGACGGGTGATGTTCTCCACGCGGGCGTGCAAGACTCGGTACTCGTCGTATTCTGCGTTGAATTCGTCCTTGTAGGTCTGCCTCTGGTCCATGGACGCCACTGCGGTGTATTTACTGTAGGTGGACGGCAGCACAGATCAGTGACCAGTAAACATTAACACAGAGGCTCAGCAACTGGTACTCTTGGGGAATGCCTTATATCCCACATAAACAAGAGGATTAGGAAATAGGGAGTTTGGACAAGAAGCACACATTTGTTACTTGGTATTCAGACAAATCAGATCGGTCTGATCAGAAACCCGATGTGACAATATCAAATGGTCACATCATTAGCGAACATTAAAGCCCCGAGTACTCACCTTATGTAATCTGGCCTCACAGAGGTCAAGGAGAGGTCTGTGGAGCGAACTGGCTTCTCTTTAGTGTCTGGAGAATTGTAAAGACAAGAAGAAAATACAAGTTCACCACTTCACATTCGCTAAGCTTTAGTCTAACAGCGCACCATGTTGGGTGGTTTCAATGCACAAACAGTGAAACGGGGGCCAACCAAAACCCAATGAGAGACTACCTTCGTCCAAGCAGACTGGGCTCTTGGTTGGGATGACAGGCGTTTGTCGGTCCTCTCCCTCTGTGCGGTGTCTCTTTCTGGGCCTCTGGCCGTCCTCCACCACCGGTACCTCAGAGGGACTGATGTTACAGCCCTCCTCACCGGGGCCGCCGTGAGCCTCCTTGCGCCGCTCCTTCTTCTTGTCCTTGTTTTTCTCTTTGTGCTTCTTCGACTTCTTACCAGATTTTTTACTGCCACCGGGCGAGGGAGGCGGGACAACGGTGGATGATGACGACGACGACGACGTGACAACGGCAGCACGGTCGGCGGTGCCGTCTGGGGGGCTGTGCGAGGCCATCGGTGAGCGGGAGAGGTCAAGGCAGGTGGAGCTCTGGTCGAGGGGCAGGTCTTGGGTGCCGCGACCCTCTGGCGTGCTGGGGGAGTTGGAGTTGGACGCGTGGCCTGGCGGATGTGACGGGCCAGGGCGATGAGAGGCAGGAAGCTGGGAGGCAGCCGGGGGCTGACTGAGGGGCAGGCCAGCCGTAGTGGTGGTGGTGCTGGTCGGGAGAGACGAGCGCTTGCCCACGCCATGGTGGCCGTCGTCCTCTTTCGGGGGGCAGCGGCGCTCTCTTGAGGACGAGGTGGGCGTAGGGGTTAGTGCCGGCGCAACGGCGGGCCCCTGGCTGGAGACGTGGGAGATGCGCGGCTTCTTGGGCATCAGTGGGTCAGTGAAGTGACTCGGTAACTCAGGCTGGCACCTCTGAAAGACCACATGAGAGCAATCAAACACTCCGTGGTGGAGGACAACGGCTCCTTAAGATCCTAGTGAACATGTTTTGGAATAAGTTTAGTACTGAACATCCGAGTCATTTGGTCAAGAGTGTCTGCTTTCACGCTGGTATTTCTTAAGATAATTCTAGGAGTGTGTCTAGCCAAGTTTGGCGTTATGAATTAAAAACATATGCAACGACAAACGTGAACTTGAATGGTTACCTGTGGGGAACCTGGTTGACCATCTTTGGGAGAACTGCTTGAGGAAAGGGCCTCGGCGGAAAGGCCCAGTTTTCTGACAGAGGAGAAACCGAAAAAGAGAAAACCATCACAGAGACCCTTCCACACATCAGGAGAACTGACGTGTTGTCCCTTGGACAATGTATCACAGCCACACCATTACCGAAAGCAAGACATGCAGATGCCTGTAATGGGGAATTAATGTGTGACCTACCGGACGAGGATCCCGTTAACTTGACTGCGGTCATCCTCAGAGTAACCAGGCCAGTCTCTCTGCACCTCACGGAAGACAAAGTCTTTTAAGGAGTACGAGTTGTCTTTGGGAACAAGGTCAGCCACCTGCAAACACACAGACACATTCAAGATGAGAATGGCTCATCTGTAAAATTGGCACAGCCCAATAATTTCAGGAGGGTTAAAAAAATGATTTTTTGGGGGGAAAAACCTCGCCTGAAGGGGGAAATGCACCAAGAGAAACGGGTTTCATGTATGTCAGCTTGGTCCTCACTGTGTTCCATATTGTGTTTAGTTGTGTTGAATTGAGGTCTTTGTATGAACGGAAACTGATCTCATTTCGATTTACATTATCCAGGCCAATGTCAAATAACAAGAGGTTCTAATGTGAACATTTCCTTTCTCATACAGAGCTTCTTGCCAAATATATTAGCTTTAGAGTGCATTATTAGAAATAGTGTACATCTCCAGTTGTGACTTGTATACCGGCCGCTCGTTTGCCTCAGCCTCGTCGACTAGCCTCACCTGTTGCAGAGTGCTCCCAAGAGAGCTGCGGTCCTTCTGGCTGACCCCATCACGCTGTAGCCTAGCCAGCAGCTCAAGCTTCTTGTAGGGCCGCAGTGCCAGCAGATGAATGAGACGATCACGATAAGGCCGCTGGGACACTGGGTTGTTGGCAAGGCACTTGCGTATGGTGTTGGCTGGGTTGATGGGCGTGGAGCGTTTGCGCTCTGGGACTGGGTCGGGGGCTGACGGGGCCGGTTTGCGGATCTGGACTTTCTTACCTGAGAAGAGAGGCAAGAAAGACGACACTGAGGCTGTAGCACAGAAGTACTGCCCAACACCAATCTCTGTTGAGACCATAGGAAACTACTAGGATCCTATGCATATCAAAATATATTTCTAGTTACTCTATTCTGGTTTCCGATTCATAAATGCATCAGTAATAAATAAACGAATGGCTCTTTTGCCTGCGTCAGTCTCCACACAATCACTGCGTGAGGAACGGTATGTTGACGTTCTTCCGTTCTGCAGTCCTTAGGCTTCTAGTACAACGTGTCAAAGACAAAGACAACCGATAAGGAGAAACCAGAGTTTCTAACGTAGAGGCCAATGTGATCATGAGGACTTGGTCCCCCGCTCACAGGTACTCTGCTCAGTCAGGCCACCATAAACGTTCTTCACGACAGCACTCAAGTGACTCTACGGAGAAGCATCATACCCCGCTAGACTGCCCCCTCGACTGGGCAACAGCTGATAGACAAGAGAGATCAACAAGTAGACAGACATGTCTGCCGTCTCAAAGCCTGGTGAGAACTCATCGGTGAGAGACCAATGTAGGCGAGAGGTGCATGCGTCAGCCCCTAATCAGATTTGTCCCCTCGGCTCGATCCAGCCTGGCAACCTTACAGGCCGAGCGCGGCACTGACAAAACGACACACAGCACGGCAAACAAGCAGGCATGTGGCTGTGTTGGTTTGCAATCTGAACAATAGTTCCAGCGGAAAAATATAGGTTTATCCATTAACTTTAGTCTGCTAAACGCAAACTGGCATCAACTCAACGGTGTTCCATTCACGCCAAACACACTGCACAGACCACCTGACCAACATAGCTATCTGACATAGGCTGAACAAACAAGATAAATGAGGGCTAAAGCTCATTTTGCACATTAATAGGGCACTTCTACTGAGACATCTGTTAAATACCCAAACGACGCCCCTGGCTTTTGGTCTCTCACTTCCCGGTTTCCTTCTGGGCCATAGATGCAAATGAATCCCCATAGGCAGGATATAGACGCAAGAGTGTGAACTGACTTCTCATGCTTGTGAAGGGGCGAGACTACAAGTTCGGGGGACAGAGAAGCCCTGTGGAGTTTACGGATGCCGGCAGTTAACAACGATCTCTGTGCAGGCCTAGAAAAGGGAATCCGCCAGGGAAAGAGAAGAAGTCGTGAGAATGTACAACCCCAGACAAATTCCTGTTTCGAGACAATAACTAATGTAGGCATGAGAAATTACATTTCCAATAAATATGTTTCTTTGCCAAGCTGTGAACATATCCCTACCCATTATTACAACTAGATTATCACAGCTAAATGTTCCTCTTAACTGCTATGACCGGTTAGACGTGGGGCTGGTTTACATTACGGCAGGCAGAATAAACACTAGATACACTTCTCTGTGCTAGCGTGAGCATTTCCATAGAGTTTGAATTAACACAGATGTGTTCAAGACAAACCACACAGGATCGTGGCAGTTAGTTAGCAATATGCTCGCGCACAGCAAGAAAACCAAATATAGTTCTGAAACAATTGCAATCAAAACGCTGTGTATCTGAAGCTGGTGTTTCAAGCTATTATTGATATCTGGAATTTTACACAAAATAATATATATATCGTTTAGGTCTCAGAAAACCTTGTGTAGTGTAATCAAGCCCTTGTAGGACATGTGTTTTGCATATATAAAATATGTCATGTCAGTCAAAGTCATATCCAGTAATGACAGTTACAACGAAAGCGGTGACCAGATGTTGTTGCTACTGAAAGCAATTGCAGATGTGATTAAGCAACTTGCAAAATGGAGCGAGTTGGCTAGAAAGAAAATTCAGACATGCAAACGTACAGTTCTGAAACACTATGACTCACAAAACCGAGCTACAGGACAGGATGGTGACAACGAAAGACTTCAATTGTTGCGATGGAGCAAACAGAGGACCGGGCCGTACACAGTCAGGATAAATATCTTCCGAAACACGCATACTTGTAGGCAAAGAGGCACCATGATATTGTTACGCTGAATAAAATGGGAACAGGATGCTGAGAAGCACAGGCAAAATCTGCTTAACACCAGACAATGGAAAGGGAATTCACCCCTCAACTGAACAACAATGAAAAGCCCAATGCCAAATATACATACCGTAGGAGCAGTCTACCAACAGTACAGTTAAAGTTAGAGCAGCAAAGTTACTGTTGACATAAATCAGTATGAAAAACAACATTAAATGTTATGTCCATCAATGATCCCCCACGCCAAGAAATAAATATTTTAATGAATAAACGCAATGTTGCACAATCCAGGTGTACAAACTAAAGCCTATCGAGACAATGTCAAGAAAGTTCACAGATGAATCGTTGCCAATGGTGTTTGTTTCTAGTTTGACTCTGGGACAATACCTGCGCTATCAAAGTATATTAGGCGTAATTTCCATTAGCATTGAAGTTTACTATTTGACCAATGCTTTTTAAAGCCCAATACACAAATACTTCTGCAATCCACTCCATCTATTCCAGCCAGACAGGACGGTAGCAATATGCTGGGCCAAATTAGATTAGACAGAGATAAGTCTACTTTTCTACTTGCCCGACCTCAGTCAAGTTGCAGTGCCTTATAAATGGAAGACAATCCTTTTAAAGGTGTGGATGTGTGATTGGGTAGTAAGGAGTTCTGCAGTCTGGTGGTGGTGTAAACAAATGCACACTGTATGGAGTGTATGTGGGTAGTGAGGAGTTCTGCAGTCTGGTGGCGGTGTTAATAAATGCACACTGAAAAGAGTGTATGTGGGTAGTGAGTAGGTCTGCAGTCTTAATAAATGCACACTGTATGGAGTGTATGTGGGTAGTGAGAAGTTCTGCAGTCTGGTGGCGGTGTTAATAAATGCACACTGAAAAGAGTGTATGCGGGTAGTGAGTAGGTATGCAGTCTGGTGGTGGCGGTGTTAATAAATGCACACTGATTGGAGTAGGACTTGCATTTTGGGGTCATTTACAGACATAACAGCTGTCTCACCACCCCTGTGCACTAATAGACTGGAACCCAATGGTTTATTCCGGCACTAACAAGGCAATGTCTGCTAAAAAAATCCAGCTTTTATCTGGGCCAATTAGGGTCAAGTGCCTTGCTCAAGGGCACATTAGATTTGTTTGACCTTGGTCGGCTTAGGGATGAAAGCCAGAGACAATTCAATTAGAAACCCAATGCACTAGACCACCAAGCTATAAGCCAGGTAGTGTCCACAGTCACTCACCCAGCTTAGGACAAAGCATCCCGACAAGATGCCACGCAGGACTTAAAATTGGCAACACAGCAGAGTCACCAGCAAAACAAATTCCAAGTGTGAGTTGCCATAATTTGATATACAGCATTATATAAATAATGTAATAATAATAATTACAATGACAACATACGGGCCTATAACCAGCTTGACGAAAAAGATCACAACTATTTATTGCAAAAAGCTTTGGCTGAGATGACAAAGGCTCACAAAAATAAAAAATAAATAAAAATGCAGCTATCAAATGCACCGGCATGACTAGACAGTTCTTGAAATAATGCAGGCGTACTCAGAGTTAGGAACTACTGCTTTTGGCTATTACGCACCACAGGCATAGAAGGAAGAAACTCTGTGGGTTGCAATGGGACGCATGCAAAATGTTTTAATAACACCACTCAACGCCATTACGTGCTTGTTTTTTTTCCCTACTAGACATGAGCTGAATTGTGTAAACCAAACCAGTTATTGTGCCCGGTGTGAGACAATAGACAGGCATGTCTGTAAATAGATGTTGCACTTACCCAAATCGCTCCATGAATAAACTGAAATGGAACTTAACATATGCAGTGCATTTACCGGATTACTTATTTTGGCAATTAAACTAAACATTTTTATTTTATAATATATATATATGCCAGTTCCCGTTTGCACCATGTTGATGCAAACCCACTACAGATCTGCTATTAGACGTTTAATGTGGCCCACATAACCCACAAGCGTAAAGACTTGAGACTCATTGCTTCACAAAGGGAGATTAACAAACGGATCTCACCTCTGAACTGGCCCCCGGGCTTAAGGACTTTGGTCCCCCGTTTTCGGCTGTCCTCCTCCGCCTGCGCCATGCGCTCCCGGGTCACCTGGTATGAGTCGTTGGTGGCGCACACGGTGACCTTCTCCTGGATCGTGCCCAACGACGCCAGGTGGTGGGTTCCTGAGCTGAAAACAATATGGAGGGAGATGTCATACAGCAGTTGTGTCAGCAAACCGGACCCATTACTATTCAACAAACAACTCATTCACATTCCTACAGAAAACTAGGGACAAATATCTGGGATAACTAACTGTGACCGTAACGCCCAGAGCAGCACGTCCTGTTTAGGTTTAAGAGGGTACAGACCTGGACACATATTGTTGGATGCAATCAAAGCTTCCCTGAGGATTGTCCTTCCCCACGTTGGACAGGTAGAAGTCAAAGTTGTGAGAGCCATCCGTCCTAGGGATCTTTATACACTGAAACGTTGACATAAACGCAGATTAATAAGTGAGGGAAAATACGACAGCTCAACTACAGAAACCCAGTACTCCCCACAGCAGTGAACAGGAAACTGACAGAACTGAAGAATGGCATGAATGTTCTCCATCATTCTGAAGGAGTTGGGGAATTGGGATTCATGTTACTTTCCTGGAGCTCTGGGGAAAGGGGCAAAATAGCTATTCAATACCACAGTAACGCCAAATAGCAAACTGTTTAGAAACACTGGGCCCATTTCAGATGTTTTCCTAAAATTACCTCTTTACAGTGACGTGCACAGAGAGTATATGAGTGTATATGTGCGTGTCGCCTCCTATCAATACAAGCTGATCCAAGCTGAGGAATCTGAAAGGAATGTGAATGTTGGCTTGCATGACACAAGCAGATCTTTGTAGTCTGAGCTGCTAGGAACGTGTGTGTGTGTATTGCCTCTATCAATATAAACTAATCTGAGCTGTGGAATCTGAGACAAATGTGAGCCTGCATGAAACAAGCAGATCTTTCAGGTGTGTGTGAGCGCACGTGCGTGCGTGTGGTCCATGTTCTCTGGGCCCAGCTGCACTGTCAGAGCAGTATTTATAGATCTTTAGACATTGGAGAGTTCAACTCTTTACAGTTCACTGCACAGATAGTCGGTGGTGACGCAGATGCAGGGTTTCACCTTAAACCTTCTAGCTGAATGAATCTCACTTAAACAGACGTTCTGCGTTCTACACTCACTCAAACCAAAAAATATCTCCAAGTCTCACAAGTTGGATGACAACCGTTACAAAAACACAGTCGACCAACCAGAGGGCAGACGCATTACTGGCCGGTGACACGGCTCTCAAATCCAAATTAAGTTCCACGTGAAAATGCTTACCCCTTGGAGTCCCTTGAACTGTATGGTTGGCTGTGAGGATGGTACATTCTGGAAGAGAGAAGGAGCAGACCAGTCACATGGTCTGTATTAGTAAGGACGGAGCGTTGGTTTCGAAAAGGAACACAGAGACAAAGATGCGTCTCAATGTGTGAGAGACATTTGGAAATTCAATAAGGCAGTCACAGTATGCTACCAAGCATATAGTGTTGTTTATCGTGCGTTTATAATATGCAACAACCAAAAGGTGCTGTAAGAGCAGAAATTAATTGATGGGTAAATCGTATTTATTATTAATTACTGAATAGTTATGAGAGACTAGAGCAACTCTCATAGTCAGATTACATAGGCAGGTTGTGTATACTGAAAGCCTCATGAGGAACACATTAGTTCAGTAGAATAAAAAACCATTGAGAACTTCCCTTACACTAAAGTGGTAATGGGTTACATGTTGTAATTTTAGCATTGCTCATATTCAAATTTCATTAATATTTTTTGTAGCTAGCAGGTATACTTTTAGTTATTCAAATATAGAAAGGCAACTTTCATAATTAGTTGACATTTTAAGAAACTTCAAAACCTTTGTAAAATTTAGCGTAAATAGTTACAGAAATGTAAAAACATTGGTATCAACATGACCCAATGGTGTTATATGAATTACAGCCAAGAATTCTCTTGTCAACACATCCCAACTTCTAATCTTCTGGTTATAAGAAGGGGGGGAGGGGTAATGACAAGAGCAGTAATATTACCCCGGGACAAAGGGAGGAGCTTAAACTGGTGAATAATTAGCAAGGAAAAAAAGACATTATGGAAAACAAAAACAGCTACAAATAAAACGTGATAAATACTCCCAAAAAAGTGAAGGGATTGACAGAAGGGAGGGATTGAAAACAGAAGGGATTGAAACTTCAGTTACGATTCTGCTTCTTAGTCAAGTACTTTATTTAAAACCTCAACCAACAACAGGCAGAGATTTAAACATCATTATTCAGTTGAACCGAGTAACGCGTTTAGTTCCTGTCGAGATGACAGTGAACCAAACGCAACAGTTGTCATGCTGCATCGCTAATAGTCATGAAATTCCATTAAAAAAAGCTAGGTCATGAGTTGATAAAAAGCAAAATTTTTACAAAAGCACAGAAAGCAGTGATCAATTACAAATTACAAAGACCAAAACAGATTTCAAATTATTCAGCTTCTCCCATAACTACACACAATGCCCCAATAGAGATTAACAACAGCCTTCGAAAGGTCTGGTCAGGCGAAGTTCTAAAATCTCCCCAAATACTTATCCTAGTCATCCAAGTGTGACATTATGCAACATTTTTGTTCTGTGTTTCTGAGATCACCACTACTGCTAACTCTTGATCAGTAATCAGCAGTTACGTGCCAAAACTGAGAAAAATCGAAATAGTGGCTGCTTCAGTCTAATGTTTTTTAAGCTGTATCAGCAATCTTCTGATATCCGACCTGAAAGAACGCAACAGTTTAAAAAAACTGTAGTCAACTTCACCCAAAAACAAACTACAGTAGACATGAAGTAAACAGTGTTCTTTTGCATTTGAGCTGAGAGCTGAATTTGGCACAGAAGCCTACAGAAGACCAACCAGAAACATGCACACACACACACACACACACACACACACACACACACACACGCACACACCCTCTCCTGATCACATTTCATGCCACCACACAGAGCCAGCTTTCCCACTCTGCCAGATAGTTCAACCCCCACACAAATCAGAGAGAAAAAAAACAAAAAGCAGGCAGTTTTGGCTGCTCTGTCAGCAAGAGATAGGCCAGAAGGGTGGTCATTGCAGCATACAGGCCTACTGTTACACTTCCAATAAGGCTGTTGGGTCATCAGAAAGGCCTACTGTTAGGCGTCCCTCCCAATAACATTGTCCAATCATCAAAATGTTGGTGAATGCCTACAAATAGGACTCTGGAGTCAAAAGGGATGTTTCATTAATCCCCTAAAGGGAAGTTGGTTTCGCAGCAAGTCGGTCCGGTTGGATACCATTACAGATAGATAGATACAGGCAGTCGTATACAAACACGAAGTTGAGGGATGTATGCCAAAATACCTGATATTTACTTTTTCATGTCCTACACCAATCGGAAATGTATATATATTTATTTACTTTGGCTGGCCGGCTTAAAGATCTTTATGAGCTCCTATTGGACAAGGCAGTGCTCCCTTAATAGTGCCACGTGACCAATTTCACCTTTGACCAGCAGCCAATTTCAAACATAAGATACTTAACAGGACTGTGCTTTTGGTCCTAAATTGCACACTCAAATGTGCCTTAAGATCCAATTTTAAATAATTTTGATCTTTATATATACACTATAGTATATCTATATACACTAAAATAGATAAACAGAACTGGGCAAAGATATTTTTTTTTAATTTTAAAACTTTTATCTAGCATGCTCTCATAAAAACGTACTGTCGCTTTAAGAGAATAACTAGAGAACCCAGGTAGTAGTCAAATCACAACTAATAATTTTAAGACGATAACTAACAAACGTATCAATCCTAAATAGACGTGTCTTATTTAATATCAAATAACCTGGACCATAGCCTAAGCTAATTGACTGTATGCTCAACAAACATTTCCAAAGTTAGAGAAGAAAAAGTACGCCTGGCTATGGAGCTAGCTTACTTATGTCAGGATAATTGGTCATGTACATAACTTTCATCGTGTATTGCAATCCAAATGAGTGTTTAGATGTGGATAAACCAACATGTTTGCCAGGCGCACATTTGGGAATACTTTAAAATGTATATTACGTAACTAATCATGTAGGGGAGAAAAACAGATACCGCCCTATATAACACAATGGTGTGAATACATACATGATCGTGTTTGAAAATCTTTAACAACAACAACATAGGTTTCTTTCCAACTGGTGCCTTCTTATGGTAGCAGCTGGTGACTAAGTAAACAAATATCAACTGTTGACAAGCCAGCTACAATAAAAAAAAGTAACCCTAACCACGACTACATTCATATTAACGAGCTCAATTAACTTCTTGAATTCTCAACAGATGATTAATTGAATTACTACCACACATAGCTACGTTGCCAGCAAATGTACATGACCTGATCGAGAGTATTTTCTCCATTATATCTAACTCTGAGTGGCTCCCTGCTAATACAGAATGGTTGGCAGCTTGGTTTCGTACGTGTCATCTGCTACAGCCGTTAGCCACCTAGCTAACACATAAGCTACATTAGTTAGCCAGTTAAAACGTTTAACATCTATACCAAACAGCCTTCAACGCCAAAATACAGTCTGCAGTGGAAATCCTATAGCACACGAGGCAAATTATCATTAACTGTCACTTGAAATTGCCAAATGAATAATCCTCTATTTTAACCCGAAACACAATGCGACCAGTCATATTTAAAGGGCTGGCTGTACAGCAATGCTACTTTCCAGGTTAACTTCAATGCTGCCGTCCAGGGTAACTTCAATGCTACCGTCCAGGGTAACTTCAATGCTGCCGTCCAGGGTAACTTCAATGCTGCCGTCCAGGGTAACTTCAATGCTACCGTCCAGGGTAACTTCAATGTTACCGTCCAGGGTAACTTCAAAGTTACCGTCCAGGGTAACTTCAATGCTACCTCAGAAGCTAGTAGCGTTATCCAAAGCTGACCGTGCCGTGTGGCAGTTAGTTGGTCCCCAAGTTTTCACAATCTTAGTTGTCGTGTAACGAGACCCAATAAGACGTGTACCCAGCTTACCTTGGAGACCTGGTAGCTCTCTATGGCTCGGAAAGCTGTCTCTGTCAATTTCACGTGCAATACGGTGACCTGGTCCGCATTCCGTCGGCCACAGTTCAGTCCGTACCTCCCATCCTCGGAGAGCGCCGCCATCTTTACCAGACCACCACCATCGTCCCTCTGAGTGACGTCCGAGCATAAGAAAGTACCTAGCGAGCTCTAATTCAGGGGAGGTATTACGACGATAACCAGAAGAATATGGAGTCTGATTGGACTAGGGGACAGAAGAATATGGAGTCTGATTGGACTAGGGGACAGAAGAATATGGAGTCTGATTGGACTAGGGGCCAGAAGAATATTCAGTCTGATTGGTCTAGGGGCCAGAAGAATATTCAGGCTGATTGGACTGACTTTTTCTTTCCACCTACTTAACACAATGTCATTTAATATTAAAGGCATACATACTTGTATATTGCTAAATACTAGCAACAACAAAAAATAGTTGGCATACACTTGAAACAGCAGTGGTCTTGGACTTTTGGTTACACATATTGCATTTTACATGTGTTTTGACAAATAGGCTAGCTGTCCCCATGTTAGTAATCCCAAGTGCAGTAAGTGTTAACAACATGTTGAGAACCACACGCGTATAATGCTAATTTTATTCAAGCTTGAGCACATTGTGTAAGTTGACTCAAAAAGGTCATAAAACCACAAGTTTCCCTGTGTGAGCACACCTGCACTATCTCTTCCAGTCAGTCCCTACAGAAGGGTGATTATTCACCATATTTTGGTGTGGTTTAGCCTCAGGCAGGGTGTGGGACGGCCTGTGTGAATCCAGCAGATTACTGGATTCACTATACACTGTCTAACCACACCCATCCTGTCTCTCTCTTTCTCACACACACAAACACACACATCTTAAAAACCCACCCGGACCAATGCGAACCAAGCCACATTGCCTGGTGACATGTTGTCCTGTTGGTTTAAAATAAATGGCTGCACAATAACAGTGAGAATTCCTCACAATCATGTTGTCTCATTTACATTTCCTTCGAACAGCACTTCTTCT
This sequence comes from Dallia pectoralis, assembly GCA_029465975.1. Taxonomy (NCBI): domain Eukaryota; kingdom Metazoa; phylum Chordata; class Actinopteri; order Esociformes; family Umbridae; genus Dallia; species Dallia pectoralis. Next base: position 7,653,059 of record CM055743.1, read on the forward strand.
TTGTTTACAAGTGCCAATTGTCCCAAGTTATCAGCAATGACTGTAGTGACAGGACAGGTCCTGAAGACTACACCTTTATCTAAGCCAGGCACTTGATCTCGCACATGAACTGTGGAGCTACTAGTATTGATTTCACTCACTTAACTGTTGTTGTGTTGACAACAGCCGTAACCCATCCTAAAGAAAGGCAATGTTTCATAAGGCTATTGTCCCTGAAGAAAGTCGCAAGGCTTCATATGTATTTGCATAAATGTCAGACAATGAGGACAGCTGTTGGAGTGCTCCTGTTTTTTGTTTTGGTTAATGAAGTGAAAGGAACGCTGACATTGATGCAAAATATGCCAATGCAGTTATCAGAGCACTTAGCTGTTTCCTTAAGTGTCTTTTGACAGTTTTTGTATCCCAATAAGTTCTATTTTTACCCGACTGAATTAATTTGACAATGCCTGGAATGACTTTGCCTACCACCTCTTAGTTATGAGAAAATGCGCTCCTTAGTTACTGGTTTTGACCTAAAGCCATATGTACATAGTAGAACAACTCGCTTTTGACAATTTCTCCAAATTTCTAATATACAGTGCCCCTCTACCTGTCTAGCATTCAAGACTCTCCTCACATCTTTGAGTAGAATTTGAATGACCAGAGTAGTCAATCATTAATCACAAAGCTAGTTGGACAGGCTCTTTCATCAGTGATAATCAACAGTACATGCTAACTAGACCAGACCGCCCGTCATCAGTATTTAAAGAGACAAAGATGGTTTGTCTCGATAATAGCAAGAGGTGCTGTTCATGAATGTCTTCTGTCCCATAATTTAGGTCGTTTTCAATGATCTTTGAAGCGTGAAGTTAAACATATAGTGAAAATACATTTAGCCTATATTTATTTTATTTAACATTTGAACTTGGGCATATGTAAATATTATCAGACGTGTAAATGCGTCTACAGAGAAATCCAATCAATTCTTGCTTTTTAATAAATTTATGACATGTCTTGCAACAGTCGTTACCTAGTTAAAATTCATCAGTGTTTTTGACTTTTACCTTTGATCATAGCTGCAATTATAATTCTCCTCATTTTATCTAGTATTATATTTCACAGAATAATTGTGAAAAAATATTCTCAACAATTCATGTATAATTTCAGGAATGCTCAATCTATTCCCTGGTTTTCCCTAAATCCTGAAGATTCCTAGAATTCGAAGGGGAAAATTAATGACTGATAAAGACCCGGGAAACGTATTAAGAGTTCACATAGCTTCCGAAGACAATGTAGACGTTTTTTGGATGGCAAACGACAGCAGCCAGTCATTGCATCTTGCTTGCCATCGTGGCAGAGGGTTTTAGGCAAAGCACAAACATACACATACGATAGTGGATATACACATTCAACATACCAAGTTCCTGTGTGTTTCGTATGTGAAATATATTGATCACCATATGGTCTTGATACAGTAAAACTACCATAATTAGTTAAGGGAGTACTTGGAACTCATCTTTTTGAAAGATGTTGAACATATGTGGTAATTTTACATCACATCCTTTGTTAACTTGTGTTCATAATTTATCAGTGCACAATCAGAAATGTAGATGTTTCCAGTCATAAGGAACTAGAGGGTTCCAGTCATAAGGAACTCTTCATCTGAATCTGAGGAAAAAAGCGCTTCACTGAAACAAATAACACGATAAAGCTCTATTCTACACAGTATTCCCCACCGGTCTAGCAAAACCCAAATTAAATTGCTTAAGTACAACAATTTCAGCAAGAAGAAAACACTACTGCATTTAATGGGGATTATGGGGATTATGTCTACACGTGGCGATTTGGCCTCAGAGACATTATTGCCAGTGGGAAAAATAGATCTGTCGCCCCATAGAGAAGAAGCATTGCAAAAAGTGGAGTGATCTGTCAGCCAGCGCAATGTAGACCCGAATAGAGTAAAATGTTGCTCAATCCGTGACAGTTGAAACAACAAGTCGGCTGTCTGTAGTGAGTTATACGACATATTACAAGACAGATAAGATGGATATCTCTCAGCTTCCCCTTGATTCAGGAAGACGTCTAGAAATGTGTTTGTTCAGAAAGCCATTGTAGTGTTACGCTTATCTTGTTCTATGCATTATGCTTTGCAGATTCCATTTCACCTGGATATAGGATACTCTGCAGAGTCCATTAAGAACTTTGTAGGATTCTCCAGTTCTCCTCACACAAAGCCAGGAATACGAAGCCAGGAACACAGAGGCCAACGTGTCACTGTGGGGAAGCAGAATCTCACAGCTGGGTATGTAAAGACGTTAAAACGACAGTACTGCAAGTTTATTATTGGCAAGTCCAGTGAAAGTAGGCCCATGCATGAATGAACTGCAAGGTACCCGAAGTGGACAATAATGGCAGGGGCCTGTGTGAATGGATAATTTCTTTCTTTGTCTGATGTGAAAGAGAAAGGATGGACACACACACACACACACACACACACATGCACATAAGGTCACACAGGCAGTGAGGGATGCACAAACAGTATTCACCTCATTGGGACTTTAAATGAAAGCAGGGCCGTGCTGATCCTGTGATAGTAGTTTATTGATATTGTAAGATCCTAAGGGATCTCTGTGTTGGCGAGAAGTGGGTTTGGGAATGTGAATATGAATAGGTTCAAATAACTTGTCAGACGTGTTTATGAAATTGTCCATTGAAATTGTTACGTAAATGTTAACTTTTTTGCCAGATGTCCCAGGACCACCTGCTCTCCTCAGCAACCCTGGCCCTGTCTCTCCTTCGGCTCCATGGCGTCACACCGCCTGCCCAATGACAGCACCCTCTGCCTGGGCACGTTGACGCTCAGCACAGAGTCCCACCAGCTGTACTCGGGCGATAGGACGCAGGTGGGCCTGTGATCGATCAGGTAGCGGTTCAGGTAACTCTCCTCCAGGCCCAGAGCCGTCACTCCTTTCTCCCGGTCCTGGAGGATGAGCTGGGCGCAGGCCCGGGCCATGGCGTGCACCGCTGTGCACGTGCCCCCATACAGTTCCGACGTGTAGTAGTAGTCCCCCTCGTCCTCCTTCACGACGGCCAGGGAGGAGGCCTTGCGCTCGTATGGAAATTCCTCGCGCGTCTTGCCGTAGAGCTCCGGGTGTAGAGTGGCCACCAGACGGCCCAGGATCTCATCACCGACGGGGGCCACCAGCTCCTGGTCCACGTCCATGCAGTAGACGTACGCCACCTCCTTCTGGGCGTGCTCTTTAATGGCCGCCGCCAAAAGTGCCATGCGGTGTTGGGCTAGACGTTCCCAGCCGGGCGCCTCCGACACAGGGAGCACCCGGAGCTCTCTCCCGAGACCCAGCGGGGGCAGGGGATCCAGGGCACGGGGGCTGTCTGTTAGGATGTAGTAGACCACCGTGTTGCCGGGCAGAAAGTAGAGCTCAGTTGACGAGAGGAAGCGAGTCAGGAAGTGGGCGTAAGGCCCCACGGCGAGGGTCATTAGGCCCGTGCGGACACTCCGGTGGGTAAACTTGGCTCTCCGCTGCGCCGAGCTCTCGGAGTCACCCCACACCAGAGGTGCGCCCCAGGATGTCTCCAGGGGGAGGCGCTGCTGCTGTTGCATGCTGCCTTCCAATGCATCCCGGACCTCACTTCTCGTGGACAGATGACTTCTTAAGAAGTCTGAGGAAGAATGAAAACTGTCACGATTTGTCAACCATTCAATTAATATTCTCTTCTACATCAGATAGACTTCATAGAACCACAGCAGTTCTTGAATATGACCGTTAAAGTTATTCCAGTACTGCTTTAGTATATAGGTTATTTTACAATATGAATCTGTTAGATTACCGTTGGGTGCAGGTCTACAACTTCACAACAGCAATGATTGGAAAGACATGGATATTAACTGTTTTTCAGTACCATATTTTGCTGAAAATGGGCAGTCCGGGCAAAATATGTTAATAGGCTTATGTGCGCTCAGTTTGGCAGGGCATGCATTATCAATTATTCACTTCTTGGGCACAAAATGTATTGAAAGAACAGTTTCTTACATAGAAGCAGAGATATGAGCAGACAGTACTGGACCAGCTGCTTCTTGGTCCCTCTTAGTGACCCTGTAAGAGATAACAGAGCTTTCAAACTGATCTGGGACTCATGTTCGCACAAAACCTGTTGTTCTTTTGATTTATAGTCATCTTTCCCAGCAGAAGGAAGGTTAGTTTTTGAATAAGCCACTTTGGCTTTTAATTCACCAGTGAAAACAATTCACACGTCCAAGTTGGCTAAAATAACAATGCTCAATGATCCATTATCCATTTGGACAACCTTTATTGACGGACTTTGAATCCAGCTTTTTATTATGTGTAAGCATCCACTTTAATAAACTGTCAAGGCCGATTTTGGGAGATTCTGATATCAAGTCTTGGATGACGGAGGTCAGAAAGCTCTTTTCCTATTGGAGGAGTTGGTGTTGCTCAGTGGTAGAGTGCATGCTTTATATGTATGGTGTCCTGGGTTCCTATTGGAGGAGTTAGTATCTCAGTGGTAGAGTGCATGCTTTATATGTATGATGTCCTGGGTTCCTATTGGAGGAGTTAGTATCTCAGTGGTAGAGTGCATGCTTTATATGTATGATGTCCTGGGTTCCTATTGGATGAGTTAGTATCTCAGTGGTAGAGTGCATGCTTTATATGTATGATGTCCTGGGTTCCTATTGGAGGAGTTGGTATCTCAGTGGTAGAGTGCATGCTCTGTGTGTATGATGTCCTGGGTTCCTATTGGAGGAGTTGGTGTTGCTCAGTGGTAGAGTGCATGCTTTATATGCATGATGTCCTGGGTTCCTATTGGAGGAGTTGGTGTTGCTCAGTGGTAGAGTGCATGCTTTATATGTATGATGTCCTGTGTTCCTATTGGAGGAGTTGGTGTTGCTCAGTGGTAGAGTGCATGCTTTATATGTATGATGTCCTGTGTTCCTATTGGAGGAGTTGGTATCTCAGTGGTAGAGTGCATGCTTTATATGTATGATGTCCTGGGTTCAATCCTCAGCTTCTCCCCAGGTCGCCGTTGCAAATAGAAAATAATTTGTTCTCAATCGGCTTACCTGGTTAAATAAAGGTGAAATTTAAAAAATATTAATATTCCCCCAGTATCCCTTAATATTAGCCACTGTGGATTTCTTCCTGTTTGGCCCTCTGTGCCGACAGATAATCATTACAATATCGTTTAACCCAACGTATGGTGGTGCACGTGTACATTTCCATATTTTATCTTACTGGCCTCTTGAACCCAAAACCCTAGTGCTGCAACTGCAGTCCTGACTAGGTGAACTGGAGTGAAACCCTAACAGTGAGAGTGAGCTCCAGAAGATCACTAAGTGAACTGGAGTAAAACCCTAGCAGTGAGAGTGAGCGCCAGAAGATCACTAAGTGAACTGGAGTAAAACCCTAGCAGTGAGAGTGAGCTCCAGAAGATCACTAAGTGAACTGGAGTGAAACCCTAGCAGTGAGAGTGAGTAATCTCCAACCACATTCATCTTTCTACTTCAGTCACATCCATTGCTGGCAGTTATAAACTGCAGACAGTGGCTAACAGTTCACTCAGTATGGTATGACCCATATTGGTAAAGTGGGTGGAGGTATTCATGGCAACTGTCACCCCCCCGTCAGTTTCTCCTCAGCTGCAATCAGCTACCCTGTTCTCTGGCCCCGCCCTCTGGCCCCTCCCCATTCACATGTCAATATGTCCCGTACACACATACCGATCGAATTGTCACACACACATTCTTGTTAATTCTTTCGGTGCTGCCTTTATTTTTAATAATATTATTGCCTTGTCTCAGACATTAATTTAAATTCTTATCTCTAACATTGTCATGGGTTGCATTATTTTGTGCTGTGAAGTGGTCGCGAACTTTCTATTGGGTTGGTTGTCAATATAAAGATTTGTACAGTTCAGTTGTTTTTCATGCTGAATCTGCAGCATAGCACTCGATAGCGTGCTAAGTGAATACATTTTGTTAATATCAAGAAGGATATGGGAAATTTGTATTGATGCATTTTGTGCCACGTTTGGTGCTTGGATCGCAAACTTCTATTTTGACTATTTAGTCGACATTTTCATGACAGAAAGTAGAGATAACTCTTAATTCCTCCATATTTAGTCAGAAATCATTTGAAGTGGTGTTTTATGTCTCCACCTAGTTGCTTTAGAAAGTAAATTGCATAGTATCAGGACATTAAGACAGACAGGAGAAAGACAGTGGTAGAGAGACAATGAGAAAAGACAGCACAACGGTGCTGTTAGACTGACCTGCAAACAGTTTGCAGACTTGGAACAGCGCCATGCTCTGGACAGACAGGAGGTTGCAACAGGATCTGGTCTCAGCTAAGGCGTGTATGTCTGCCAGGAAACCTCAATTCTCTTTCCCTCGATGTGCCGTTGATATTCTTGTGTTGTTTTTCTTTTACATCCCTCTTCCACGTCTTTACTTTTCTTCTCCCTTCCTCTGTCGTCTCTATTCTTGCGTTGCGTTGTTTTCTTCTCCTTTTGCTTTTTCTAAGACCTTACCCGTCACTACTTTCCATCCAGGCCTCTGGGGGCTGCTCTTTTGGAGCAGGACCAAAGCAGCCAGATGTGTTGGGAATGTGGGCGGATGAGAAGAGTTAGAAAAGACACACTATGGAGAGGCTAGAACTGGATGAGGAATGAAAGAACTTACTTTAAATAGAAAAGCGAAGCCTTTATCTTGACTTGAGTGTTAAATATAAATCTGCGCAGAGTTGGAAAATACCCCCACCCCCTTGTGTGGCAAAAGCCATTTTGGCCACACGGTGGTGGTATATTACAAGAAATCGCCACACATATAACATGATTGAATTCCAAATGACTCGATTTGAGGCCAGCTTTTCCCAAACTGGACCTCTAAAACCCAAAATGATTTGCATTCAATCTGTTCTATTCCAATAACATTTACCGCTACTTGATAGAGCAAAATATGGCCAAAAAACTATACAATTTTGGTGAAGGTCTATGTTGTGTCTAACTAGAACGTTATATAGAATAAAGTGTCAAATGAACTGAAATGTCTATATGAACCTAAGTGTCCAAATTAACCGAAAATTCGAAAATGAATCGATGTATGTATGTAATGAAGTGTCCATTTGAACTCAATCAAGACTGAATTCCACAGAACACAGTTGCGATCCCAACAAATGAGACACATTTGACATTGCAATTTATTACGATAAATCTCATTTTGTACATCCATACAGAAATAGTGACATATTTGAGTTCTTGTAAACAACTTTGGATAGAAGCATCGATCAACCCCAAAAGATGAACAAACCCATCAACAACACAGCTACATGGAAAGATGTTTAAAACCACAGGATGCATGTGAATCAGTCTCCATTGTTGTCTCAATCTTTTCCCTCGTTTGGCAGAGAGCAGGGCTAGGTACGTAGGGCTACAGAGCACATTCATTGCATTTCATAACACTGTCATAAGCACTACATAAACAATTATACATGCAAATGTCAACTAGTTGACAAAAGATATAAAGATTTTTTTTCCTTCTAAATGCTTTCATCATACTTTTTGTTCAACATTCTTATTCACTCGAAATGATTGTTTGATGTCAGTGTAAAATATTACACATGATAACAGTGAAAGCTTATTTACCAATGTTCCTGAAAATTATCATTTTATATTTAGTGTTTGGGAATGAATGTCTTCATTTGCAGTGACGTCTAACATCCTGTTGTTGTGAGCAAAACGTGAATGTTTATGTAGGGCATATGATGGCGTAATGGGCGTATATGTGTTGGAGTGTTCCAGTGTAAAAGCCCTGAAGTGTTACTGCTGTCAAGTTTATTAAAGTATCCCCTGATTTAATCATGAAATGTACGTCAAAAAGATTGTACAAATTAACATGCAGTCGGGTTAAAATGAGTTGGTAAATAAAGCAACAACATCCAAGCATGTTTTACAATCACCCAAAACACAGGAAAGCTTTTTTTTATCCATTTATAACAGTTTGGCAGTGGTAATGTTTACTAATAATTCTGTTGAGTTTGTATTAATTCAAGCTTTTCAGTTGACTTGCAAAATAAATTGATTAAGGAATTTATATATATATATATATATGATTTTAATTAACTGAGGACTTTCCTTTATAGAAAAATATTTAATTTTATGCAGCATTGTACTTTTGAATATAAAATTAATGAAATTGCACAACTAGTGTCAGATACCTTTTAAAAATGATTTCTTATATAGTTACTGTATATTGTCAGAAAAAATATATGAATATTCAGATTGTTTCAGCAGTGCCAAATTGCAATGAGATGATATCTATCAATGACGAAATTATACAACCATTTGATTTTATCAATGTCAGTTCTCATCATAATATTTTATTTAATCATAATGCACGTTTAAAAAAAATAAATTGATTAATTTATACAATTAACCTATGGAGTAAAATCTTTCAGTTAGTTTTCTAAAGAGAACAGAATAAAAGACTAATGTTCTTAAACTCTCCAATGCTTTTCTGACACCCTGAGAAGAATTAGCCAACCAGGGTAACACAAAAGTAGTGGGAGTGCATTTTTATGCATTATAAACCACAGGGAGGATCCTAACATTATATTGTGCCTATACTGTACCTCAACATCATAATTCCCCAATTAGGACTTGTGATATATGTACGGCAGCACACTGTGTACTACTGGGCAGAAAAAATAACTTGCCAAAATAAATATTGAAAAATACATGTGGATATTTTAAAAGTCAAGTTTTGAAAAACAACGTTACGATCATTGTCTTTGTATCCTATAACCAAGAAAATATATAAATTATATAATGATATTGATATACTACACCATGGTTGAGGAGGTTACACTGTGAAGGGAGAAATAAGGTCCCAAACGTCTTAAAAATCGTAATTTCTTTCTATTGTGTTCCTGTCTGGGATCTGATTCGTCTCATGTCAGGGGATCTGATTCGTCTCCTGTCAGGGGATCTGATTCGTCTCTTGTCAGGGAATCTGATTCGTCTCCTGTCAGGGGATCTGATTCGTCTCCTGTCAGGGGATCTGATTCGTCTCCTGTCAGGGGATCTGATTCGTCTCATGTCAGGGGATCTGATTCATCTCCTGTCAGGGAATCTGATTCTTCTTCTGTCAGGGTGTCCAATTCTTCTCATGTCATGGTATCTGATTCTTCTCTTGACAGGGTAGCTGTTCCTCTCTTAGCATGTTAGCCCAGACGTAACTACTAGTCCAGTAAATAAAGCTTTGCAAGCTAACATGGACAATTAACATAAATCATTATAAATCAGAATATTTATTTCACTGTAACTTAGATTTCTTTAACAAAAAATACAGTGTTTGTCTAAAATTCCTTTCTTCCTTTCCTACATGCACATGGATCTGGAATGACTGTAGCAGTATGGCGTAGGTGTCGAGGCTAGCTAGGTTTCACTAAATCAGGAGGTGGGCGAAGGACAAGGAAAGTAAGGAGCAGGAGGAAAGGAAGCCGTTTGTACAACCAACCTACAACATTGCAGACCAACAGACAGACAGGCCGGAATGCTGCATTGTAGGAAAACCAGGGTTTTTCTGAAAACTGCCATACATTTGACTGGAAGAGCATCATTCTGGCATTTGCGCTCCCTTCTCTCTCTTTCGTCATCCATACCCAGCCCCCGAACCCTCTCTCTCCCACTGGGTGGAAAATCTTGACCAAGAAAGGTCACAGGGCTGTGCAGAGGCTGTAGACCGGTATTTACATCACCGTCTCAACAGCGTGTTGTCAACAAAGCAAGATCTCCAATCCAGATCAGTTACATTGGGTGTGTTCAATCTTCCCCCGAACCATTACTGAGGCTGATCTAGGATTTAGGGCCGGATCTGATGCACCCTGCAGCCCTCCGGGGAAACCGGTAGCTTCACCCGATGCCTAAAGGTTGGGATATGCATTGTCGTTTAGGTTGCTTAATGTGTTTAAAACGTGTGGGACAGTAGAGGGCGATGAGGTGGTAGTGGCCATTTCCGGCTTTACAGAGAGGAGGTCACGCCATTACCGTCGCTCTCGTCATTAGCGTCGCTCACGTCATTACCGTCGCTCACGTCATCACCGTTGCTCACGTCATCACCGTCGCTCACGTCATCACCGTCGCTCACGTCATTATCGTCGCTCACGTCATCACCGTCACTCACGTCATCACCACCACTTACGTCATCACCGTCGCTCACGTCATCACCGTTGCTCACGTCATCACCATCACTCACGTCATTACCGTCGCTCTCGTCATTATTGTCACTCACGTTATTACCATCACAGCCAAAAAGGGTCAGGCTGCCACTACGAGGCTCTGACTTCCCTGACAAACGCCCGAAACGGATGCCGAAATGACCCAATTCGCCACAAGATGTTAACATAATACATGTGCACGCGGCCGCGGTTGGAAAGCACTCCGTCACAGCGACAATGCATATACCGAAACCCTTCATGCCTCACATTACCCCCCCACCCCCTTCCCCCTCTCCTCCCCCCTCACTGCCTGTCGTCAGAAAGCATGTCGAAGAGAGCCTGCATCAGCCGGTCATCTCTGTGCCGGTATGGTTTGGCGTCGTAAAAGCCATCACTGTAGTCGCTGTACAGGCTGGTGTCCTGGCCGTCCCGCTGGTGTTGGTTAATCCGGTCCAGGGCCTGGTACAGCTTCTGTGGAGAGATACGAGCGCCTGCATCCTCTCGAGCAGAGGGGGCCTTGGCCTGGGGTTGCTCTCCCCAACTAGAGGAGGTCTTTCCCTGGGGCTGCTCTCCCCAACTAGAGGAGGCCTTGGCATTGGCCTGGGGCTGCTCTCCCCAGCTAGAGGAGGTCTTTCCCTGGGGCTGCTCTCCCCAACTAGAGGAGGCCTTGGCCAGGGGCTGCTCTCCCCAACTAGAGGAGGCCTTGGCCAGGGGCTGCTCTCCCCAGCTAGAGGAGGTCTTGCCCTGGGGCTGCTCTCCCCAGCTAGAGGAGGTCTTGGCATTGGCCTGGGGCTGCTCTCCCCAACTAGAGGAGGCCTTGGCCAGGGGCTGTTCTCCCCAGCTCGAGGAGGTCTTGGCCGGGGTCTGGGATTCGTCAACCAGGGTCTGCCTGTTAAAGGCCGTCTGGAGCAGACGCAGGAGGGCCAGGGATGGGGAGGAGGAATTCGCCTGCTTCTTCTCGGGTGTGGTGGCAGGAGGATGTTGGCTCCTTTGGGGTGATTGGGCCCCAGCTTTGATGGGCTGTTCCTAAAATAATGGACAATAAGAAGAATCATCCATCATCCAGATTATATATGCGCTTAGTTAGTTGCAATTTAGCTCTGATACCAATCGGCAGATCATGTACACAAATAATTAGGGTTCATACAGCATCTAGAACTTAGTCTGCTTCTGGTTATGACAGATGGTGGACGACGGTGGTGGAGCAACCCTTTAAATAGAGTGCTTACCTCTGTCATGTCGTCCATATGCTCCACACCCCGACGGTCATTCTGCACGGCGTTGTAGGGCACGTACACCCTGGGTTTCTTCATGTGCTCGGGCCTTTCCGATGTGCCGTGGAGAATTAACTTCCAGCTCAGGATCTGGCCTTCATTCTCCATCCGCCCGGACTAACAGAGGCCAAAAGAGACAAAACGCAAAGCATTAAATACAGCTCGTCCGGACAACGTGTCGATACATTCATTTGACTAACCACTGTGATTTGCGAGGTCAGTTTGTGTAAGGTTTGACGTTGTCCAAACAAACTTGGTATGCGGACTTGTGGATAGGAACCGGTCTGTTCTGGTGTCCAGGCGTATGGGACTGACCGTGTCTGTGATCCTCAGGGTCCAGGTGCCGGTGGGATCCTCCCCCCAAGTGTGAACAGACATGAAGTCCCAGTTCCGGAACCCGTTAGACGAAGTGTCCCTCTCTCTCTCGGCCAGCAGTACTGTCCTGGTGCCTGATGGGAAAACGGAGTGGATCACACGCGGCCCTGTTTTGACTCAGATCTACAGTGTGTATGTGTGTCTAACCTGATGGGTAAATAGAGTGGATCACATGCAGCCCTGTTTTGACTCAGATCTACAGTGTGTATGTGTGTCTAACCTGATTGGACAAGAGAGTGGATCACATGCAGCCCTGTTTTGACTCAGTTCTACAGTGTGTATGTGTGTCTAACCTGATGGAAAAACAGAGTGGATCACATAAGGCCCTGTTTTGACTCAGTATCTAACCTGATGGGGACGTTAGCGTGATGTGCAGGTCCCCCCTCCTGGTGTACTCGATACTGGCCTCTACCTGGACATGCTCCAGTGAGACAACAGCATTGTCCTGGCCGACACAGGCCTTCGTGGGGATCTCAATGGTAATCTCCCCCGCCGCCTTCAGCGCTCTTGTAGAGGAAGACAGCAAAAAGAAATCTGTACTGTGATTGCGCCTACGCAGAATGTCAAACTAAACGATGCCGGTTCATGTTGAATTGTTCGCGCTTCAATCCGGACGCACGTTATTAATAAGTCTCTACTTATCACTTGAAGCGATATGTCACTTACGGTGAAATGCTACTTGTGGATAAATGTCAAAATTCTGACATTCCTAATAAGGGTCTTTTGTCTGAGCGCAGTTGAGTTCATGAACACCACCTGTTGTATTGTCCAGATATTTATGCACACGCGTTTGTATGATTGCCTCTGAATCAGGGTTAATTCGGCCAGATCTGCACATGGACAGTTAGAGGCAGGCCGCAGGGCCGACGGACAATGAACAAAGATACAATCTGTTCTTAAATCCTCTGGATTATACAGAGATGGTGTGATGATGGCCTGACAATGGTGTGATGATGGTGTGATGATGGTGTGATGATGTTGTTATAATGGTGTGAAGATGGTGTGATAATGGTGTGATGATGGTGTGATCATGGTGTGATGATGGTGTGATGATGTTGTGATAATGGTGTGATGATGGTGTGATAATGACGTGATGATGGCCTGACAATGGTGTGATAATGGTGTGATGATGGTGTGATGATGTTGTTATAATGGTGTGATGATGGTGTGATAATGACGTGATGATGGTGTGATGATGTTGTTATAATGGTGTGATGATGGTGTGATGATGTTGTGATGATGGTGTGATAATGGTGTGATGATGTTGTTATAATGGTGTGATGATGGTGTGATGATGGTGTGATGATGGTGTGATCATGGTGTGATGATGGTGTGATGATGGTGTGATGATGGTGTGATGATGTTGTGATAATGGTGTGATGATGGTGTGATGATGGTGTGATGATGGTGTGATCATGGTGTGATGATGTTGTGATAATGGTGTGATAATGGTGTGATGATGGTGTGATCATGGTGTGATGATGTTGTGATAATGGTGTGATAATGGTGTGATGATGGTGTGATGCTGGCCTGACAATGGTGTGATAATGACGTGATAATGACGTGATAATGGTGTGATAATGACGTGATAATGGTGTGATGCTGGCCTGGTAATGTTGTGATAATGACGTGATAATGGTATGATGATTGTGTGATAATGGTGTGATAATTGCAAGATGATGGCGTGATGATGGTGTGCTAATTGTGTGATGATGGTGTGATACTGGTGTGATAATTGTGTGATGATGGTGTGATAATGGTGTGATGATGGTGTGATGATGGTGTGATAATGGTATGATGATAGTGTGATGATGGTGTGATAATGGTGTGATACTGGTGTGCTAATGACGTGATGATGGTGTGATGATGGTGTGATACTGGTGTGATGATGGTGTGATGTTGGTGTGATGATGGTGTGATGATGGTGTGATGATGGTGTGATGATGGTGTGATGATGGTGTGATGATGGTGTGATGATGGTGTGATGATGGTATGATGATGGTGTGATGATGGTGTGATCATGGTGTGATGATGTTGTGATAATGGTGTGATAATGGTGTGATGATGGTGTGATGCTGGCCTGACAATGGTGTGATAATGACGTGATAATGACGTGATAATGGTGTGATAATGACGTGATAATGGTGTGATGCTGGCCTGGTAATGTTGTGATAATGACGTGATAATGGTATGATGATTGTGTGATAATGGTGTGATAATTGCAAGATGATGGCGTGATGATGGTGTGCTAATTGTGTGATGATGGTGTGATACTGGTGTGATAATTGTGTGATGATGGTGTGATAATGGTGTGATGATGGTGTGATGATGGTGTGATAATGGTATGATGATAGTGTGATGATGGTGTGATAATGGTGTGATACTGGTGTGCTAATGACGTGATGATGGTGTGATGATGGTGTGATACTGGTGTGATGATGGTGTGATGTTGGTATGATGATGGTGTGATGATGGTGTGATGATGGTGTGATGATGGTGTGATGATGGTGTGATGATGGTGTGATGATGGTGTGATGATGGTATGATGATGGTGTGATAATGGCGTGACAAGACTACAATAATGACAAAATCGGGTTAACTCCGTCTTGGTAACATTAGCTGCTAGCTTTAGCTCTAGACCTAAACTCATGAAGCTTAAAAAACGGAACTGATTAACATAAAGAACAACAGAAAAACAGACATTACCTGACGAGAAACATCTCTGACTTTTATTTTACTGTTCCCACCATAATTGGTCTGAATTGAAAAAGACAGCATACATAACATACAACAAATGTTCTCAGTCTACTGCGATGCTTTGACTTTGATGCCCTACCTGGGCTGGAAGGAGTCGTCCCTGACGATACACAGATTCTTCTCCGGGACGTGCTTCCAGGTTGCTGGGTCGGCCAGGTCCACCAGGGCCTTGGCGTTGAGCAGACCAAAGCCAAAACGACTGTTGACCATCAGGCCGGCCCCGTTCCTTTTCCAGCCGGGGTTGTTGGCTAGCGGGTCGAACTCAGACGTCCACACCACCAGGTGCTGCATGTCCCTCCAGGTCAGCTCGGGGCTGGGGGGGTGGAGACAGACGGACAAGATATCAGACAAAAACTCTGGAAGGCCATTTACTGTATTAGACCTTGTTCACTTACTTCTGTTCAAGGGCCAAGGCAAAGATCCCCGCAGCCAGTGGGGCAGAGGCTGAGGTTCCTGTGTGTGTCTCGGTGCATTCGTTATGCAAATCAGCGCTAGTCTTGGGAAACACAACAGCAAACAGAATTACTATAGACGCGGTAAATAACGTAACGTTACAGAACGGCATTGGTATCCACTACAGAGGGGCGCGTGGGTGAAGCTCTCGCCTATAACTCACTATTCTCTGGTCGGTGTAGTCGCCGCTGCTGTAGGCCGTGGCGAGGGTGGAGGAGCACTTCTCCGCGTACCACGGGGACAGACCCTGCTGCGAGGCACTGCTGATGGAGATGGTGTAGACGCTGTCCGTGTAGCCGTCGCAGTCGCAGTTGTCTCCCTGGCGTCCGCCGTTCCCCGAAGCCCACACGAAAATAGATCCCTTCCCGCCGCGGCCCTGAGGGAAAAAAAGGCAGACACTGTGCTCATTAGCATTAGCTCTGGTTAGTTCGATTTAGATGAGCCAGGTTATATTCCCTCTTTTGTTATGAGTCAAATCGTTACTTAGCCTGAATTCATATAGGTTAAAACATTTGACAGTAAACGTTTTACAACAAACATTTTACAATAAATACATGAACTAGTGGAACACAATGAGTTCTTATCGCAGCGCTGTGCGCTGAGACGGCACGCCGGTACCTTCTGGATGCCGTACTCGAAGGCCTTGGATGCCAGACGTCCGGGGCCCTCCACCGTCTTGCCGTCGTCGTTGGGTCCCCAGCTGGCGCTGTAGATGTCCACATGGTCCGGGTTGAAGCCAATTGAACTGGCCTCGATGGCGTCGGTCACAATGCCGTCCAGCATACGGATCCCTTTAAACGTCAACAAACAGGATTAAACGATGTGATGATTGAACACGTTGGAGAAACGTTTGACTGCCTGAATATTGCCTCCATCCTAAGTGGTAGAACTTAGATCGGATCTAATCTATTTTTGCGTTTTAATAGTATACATATAGCCTGGGACTTGTTTCTGTATGGAAGCAGGTGCTGAATTGTCGACGCTTTGTCATTTGATAAGTGGCATTGTGTAATCATCCGCTCAACAAAGTAAGCAGCCACCAGAACAACTTCCCTTCCAGCTGCCGTCTGGACACACACACACAGAAACAGACACACACACACTCAAACACACATATACATCCACTTTCATTCTTTCTCTGCTCTCAATCTGTTATCACTTTATTGTGACATCCTCTATTGCACAATGTGCACATGTACTAGAGTGTCCTGAATATGTGGGATGTTATTATGGTCTACAGGTTAACTATAACCTGTTATTATGGTCTACAGGTCAACTATAACCTGTTATTATTGTCTACAGGTCAACTATTACCTGTTATTATTGTCTACAGGTCAACTATTACCTGTTATTATGGTCTACATGTCAACTATAACCTGTTATTATGGTCTACATGTCAACGATAAACTGCTATTATGGTCTACATGTGATCAATAACCTGTTTTTATGGTCTACAGGTGAAATATAATCTGTTATTATGGTCTACAGGTCAACTATAACCTGTTATTAGGGTCTACATGAGATCTATAACCTGTTATTATGGTCTACAGGTCAAATATAACCTGTTATTAAGGTCTACAGGTCAACTGTAACCTGTTATTATGGTCTACAGGTCGAATATAACCTGTTATTATGGTCTACAGGTCAACTATAACCTGTTATTATGGTCTACAGGTCAACTATAACCTGTTATTATGGTCTACAGGTCAACTGTAACCTGTTATTATGGTCTACAGGTCAAATATAACCTGTTATTATGGTCTACAGGTCAACTATAACCTGTTATTATGGTCTACAGGTCAACTGTAACCTGTTATTATGGTCTACAGGTCAAATATAACCTGTTATTATGGTCTACAGGTCAACTATAACCTGTTATTATGGTCTACAGTTCAACTGTAACCTGTTATTATGGTCTACAGGTCAAATATAACCTGTTATTATGGTCTACAGGTCAAATATAACCTGTTATTATGGTCTACAGGTCAACTATAACATGTTATTATGGTCTACAGGTCAACTGTAACCTGTTATTATGGTCTACAGGTCAAATGTAACCTGTTATTATGGTCTACAGGTCAACTATAACCTGTTATTATGGTCTACAGGTCAACTGTAACCTGTTATTATGGTCTACAGGTCAACTATAACATACCTAGAAACATGCACGGCCATTGACAGAATCATCATCTCTCACCTCCAACCTTGGAGTTGTACGCCACCCCGACTCCACATTTATTGTTGTCTGCCTGCATTGCAATCTCCCCGGCACACCTTGTCCCATGTCTGAGGACATACAGAGAAGGAAGACGAACAGCCACATATATGTGTCACTTCTTTACAAACTGATCGACACTTATTCGTCTGATCACTTCATCATATTCAGTAGACTGAGAATAAACATGTCTGATCCAGAACCTTCGCAAACTGCCCAGTAAACAACAGATGTCGTGAAGACGTTTGAGGTGGCAAGAGTGTTTCAGGGACCTCGTCGCGACTCGTTCCGTTTGCTGGGTGGTTTATGTTTAACCTCTATATTTATTACAGTAAGCTAAAATCTCATCTAAACAGAGCTAATCCACTCCATAGAACTATAGAAGTGTTTGCCAGCAACAGACAATTGGTTTTGGTTTGGCTACACAAGATGCTTCATGTCGTTATGAGCTTGCCATGGAAAACATTGATACGGACAATGAATCTTGCCAACGGAAAAAGAAAGACCACGTTTGGGCTCTCATCGTTTCGCTCACAGGGGACAATAGACGGCTGTAACCGTTTTAACGATGCGAAGGCACGGCCAGAGTGCATTAACAACTGAAGAGTGCAGTCAGATGGCTGGGGAGGGTGTGGGCTGAGTGTGTGTGTGTGTGTGTGTCTGTGTGTGTGTGTGTGTGTGACCCTCCCTGCTGTCATAGCGTGAGTCATAATTCACAGGTATTGTCTGTGAGACAAAGACCGGGGCTGAGAGAGGGACGGAGGGAGAGGCGAGGGGAAAGAGAGACCGAGAGAGTGAGAGAGAGAGAGAGAGGGAGAGAGGGGGAGAGACTGAGAGACAGAGAGAGAGGGGGAGAGAGACAGAGAGAGAGGGGGAGAGAGAGAGACAGAGAGAGAGGGGGAGAGAGACAGAGAGAGAGAGAGAGAGAGAGAGAGGGAGAGAGAGAGGGGAGAGAGAGAGGGGGAGAGAGAGAGGGGAGAGAGACAGAGAGAGAGGGGGAGAGAGAGAGAGACAGAGAGAGAGGGGGAGAGAGAGGGGGAGAGAGAGAGAGAGGGAGGGGGAGAGAGACAGAGAGAGGGGGAGAGAGACAGAGAGAGAGAGAGAGAGAGAGGTGGAGAGAGAAGTAGAAAGAGAGTGAGAGAGAGATCCTAAACGTTTTTCTGTGAGTGTGTGTTATTTTATTTATTTCACTCTCGCTTTATTTCCTCTATCTTCTTCTGCTCCAAACCAATTTATAATGATGTGAAGTTATTAGATTTCAGTTGTAACAATTAGGATCAACCATAGAAATATAATCCCTGCTATATCTTAACTACAAAACTATTGGATGTTTCTGGGACCTAGCAACCAAGCAATCAATCACAAAACATACATGGTTCCAGGTTAAATCTCCCGAACGTGAAGTAACGTAACTCAACACACAGTATTTTCTTTGTATTCTTTGAATGCCAATAATGACCAATAAATCATATATTCCCAAGGTGTCATGGTTCACGGGTGTTCCCGTGTGTTCCTGGGTTGTGGTGTGCTTGTTTGTCTCCATCTTGTGGGTGTTCCTAGTGTTTCATCCTGGTACTTTTATTTCCCCTATTACCTTAATTTTCCCGCCCTTTTTCTCACCTGTTGCTGGTTAGTCCTCGTTATGTTTGGTATTTAGTCTTCCCTGTTTTCCTGTGTGTTTGTCGGGTCATTGTTTAAGGTACGTGGGGTTTCTGTTTCATGTCTGTTTGTGTTTGGTTCGTTAGTGTCTGTAGTTAGTGTGGGTCTTGTCAGTCTGTTGGTGTCGGGGCATTGTTTAAGGTATGTTTCTCTGTTTCTACGTTGCTCGTGCTATTAACACGTTTATGTTTTCTTGTTTGTTGTTTCTTAGATGTTTTATGTTTACTATTGGATGTAGGGTCAGTTTTGGTTACACTGTAGTTCATGTTCATTGTGTATTAGGTTTATGTTATCCTGTTCTGTGGTTCCTTGTTTAATTTGTGATTTGTGTGTCTTGTTTAAGTTCTCGTTTCTTGTGCCTGTTCCTGCCTGGATGAGAATAAAAACCCTTTGTTGGAAAAGCTTCTCTGCGATTGTGTCTACTCCTTGGGATCTGCATGGCAGACCCTGACAGAATGACCCGACCCGCTATGACACAGCGGAGAAAGAAGAGCTGTCCGTCCACTTACGGACAGTCTCCAGAGTTCCCTGAATGTTTTCGCCGGTGCGCGATCCGGCGCGGACCGCCCCTCCCTCCTCGAACATCCACTCCGCCAGCTATCTGGTTACCGGCGGACTACGCAGCATTGCGTGAGTGGAGAGAGTCACTCCGCAGCGAGGATGAGGAGTATCTGGAGGGGGAGTACGGCTGGGAGCCCTATGGTGCTGAGGACTCCGAGTCTGAGGACGAGTCCGAGGAGGAGGAGTACATGGAGGGGAGGTTTCGCTGGGATCCTTTCACCCTCCAGCTGATTCCTGTCTCACCTTCCTCGTTTCTGCCCTCCACCTCACCACCCCTGAGAGCTGCTCGGCAGCACGAGATGGCTGCCGCCCCGCAGCTCAAGATGGCTGCCGCCCCGCAGCACAAGATGGCTGCCGCCCCGCAGCACAAGATGGCTGCCGCCCCGCAGCACAAGATGGCTGCCGCCCCGCAGCACAAGATGGCTGCCGCCCCGCAGCACAAGATGGCTGCCGCCCCGCAGCACAAGATGGCTGCCGCCCCGCAGCACAAGATGGCTGCCGCCCCGCAGCACAAGATGGCTGCCGCCCCGCAGCACAAGATGGCTGCCGCCCCGCAGCACAAGATGGCTGCCGCCCCGCAGCACAAGATGGCTGCCGCCCCGCAGCACAAGATGGCTGCCGCCCCGCAGCACAAGATGGCTGCCGCCCCGCAGCTCAGGATGGCTGCCGCCCCGCAGCTCAGGATGGCTGCCGCCCCGCAGCACAGGATGGCTGCCGCCCCGCAGCACAGGATGGCTGCCGCCCCGCAGCTCAAGATGGCTGACCAGGCTCAAGCGGCGAAAAGGACAGGGGAGGTCTCACTGCTGGACAGTGGTGAGGACCTTGAGTGTTCAGATGAGGAGGACATTGATGATGACCCTCCTCCTTTGGAAGACACCAGAGGTGGAAGGAAGAAGCTACTGCCTGAGCCTGTCCCCGTGTCCTTGCCTGAGCCTGTCCCCGTGTCCTTGCCTGAGCCTGTCCCCGTGTCCTTGCCTGAGCCTGACCCCGTGTCCTTGCCTGAGCCTGACCCCGTGTCCTTGCCTGAGCCTGACCCCGTGCCCTTGCCTGAGCCTGTCCCCGTGCCCTTGCCTGAGCCTGTCCCCGTGCCCTTGCCTGAGCCTGTCCCCGTGCCCTTGCCTGAGCCTGTCCCCGTGCCCTTGCCTGAGCCTGTCCCCGTGCCCTTGCCTGAGCCTGTCCCCGTGCCCTTGCCTGAGCCTGTCCCCGTGCCCTTGCCTGAGCCTGTCCCCGTGCCCTTGCCTGAGCCTGTCCCCGTGCCCTTGCCTGAGCCTGTCCCCGTGCCCTTGCCTGAGCCTGTCCCCGTGCCCTTGCCTGAGCCTGTCCCCGTTTCCTTGCCTGAGCCAGCCCCTGTGTCCGTCCCAGAGTCTGTCCCCGTGGCGGTCCCCGTGGCTGTCCCGGTCCCCGAGCTCACTCCAGCCCCAGAGCTCACTCCAGCCCCAGAGCTCACTCCAGCCCCAGAGCTCACTCCAGCCCCAGAGCTCACTCCAGCCCCAGAGCTCACTCCAGCCCCAGAGCTCACTCCAGCCCCAGAGCTCACTCCAGACCCCTTGTCGGAGTCTGTCCCCCTGCCTGACTCCAGTCCTGTCCCCCTGCCTGACTCCAGTCCTGTCCCCCTGCCTGACCCCAGTCCTGTCCCCCTGCCTGACCCCAGTCCTGTCCCCCTGCCTGACCCCAGTCCGGTCCCCCGTCCTGTTCTCGAGCCCCGTCCTATGCCCGAGGCCGTCATCCTGGCCGGGACAGTTCCCGGGCCAAAACCAGTTCCGGCACGGCCACCTGAACCGTGTCCTCCGGCACGGCCACCTGAACCGTGTCCTCCGGCACGGCCACCTGAACCGTGTCCTCCGGCACGGCCACCTGAACCGTGTCCTCCGGCACGGCCACCTGAACCGTGTCCTCCGGCACGGCCACCTGAACCGTGTCCTCCGGCACGGCCACCTGAACCGTGTCCTCCGGCACGGCCACCTGAACCGTGTCCTCCGGCACGGCCACCTGAACCGTGTCCTCCGGCACGGCCACCTGAACCGTGTCCTCCGGCACGGCCACCTGAACCGTGTCCTCCGGCACTGCCTCCAGACCTGCACCCGCCTGGTCGACCTCCAGACCTGCACCCGCCTGGTCGACCTCCAGACCTGCACCCTCCTGTCCGGCCTCCAGACCTGCACCCTCCTGATCTGCCTTCTGACCTGCATCCTCCGGGTCGACCTCCTGACCCGTTCCCGTCGGGTAGACCACCTGATCCGCCGTCCTTGCCTGTCCGGTCGCCCGAGCTGTCCTTGCCTGTCCGGCCTCCTGACCCTCATCCGTCCTTCCGGACCTCTGCTCCGCCTACGCCTGTCCGGCCTCCTGACCCGCATCCGCCCGTCCTGTCCTCTGTTCCGCCTCAGCCGTTACGGCCTCCTGACCCGCATCCGCCCGGCCGGGTCTCTGCTCCGCCCTCTCCGGTCCGGCCTCCTGACTCTGTGTCTTGCTGGCACTGTCCTCTTGCCCCCTGAGAAACTGGACTATTCCCTGGACTCTGTCCCTGTTCCAGGGTTTTTTTTTTGGTTCTCGCCTCCATCCCTCCCCACCTCCTCTGCCGCCTCCCCGCTGCAGTTCGTAGTCGGGGTTTTAGTTTATTTTTTGGCGCTTCTAGAGCCGCGCCTTGAGGGGGGGGGGTACTGCCATGGTTCACGGGTGTTCCCGTGTGTTCCTGGGTTGTGGTGTGCTTGTTTGTCTCCATCTTGTGGGTGTTCCTAGTGTTTCATCCTGGTACTTTTATTTCCCCTATTACCTTAATTTTCCCGCCCTTTTTCTCACCTGTTGCTGGTTAGTCCTCGTTATGTTTGGTATTTAGTCTTCCCTGTTTTCCTGTGTGTTTGTCGGGTCATTGTTTAAGGTACGTGGGGTTTCTGTTTCATGTCTGTTTGTGTTTGGTTCGTTAGTGTCTGTAGTTAGTGTGGGTCTTGTCAGTCTGTTGGTGTCGGGGCATTGTTTAAGGTATGTTTCTCTGTTTCTACGTTGCTCGTGCTATTAACACGTTTATGTTTTCTTGTTTGTTGTTTCTTAGATGTTTTATGTTTACTATTGGATGTAGGGTCAGTTTTGGTTACACTGTAGTTCATGTTCATTGTGTATTAGGTTTATGTTATCCTGTTCTGTGGTTCCTTGTTTAATTTGTGATTTGTGTGTCTTGTTTAAGTTCTCGTTTCTTGTGCCTGTTCCTGCCTGGATGAGAATAAAAACCCTTTGTTGGAAAAGCTTCTCTGCGATTGTGTCTACTCCTTGGGATCTGCATGGCAGACCCTGACACAAGGAAGTATGTTGCTTATCAGGCTTTCTAATTTACTGTTAAATACATAATCCGTTAGCAAGTTATATCGTTATTCTACATCACAATATCGAGTTGGGACGTCTCTGTGTGTCCGCTAGACACGTTTCCAGCCAATGTGCTTTTTGTGTTTCCATGTGCCTAACTGACCGTCATGGTCATAAGATGATGTCACCAGGAAGCGTATTACATGGGTTTTGTGACAGCCAACAGACTTTGGGTCAACAGGAAGGGTTCATCCAATCCATTAAGCAATAACATATTTCTCTATAGCGCTACTGGATGCCAGGACCGATTTGATTGGCTCCCACGATAGCTGATCCACACCAGCACGGGCCTGTGCATGTAAATAATGAATGTACAAATGACGGCTTAAAAAAAGAGAGGAATCTGCAAAACCTTCATACAAAACAACAAAAACAACAGCAACATCCTGGTTGTTGATTGGCCCTTACTTGTTCTCATTGGTTGAGTCGTATCTTGGGAAGGGGTCTGGGTCGTTGTCATTAAAATCATAGCTCGCTGCTGCGTCCTGGTTGAGGGAAAGAAAGGAAATCACCTCAGGATTCAGCACCCAAACCAGCGAACCCACTTAAGAGGTTCCTGGGCCGAGTGCCAACGTTCTAGGGAGTGTAAATAACTAATGAATGCATGGACGGAATATTACTGCAAACAGAATAAGACAGGTCAATATAATCTGTAAAGACATTTTATCAGTCAACTTTGAATGGATCCAATTAAAACGTTTTAATCAGAATAGTTGAATCCTGCCCACTTTGGGCTAATAAAAAACTGCTAATAATTATAAGTTTATAAAGATTTTAACAGAAGCTAATTAAAAATGTGCCAACAAGGAAGATTTTATTTTACTATAAGTTGTCCAAAATGTGTCATTTTGCTATTCAGAATCCCAAACCATTATTATTTCCCATTCAATTATGAATGCACACTTACAACGGTCATCACCACCAATCATAATATCATAATTCTCCTTCATGAATGGCTGTATCGCCAACGTTGCCATGGTAATGCCCTCCCTTAGTGATGTCTGTTGCCATGGAAACGCTGTCTTACGTAGTTGGGGTAGATATCGGTGTGGTTCCACTCCAGGCCATCGTCCAGAACGGTGATGACCACACCCTTTCCCGTGAGCCCCTTCTTCCACACGGGAATCACGTGGAGGTCCAGCTTTGGCAGGGAGGGGGAAGTTCGAGTGTCTTGCTGGAATGGCCGACACAGAGAAGAAAGAGGGATACATGAAGAGAGAGAGAGAGATAGAGATAGAGGTGAAGGAAAGAAATGGATGGACAGATGAGAGTAGTTGAGATTGTAATAAATATATGTATGTAGACTACAGCTAGCGGCCTTAATAAAAACACAATGTTGAATGGTCCCTCTGTCCCTATCAAGAAAAAAAACGATGAGTGATGAGTTTGTGGCAATGTGTCTATATTAAAAAAGACTACTGAGGCAAGGACTGATCCGTCCGTAAAATTGAAATTCTAGTTTAACTGTTTAAGGGTAGTTTTTTCCGAAGTTGACAGTCATACCCACAAACGCTGATGCTCCAGACACTCAACTAGTGAAATGAATGCCCGCTCTATTGCTTCTTTAATATGTAGAACAGCTGTGCAACATACATGCAAAAAGGGTTCTCATGATCAATTAGTTCAACAGAAAGATGCTAACGAGAGTTGAAACCTTTGCCAATTACAATAAGTAAATAAACCGATTCACAGCCATTGACATAATCCGCAGGACACGATCTCATGACAATATTGGAACTAAATCCGGGAGGCATCTCGCTCATATGCCACAAACGCGGGAAAGAACCGAAACCCGTTCCTCATTGACCGCCTGTGGCTATGAGCAGCACACTTGTGGCGCCTTAAATATGGACTCCAGCACTGTGACAGAGAATATAGAGAAAGGTCAACCTAAGATGGCCTCCAACTTGCTACATCTTCATGTTCACTAATGGGAAATGTCACGGCCCACGCGTCGACCTTTCGCAATTCATTATCAGCCTTTTGGCTATATTCGTCAAACCTCCATCGACCCCACCGAGCCGGTGGATAAGTGTGGGGCGCTGGACCGGTGCTCATCAGATCATCGGTAGGGAGTGAGAGCGTAGCCGTGTGGCGGCGGCAGCAGCAGTCCTCCCCGAGGGGAGACGCGGTGATGCGGTCTGGGAGACAGGACTAAAATAAGACCGGGAACGTCTCTGCGCCGCCCTGCTCCATCCCGCATAATTCCCGGGCACTGCGGAGCGCCAGCCAGTGCAATGAGTCATCGTCGAGATCGCTCTGCGTTCTCTCTTCCTCCGTTTTTATTTCACGCTTGTTCCCTCGGTCCCTAGCTATATCCTTTTTCCCCCACACTCCTCCTCTCCCCATCTTTTTTCTTCTTTCTTTCCTGTTCCTTTATATTTTTACTCCTTGTGTTTTTTCACACTATCCTTCTTGCTTTTCCCTTTTCTGTCCCCTCTGACATTTTTCCTGTAGATATTCTAGCAAGAAATTTTACTTTTTGCCACCAAGTCAGATGGCTGGGCAGGGTGTAGAAAAACACCAATGGTGTTATATAGTTTTGGAATCAGGTTGCGCATCTCGACCGATAACTTCTGTGGTTCCTCTAGTCTTGGTACCTGATTGAATGACTCATCATATGACTGACACGTTTCCTTTTTGCCGTTCATCAGCATCTACATCTTTCACAATATCACGTCAGGTCCTTCCTCCATCTCTCTGTCCACATCTGGTTCTTCCTCTATCTGTCAACAACCTAAATACTCATTTTCTCCATTAACTATCACTCAGCCACCTATTTACTCCGGTGTAATTCCTGATATCCCTTACAGCTTTATCCATTTGGCTTTTGAACTCCTATTACAGTTGTCTTCTAACACAACGCTAACCCAAACATAACCCTTACCTAACCTGACCCATACCAAACCGAATCTAACCCTAACCTAACCCTGACCCTAATCTAACCTAAATCTAGCCCTGGCCCTAACCGATCCGAACATAACCTAACCCTGACCCTAACCTAACCCTATCCTAACCCTATCACAATACATGGCCGTTTTTTCTTTCTATACTTCTACCTGCAGTTTTCAGTTATTAGGTTGTTTGTTTTGTATCTTTCTGATTGGGCAGGTGTAGGTGGTGAGAGGACCCTCTCATTGCCATAGGCTATCTTCAAGTGGTATTGTATTGTACCACGTTAAGTGTGTTCTAGAACAGTTTAGCTCGCTCAATGAAGTTGTTAACATTGCTAATACTCAAGTAAGCTAGCCAGCTTAACGTTAACACTGGAACACGGAAATACGACACAGAGTATCCATCTCCATTTATTTGCTTATTTCCTGGAGTAAATTACTCAGTTAGTTCATTTCATGGAAAATGGAAACAGCGTGGAAAATACACAGGCTGCTGCCCCCAAACATACACACAGAGGTCTCATCTATATTCGATATCAGGTGTTGATTTAAACAGTAACGCTGCCATAGTAAAACAATAAGTGCCATACACACATATCAACCATAGGAAAACACAACCACTATAAGTAATCCATCAATCGCTAATGACTTGGATTAAAAATCTAATCAATGGTGGGTCAGGCTAATCCCAAACACCAACCAAAAAACTATTTCTGGTTGCGAATACACAGATGCGACTCAGTCATCCCGTGGGATAGAACAGACGTAAAGAGCCATTATGTTTGGTTAAATTGGGTTCCACTGGACCCCGGATGGTGAGAGTGGAGTGTCCGTCCAACGTTCTACCAGACCAGCATGTTCAATTAAACAAATGGGGGTTTTAGCCAGGATTTTGGATGATTAATAATGAATTTAGTTATTGCAGAGATTAATCCTATTAACTCACATTGCTGACGTGTCTCACATCAGATATTCACATGAACACCAGTGCACATAAACACACACAAACACAGACACACACACACACACACGTTCCTCAAGAAGGCCTTTATTTTAATCTGAGATTTTAATCTGATATCAACAATCTCAAATCAAGTCTCTAATGCTAACAGAGAACTTCCAGTGAACTGTTCTTTGCTACGTGAAGGCAAAGCCATCACACATTATGTAGCCGTCCGTTTATGTCTACTAAAAATCGCCACGGAAACGAGAACAGGTTTGGGATCCGGCTGGATTTGTCTGTGCGAATCTGGCCAACCAGAAGTCAACAGCAGGACCAGAAGAGGCATCATTGATGGTGGGGTCAGCAAACAGGTTTTACATCAATGTTTACTCCAACATTACATTGTTGACACTGGCTGATGGCCAAAACAACAACAGCAATAACAATGACCCTTCAAGCGGAAATATCCATTATGGTATTGTAAACATATGGGAAGGACTCACCAGGTACCATTGCTGGTTCCACATGGGGTCATCGAACAGCTTGTCCACCGGACAGTCCAGGCATGAACGAGGCAGCGTGGCCCGCTTACTGCGCTGCTTCTCGTATTGTTGCTCTGCCCACGACACCTTAACTCCCAAAAAGATCAACATATTAGATGTCTGCCATACCTAGTATTTATTCACTTATTTAGGTCATGCTACAAGCACACTAGTTACATTGTGAGAACTGGAGGTTCACTGTGAATTATTTTAAACGTGCTTTCCTGTTCAGAAACGGAACAGGTTCATACACGTAGACACTGGAACAGAGATGGGATTGCTCACCCGATCATCCTCTGACAGGCGTTTGGTGATGTGATCGGCACTGCGTTTCGTCCTGCTAGGATGAGTCTGGTGCTTGAACAGGTAATGGTTTTCTAGCGCCCCAATCTGTTGACAAGAGTCATGGGTTTATTGAATATCCCGAATCAGTGATGTGACACTGTTAGCATCTCCCTGTCAATTCTGAAACATGGGACGGAGTGTAATTAAAAATGCAATTATTAATAAATTAGTTTTGGTCAAGATGCATGGGTCATATTACACCAGGAAGCGCAGGTCCATCTAAATGTCTTGAACAGCTTGTTGAATCAGGGCCTTGAGCGTCTCGCCTGGTCGACCGGTTGGTTGGAACTGGGCCCACTGACATTTCACTGACTTTCACTCATCTTCGAGTCTTTCACAAATGTGCTATTTCTTTAATAGATTTGTCGATATTTTACGATTTTTTTAACGATTTAATTTGATATGTAATACTAGAAGATACTTCCAGCAAGATCGACATAGCTGAACCCACTAACTAAATCCACAGGTGTTTCTCAGACTATAGGACGAACTTTTGGAAAATAGTTAATCAATTACAAATAACGGTGAGATAAAAATAATTAGAATACTAATTTAGGAACTGTATGTTATTCGAGAACACGTTCTAAAGGAAATAAATTCAAATGGCACGACTAAAAGGGAAAAAAAGGTTAATCATTGATGTACCACTGGCCAGACAGGGGAGGGCTGATCTGGGACTGTGTTTGTTCTGCACAAGGTACTTTGAGAATTACAGCGTTGGCTGGACATATTTACAGAAGGTGGCAATCGGGTATCCAGAACACAATTAATCTTTGAATATTGACTATAACAGGAACTTGTTAAAACACATGTGAACATATGGAATGGATCTCCACATTGTGCCCAAATGCACTGATATAGACTCATGTTTTTGTTTGATGACATCCATGTTTCTATTATAAATAACCACAATACCAATAATGCACATTTCATATGTTTTACACTATAAAGCATCGCTGCTCATTCTGACCAGACATGATGATTTACATGGTGCACCAATCACTGCAGTTGCTATATGTTTTTAAATCTTGGCTATAAAGCAGAAGTGTGGATGCTGTGTGTGTGTCGAACACATAACATCTACTAACACTTCTACTATATGTTGCCTCCAACAATATTCATATTTTAAAACAAAACTGCATATCAATACCACAAGACGGGAAAAACCCCAATGACACATATAATAAATAAATATTCCCATAAATTGTATAGCACATTAGTTTTAGGGTAACCACTATTGGATGGTGAAAGTGTTCACCGTGTATAGGTGCGGGTTGTCAGACCTACCTGACGGACCAGTCGGTAGTCCAATTCTTTGGCGATGGACCTGGCGGCGTCTTGTCCTCCCGGAACCTCCACCGCCCATTCGTTGAGGTACTGTCGGTCCCGCAGTGAAGCATCCGCGGAACCAGATGTGATGGAGCAGAGAACCGCAAGAGCACAGCAGCCCAGCACCGCTGATGTGGTGCCACATCTCATTCCCATTTCAGAGAAAATACGACCAGATTAAAAAAATATTGACGATGGTCCTGGAAATCGGAGAGGACAAATGCAAAATGCAAAAATTAGCTTATAGTAAAAGTGCAGGATCGGGAAGAGAGGACCTGTCACTGTGCGCAATTGCCTGATTGAAGCAAGCTTATGGAGTAAACCTGAGAAGGGTGCGAGAATGTTTACACGTCAGATCTCCGACGGGGCTCTGACGTCAGCCAGTCTATAACCTGGGGTACCGTTTTTGCTCGAGATGAGATGTATGGGGCGTCAGAATGGAGGGGGGATTAAATCTAAATATATCTCCATCTTTATTTAAGCTATAGCAGGAGTAAGATAACCTGTTCACAAGGCTACAATATATACATGCATGTGACGAGGAAATGCATTTTTAGCACTAATAAGGACCTCAATTAATTTTTGTTATCTATGAAACATTCCCTCCGAGCAATAACAATAGCCTAGTTTGATATGAGACAGCGACCCTGCATGTAGTCCTGTTTTAATTGGGTTTACTTATAAAATATAAAGTGCAAGAATGAGCTCAAATTTTTTAAGTGTTTGAACGGGTATTGACTCACTGCTGATCTCTGAGATGATTGATAAATCGCAGTGTCTGTAACACCCAATATACGAGCTCACACACACACATAGATGCTCTGGTCCTGATGCTGTGATGCGGCGCACGTCACGGGTTCAGCATCACCATCAGCATCATCATTCGATCGCATTTGTTATAGACTCGGAAATTATTCTCCTGAAAAAACCAGGAAGAGATATTGAATGAGATATTTCTGTGAGCTTTGAGTATATGATAAAAGCCTTCATGTAACAGCCTATATATAACACGGGAAATGGATAATAATAGCCTATCTGCCTGATCATTTCATCTTTACAAAGAGTATACAGGGTGTATTATAGCCAAGGCTTGTTCAGAATAGACCAAGTCTAAGAAGGCTTATCTAATCTTTTCTGTTATGCTTGGTTTATTTTGTAGTTAACAACACAAACTTCAGGATACTGAAGTCATTAGCTTTTTTTAAGAGAAAAGTTGAATAGGCATTGCCTAGACCACCTTCAGTAATGTCCAAAAATGTACAAAAAGGTTAATTCAAATCTGTCAAATCTGTGCCTCCCACCCAAAATAATAATAAGAATATTCCATGCTTGTATCTGATACACTGAGGACTGTATATATATGGTTCCCTCCTCAGGATCAGGATGCCATTTTATTGGAGCCCAACCGGTACGAGCATCACATTGTATTGGAGGGATACTATTTGCCCAGGTGAGTGTGATCAACGATTGATTTGCCAGCATCAGTATCCAGAGCAGTGGGTGTAGGACTGTTGCCACAGTTAGAGCAGCGGATGTAGGACTGTTGCCACAGTAGGTTACCAGAGCAGTGGGTGTAGGACTGTTGCCACAGTAGGTTACCAGAGCAGTGGGTGTAGGACTGTTGCCACAGTTAGAGCAGCGGATGTAGGACTGTTGCCACAGTAGGTTACCAGAGCAGTGGGTGTAGGACTGTTGCCACAGTTAGAGCAGCGGATGTAGGACTGTTGCCACAGTAGGTTACCAGAGCAGTGGGTGTAGGACTGTTGCCACAGTAGGTTATTAGAGCAGTGGGTGTAGGACTGTTGCCACAGTAGGTTACCAGAGCAGTGGGTGTAGGACTGTTGCCACAGTAGGTTACCAGAGCAGCGGGTGTAGGACTGTTGCCACAGTAGATTACCAGAGCAGTGGGTGTAGGACTGTTGCCACAGTAGGTTACCAGAGCAGTGGGTGTAGGACTGTTGCCACAGTAGGTTTCCATGCCAGCGTGTGTAGGACTGTTGCCACAGTAGGTTACCAGAGCAGTGGGTGTAGGACTGTTGCCACAGTAGGTTTCCATGCCAGCGTGTGTAGGACTGTTGCCACAGTAGGTTACCAGAGCAGTGGGTGTAGGACTGTTGCCACAGTAGGTTACCAGAGCAGTGGGTGTAGGACTGTTGCCTGCCACAGTAGGTTACCAGAGCAGTGGGTGTAGGACTGTTGCCACAGTAGGTTACCAGAGCAGTGGGTGTAGGACTGTTGCCACAGTAGGTTACCAGAGCAGTGGGTGTAGGACTGTTGCCTGCCACAGTAGGTTACCAGAGCAGTGGGTTTAGGACTGTTGCCACAGTAGGTTACCAGAGCAGTGGGTGTAGGACTGTTGCCACAGTAGGTTACCAGAGCAGTGGGTGTAGGACTGTTGCCACAGTAGGTTACCAGAGCAGTGGGTGTAGGACTGTTGCCACAGTAGGTTACCAGAGCAGTGGGTGTAGGACTGTTGCCACAGTAGGTTACCAGAGCAGTGGGTTTAGGACTGTTGCCACAGTAGGTTACCAGAGCAGTGGGTGTAGGACTGTTGCCTGCCACAGTAGGTTACCAGAGCAGTGGGTTTAGGACTGTTGCCACAGTAGGTTACCAGAGCAGTGGGTGTAGGACTGTTGCCACAGTAGGTTACCAGAGCAGTGGGTGTAGGACTGTTGCCACAGTAGGTTACCAGAGCAGTGGGTGTAGGACTGTTGCCACAGTAGGTTATTAGAGCAGTGGGTGTAGGACTGTTGCCACAGTAGGTTACCAGAGCAGTGGGTGTAGGACTGTTGCCACAGTAGGTTATTAGAGCAGTGGGTGTAGGACTGTTGCCACAGTAGGTTACCAGAGCAGTGGGTGTAGGACTGTTGCCACAGTAGGTTATTAGAGCAGTGGGTGTAGGACTGTTGCCACAGTAGGTTACCAGAGCAGTGGGTTTAGGAGTGTTGCCACAGTAGGTTGCCAGAGCAGTGGGTGTAGGACTGTTGCCACAGTGGTTCGCGAGCCCGGAGCCACTTTTGAAAATAGCAGAGTCCAGCAGGGAGGCATCCTGTGGTGTGCTGTAGGGCGGGAGTGGCTCGAGTCGGTTGTCTATCAATCGGAAGGTTGGTGGTTCGATCCCCGGTTCCTCCTGGGAAATTGTCCATGAGCAAGACACCTAACCCCAGCTGCTCCTGGCGAGCCTGCAGTCGCCTTGCATGGTAGACACGGTCGTCAGTGAATGAATGGGTGAATGTGAGGCAGGATCTGTAAAGCGCTTTGGTTAAAAGCGCTGTATAAAACAGCATTTACTGTCAATATACCACGGCACTCCTCGATAAGTCAAACATAAATAAAAACAGTTTTTATCTTTTGGCCATACCTTTATGCTTAAATATATTTGTTCTTATGGGGCAATGGATCGATGACTGCTTTAAATTGCACTGCCTACAAAATAAAAGTGTTTGGTGACTTTGCATCAGAATTGACTTTAATGTTTCACCGCAAATAAACCCTCATTTTAATGAAGAAATCAAAAATATAGTATACAGTACTGTTTGGTTTGAAGTGAATAACTGTACCACACCACCTCATATACTATAGATATTTTGAAATCAATCTGCTTGATAAATCTACACATTGCATCTAGAGTGACAAGACAGGATGTGGAGACTTGCTTCACAGGAGGACGTGTCCTCTTCTCATCTTCTCACCTGGTTGTGAGCAAACAGGATAGGAGCAGATCTGGAGTCTAATCCAGCTCTACCTAGCAACACCTGTTTGCTTTAGCAGAACATCCACCCAGGCATGACCTAAGACTTCACACAGGACAACGGGCTGAAAGGGAAGCGGCAGGAGACGCAAACTTGATGACGTTTAAGAAACGTCTTTCACATCCAGAAGATATTGACATGGAAATATCACTTTGCTAGATGCTCTTAGTTCCCCTGACGGCGTTGTAAGCATGAACAAATAATATTCCATGATCCTTGTCTGTGTTGTGCGTCATTTTTAGAGGCGGGTACTTTGAAGGAAAACCATGAAGTGAAAACTGTCACAGAAGTACTATATACTTTAACAGAAGGTGTTCCCAAAAATATTACCTAGGGTTGTTGCTAAGTTGATTACAACAAATTGCATATCATGGTTATGTTAAGAATGAATGAGCAACACACACACACACACACACACACACACACACACACACACACACACACACACACACACACACACACACACACACACACACACACACACACAGACAGACAAACCAACACGCTCGTCGTTAAAATCCGGTTGATAGAGCCGTTCCACTGGCGTCATCTAATTAAGCTCTATCCAGCTCCAGCCAGTTCTCTACAGGTGCACGTTCAAGGGGAAAGCCTGGTCTAATAGTGTGCAGAATGACGTTTGCCGGCGGAGCCACGGCAGTTAAAGCCTACTGCCACAGGAAATGAGTGTTTACTATACAGTCAGTGGATCCTGTGAGTCATTCAGAGGGACACGCGTGAATGTGGTGTAACTCTGGGAGGTGGGCGACAGCAGCCTATCATTAGCGATCGCTTGTTTTCCCTGGAATTCGTTCGAACGGACATCTGTGTGGAACGGAGCGCCGCCGTTGACGTACTTCGCGGTCACCGCAGCAGACCGTTGAGTCCGGAATGTCCCGACGTGTTGAGATCGGCGCGTCAGTCATGGACACACAATCATGGCGACGGTCCCGACCAACCGACCCATCACGCACAACACACATGCACATACATGTATGCCGTCAGTGCCTTCTAGCATCTAGACTAATGGAGACTGAGCACTGTGGTGTGTACTCCTCTGGGGGAACAAGGCTATATCCTCCAAACATTCTCCCCCAGCCAGCTATCCTTTGCAGATATGTCTGATAGCGCAGACATCCACTTTAAGACGGCCGTGTCTGCTATACTCACTCTAGTAATAAAGTCAGAGACATAAAACTCCGTCCATGGAGAGAGGGAGGTGGATAGGGCCTGGATGTCTCCATCCTTCCTGAAATTAGATCTGATTTAGGAACCCAATACTGTTCTCTCCTTCTCTCACACTGATTAAAAACTCTATTTTGTTAATTTCATTCTTTAATAGTTTTCTTTTCACCTCTTTTCTCACCCCCACTCTCTGCTTCTGTGCTTCGCCCAGCTAAAACCATATCATTCTTCAAGGATGTGTGGTTGTCACGGCAACCACCTCTCCCTCTCGTCCTCTCTCCCTACCCACTTTCTCGCTCTTCCTCTTTTTCTCTCTCCCACCGCCCTATTTCTTCCTCGCATCCTCTGCCCTCTCTCCCTCTGCCTTCCCTTCTCCCTTCCTCTCTCTCCCTCCGCCCTCCCTTCCTCTCTCTCTCTCTCTCTCTCTCTGCTTTATTGGCTACAATTCTTCCTGTATCTCACCTAACAAGCTCTGACGAAAAACGGAGACATTAGACAGCGAGACAGAGAGAGGGAAGAAACCAATCTACTCAGGCAAACAGGGAGGTGTGGGGGTGGAGATACTGGACATATGGGAGAGGGATATGGATAAAGGGAGAGAGAAATCCGATTGAGAGGGATAGATAGAAGGCGAAGAGGAATCTGAAAGAAGGAGTACGTTCCCTCCATCTTATGTAACTCGGGCAACATATTTTTTTTATGTAGCCAATGCAACACACACCCAGACAAAAGTGATGACGTGAATGTGTTTGGAGTTAGGCTGGTCTCCTCGTGTCAGTGGAAATTAGCTGACATTACACGAGGGCAGGTAACAAGCGCCATTAAGGCGTCGCGTCTCAAGTTATACCTGTGGATCGTACTCCCTTTAACGTGTAGGACCACCCGTTTACGTGTTGTGTGTTGCCCCCCACCTCGTCTATGGCGAGCAGCCACAGGGCGTCGTCGGCTACAACAAAGGTCTCCTGTTGCTCCTCTGTGTCTGGAGGAATCCCACCAATCAGCTTCCGCCGTGGGAGGTGACTGGAAGCAGTGGGCGGGGCCAGGTAGTGTGCTGCCGAGACATTGGGGGCCGCATCTCATCCGCCAGTACTGTGATGTCCGCGAGTGTCATCGCAGCATCTCTGTCATGTGCTGCTTCCCCATGGGCTCCTTCGCCATAACAACTAATGCAGGAATCGTTACGCGAAATGCAGTTGACTCACTGGGGGGAGCCTGTGCGGCGTGAATGTGTCTGATATAATATTGCTGGAAACGTCGACTGAGATAAATGCACATGTCTATACACGAGGAGGCGAGAACGACATTACAACCAGTTACTCTACGTGCACACTTACCATGCCAACGTAGACTCCTGACAAACGGATTCTCGGTAGCGAGAGAGAAACTGCATTGATTTGATCAGCTGATATGGTCCAGGCAATTTCAGTCCTTGCCCAGCACTGCTGCTAGTCTGATGAGCAAACCTTGTTTGCTGTGTTTGTGTGTGTACACACTCCAACTGCCAGGGACGGTAATGTAAAGAGACGACAGAGTGAACCATCATCAACCATGTGTGTGTGTGTGTGTGTGAAAGACAGACATGGCCACATCTGTTGGCTTTAGAGTCTATTGATTCTCCATTGTCGTTAGGTAATCGGAAAGTACTGCAGCAGACTGAAGAGCTAAACGTCAGCCCACATGTGCCATCACAGTCTAAGGCCACAGAGAGCGTTTCCAAGCGTCATCAGCCGCGTGCGGCTGGATCACAGCTGATATTGTCACGACAACAGTCAAACGGGGACAAAATGTCATCGTTATTAAAATGACACACGTCCACTCTCTTCAACATACGACAGAATGAAAGGGGCCCGTCGCCACCTTAGAACCTTCGGAACCTTTATCAGTGTTGGTGGAGTTGAAGTCAGAAGGTCAGCTGTTAACGCCACGGCTCACAGGGTGGTGGTGACCTGACAGAAGTCCATCAGCAGTGTGTTAATCTCCTCTGTGTTTCCCCCTTCGGATGGATGACAGTGATCTGAACACGTCATCCATGCCCTTTCTGACGGGGGGGGTGACTGACAGCAAGACGGGTGTCTGTGTGACAAAAGGACGGGTAATTGACAACGATTGAATGAAGGGAGGAAGATAAAGAGCAAGAGGGAGAGAGAGGGGAGAGGAATATTAAAGAGGTAAAGAGAGAAAGCGGGAGGTAGACTGACGTAAGAGTGACGTAAGAGTGGGTGAAGAGATGTTAAATGGAATGGAGATAAAAGAGTGGGTAGAGAGATGTTAAATGGAATGGAGATATAAGGGTAGAGATGTTAAATGGAGTGGAGATATAAGAGTGGGTAGATAGATGTTAAATGAAGTGGAGATATAAGAGTGGGTAGAGGGATGTTAAATGAAATGGAGATATAAGAGTGGGTAGAGAGATGTTAAATGGAGTGGAGATATAAGAGTGGGTAGAGAGATGTTAAATGAAATAGAGATATAAGAGTGGGTAGAGAGATGTTAAATGAAGTGGAGATATAAGAGTGGGTAGAGAGATGTTAAATGAAATGGAGATATAAGAGTGGGTAGAGAGATGTTAAATGAAGTGGAGATATAAGAGTGGGTAGAGAGATGTTAAATGAAGTGGAGATATAAGAGTGGGTAGAGAGATGTTAAATGGAATGGTAGGCCGATTGAGAACAAATTCTCATTTACAACGGCGACCTGGATACGCATGAAAAGACAATACGAACTGGCACAGGAGAACAGGAAACACTGAGATAAATAGACAGGAAGTGATGGGAACATGGAAGACACCTGGGTGGGGGGTGGGTGGAGACAAAAACAGCCCAGGTGAACTAGATCAGAATGTGACAGGAAATTAGATATTAAAGACGGAAAAGGAGAGATGAGAAAAGATACAATGAGGTATTATAGCGGGTTAGAAGGAAAGTTTGATGCGTCGGTCTATAGACTTTCTAGATTAACATGGAAAAAATACAGCTGTTCGTTTATTTTCAGTAACAGTGCAGTCACTGCTGTCAACAGTGACATCTTGGTGAGTAAAAATACATTTTTTACATACTTTAAAAATAAAGAATAAGAATTTGCGACATCCTGTAGTTATAACAGAGTAAAATTTTGACTGTAATAGAAAATCCAATCAAAATCCAATTTAAACGTTACAGTGAGACATCCCTGGGCCCGTTCACTCCTATACAACAAAAAAGACTGCACCTAAATCAAATATGCCAAAAAAAGACTGACCCTAAATCAAATATGCCAAAAAAAGACTGCACCTAAATCAAATATGCCGAAAAAAGACTGCACCTAAATCAAATATGCCGAAAAAAGACTGCACCTAAATCAAATATGCCGAAAAAAGACTGCACCTAAAAATTCACCCGCTATTATTTAAACGTAAACGAATCAAAAAGTGCGTGGAGTTTCTTCATCCTCCTTCGTCATCTTCATCCTCCGTTACACCCTGCTTCATCCTCCGTTACACCCTGCTTCATCCTCCGTTACACCCTGCTTCATCCTCCGTTACACCCTGCTTCATCCTCCGTTACACCCTGCTTCATCCTCCGTTACACCCTGCTTCATCCTCCGTTACACCCTGCTTCATCCTCCGTTACACCCTGCTTCATCCTCCGTTACACCCTGCTTCATCCTCCGTTACACCCTGCTTCATCCTCCGTTACACCCTGCTTCATCCTCCTTCATGCAGTAAAACATGATGGTGGTGTCATGAGAACAACAAGGAAGTCATCTGATGAAAAAATAAGCAATTCAATAACCGCCTTCTTTTGCCAGAATCTCCTTGTTGACATCTAAACAAATACCTCCCACACATTGTTCTGAACGCGTACGGGCGGCCACACATGCCACAATAAGAGGCATCCAACAAACCACCGAAAAACGACTTCTGTTCATAACAAGCCAGAGCCGGGGGTTGTAGGACGGCACGCGTGTGATTGTGTACATAGAGTTATGTTAAGCCTAGGTTACAACTAAGAATTCACTCATTTATGTATTTCTGGCGTGGCAAGGATTCTTTTGTCCCCTTCCTCATTCGAGACAAGTGGTTCTGACCTGAAGAGCTCATCTCAGTTCACACCGAACGCACTCATCATTTGCCCTTAGACGACCCTTCCCTTTACTTCCTGTCACCATCAGCTGTCTTTGTATGATTGAATGTCATCCGTGTCATGCCCCTTATTTCCCATGCGGCCAATCTCTGCATCTCACGCAAATCCAACCTTCTCTCAAGATCTCTGAAGGCAAACTAATACGACTGCATTATAATCATGAAAGACAAAAGAGATGGCCATTTAGACATGGTTTGAGTGGCTTTCAGTGCATGGTAATATTATCTGGGGGTTTTAGATTGCTTAGGTTCCTAATCACTCATTCGGACAACAATGTGTAGCAGAAATTCTTGTATTTTGCAAAACAATAAATACAAACCTCTAAAAATGAATACATATTTCTGGACTAATTAGTTACGGAGGACCTTTTGGAAACAAAGCCAGGATACCTCCTACTTGATTCCATCTGAAAAACATCAAATAACTGTACAGCCAAATAAACACGTAGTTGTCATTCAGTGTTATAACAAGTTGTACATTGCCAGATGATCTAGCATTCATATGATAGGACCATGGCAACCCGAGTTCTGCTAAGAAACCACATCCAACAGACAGTTAAAAAAACGATTTATCACGACTGATACATGGTAATATTTTAGTCAGAACAGTTTCTCCTGAAGCCAGAGGCACACACACACACACACACACACACACACACACACGTACACGCACACGCACACGCACACGCACACGATCCCCAGGTCACACAGTGATGTTCACAAACTGGCTGGTGACGCATGTCTGTCTCTACCTCTGTCATACAGATATGAAATGGATTTGGTAGACTATAGTTTCACCACTCTGTACCTAATCAAAAGCCTTCAGATGTGAAGCCCTGGGCACGTTCCAAATATTAAGAAAGAATTCACCTTTCTGCTACGGTGTGGGAAGTATATGTGTTAAAGAACATTAGCAGTTCCATCGAACGCAATAACAGAAGGTCTGTTTAGTGGTAAAGTTGCTCCACCTGCTGGACTGCCGAAAAATACCCAGCAACTATCCATTACCTTTACCCCAAATACTTACCTGTTTAAGCAATTTCCACAGAAACAAGAGGTGAGTTAGCATTATCCCTGAAACAAGAGGTGTGTTAGCATTACCCAAGAAACAAGAGATGTGTTAGCATTACCCCAGAAACAAGGGGTGAGTTAGCATTACCCCAGAAACAAGAGATGTTTTAGCATTACCCCAGAAACAAGAGGTGTGTTAGCATTATCCCTGAAACAAGAGGTGTGTTAGCATTACCCCAGAAACAAGAGGAGTTTTAGCATTATCCCAGAAACAAGAGGAGTGTTAGCATTATCCCAGAAAAAAAGAGATGTGTTAGCATTATCACTGAAACAAGAGGTGTGTTAGCATTACACCAGAAACAAGAGGTGTGTTAGCATTATCCCTGAAACAAGAGGAGTGTTAGCATTTCCCTAGAAACACGGGGTGTGTATGCATGCATAATGAAACAACGAGTGAGTTAGCATCCCCCCAGAAACTACTTACGGAAGATTCACCCCAGAAACAACATGTGGTAGCATCACCCCAGAAACTACATGTTTAAACATTACCTCAGGAATTTACAGATATGATGGGAATCGTTGGGCCAGGCTTGAGTCATGGTTACCATTGTAATTTATACTTAACCATACTCAAATTGTTTCACGATGAAGATTTACCTTGCCCCTGCTGCATCTCAATGTGTCACATGGTGGTTGATGGAGCAGCCCACGACGTGCATTTTTTTCAGGGGAGCGCCTGTTTTTACCACTTCGACGTTCTACTCATCTCTATGTTGATGCCCCACTGGCAGTGTAACAAAAACAACCATTCTGTGACTCATAACTCTGGAATTACAGGCTCCAACCTCTGTCCTGCTAGACTCTATGTCAACCACACAGATAACACGATTAGACCTCTAGTTTCTAAGAAAGCTAATTCACCTCTTGAAAGACATAACATTGCAGGAGAAACTGTTAATTTAACAGCTCACTTTATACCAAATTAGTTTGTAAACAAAAGGCACTTGGGAACACCGGTATCGGAATTCCATGTAGTTGTTTGTGAGTCCTGCGCTCAGGAACGAGGGGTTATGGTCGTTTCTAGGGGTTTCCCCTGCAACTACCCTGTTGGTTGTGTTCATTATCTGATCTAAATTGGGCTTTATTAGTAACCATTGATTAGTAACCATTGACTTGTGCGAAGACAGTGACCAGACTCGGACATGATAATACAGATGTACTGTAGTGCTGAAGCAGTATAATGCAGGTATTAATACCATCCTATGCACTCATGCACTCTAGGGTTTATGAGCATGCTGCGCAGGTTGTTTATGTTAGTGTGGCGCAGATCAATAACTCCTCGGGTGCACGTGGTGTTGTGGAAATGTTTATCACTAGAAGATGTCTTGCATTTAATATAAAATGCATTGGAATGTAGTAATATGGCGACTGCATGGCCTCACGGCCCATTGGTGGTTTCGTTACTCACTAGAAGGAAGGCAAATCGTACAGGAAAGTAAAGAAAACGCAACACAGGCGACCGTATAGACACACACACGCGCGCACACGCACTCACATTTCATTTGAGCAAATCGTTATTGGGTAGGCAGGCAACGCAGACAAAACATAGGTGAAGAAAAAAAACATATTTCGGGAGGGGCAGACTCAGTCGGATCAAAGAAAAGTGTCTGCTGGCTGGGACACTTTATTTGTGCGAATAGAAAACCAGAGCAGATTCGCAGACATGCCTCATAAGAAGAGAACCCATTCCCATCAAAAAAAGCCACAAGGGGTAAGTTTGACTTCGGAATAAATGATGCATGCTTGGTTTTTAGTAGTGATTTCTGCAGAGAAAAAAACAGTCGAGAGCAGGGTGCAACCTAGGAATTGCCCAATGCATCTGTCATATGGGCGCCTGAATGCAGGAATGTCTCGTGAAATGGTATTATTACCATACCCAGGTGCATGACATAACAAACTGTGAAAAAAACGACGTGTTTAAAAAAAATTCCTACGAAATAGAAAACAGCCCATCATGCAACAATCGACGTGGAGGATTTTGCCAATGTTTATTTTTCATTGCACACGAAATTGCGCAACTTCTAACTAACCACAGCATGCACTGAGGTTGCGGATGATAGATTTTAACGGCGGTTGTCTTTGGATTATGCGGAAACGAGTGACTCGTTTGGGTATCTGTAAGGACAGGGCCATACCATCTCTTGACATCAGCCCTCGTATGTTTTGTTATCTGTAACGCTGTTTGAACGCACGGGAGTGGCCCTGTGCTCTGAAGCGCATAGGAAGGACTTTCCCTTAAAGGGGACCAGTGAGACTAGACTCAAACTTGACAGGTTCGGAGGCATCGAAGAAACAAAGTGGTTTCTTCTCCTCTTGGCTGCTCGCAGTTTCCTCCATGGCGTACGCTGCCTACTATATGTTTCTTGTGAGTATATGAACTATTGTTAATGTATAATATAGTGCCACTTTTTTGGTCCTATTACACTGACAGTTATGTTTTATCTGTTCAGATGTATAACCATCTGAGACAGCATCTTATGTCTATCTAAAACAACACCCATCCATTGGCATGTTAGTCACTTTTATCAGTGTTTTGTAAGTAAGTAAGACATTTGTATAGATTTGTATGTTTTGTAGAACAACGATGAAAATGTATTAGACCCTACAAATGTGTGTGTGTGTGTGTGTACCACGAAACATGGTTGGGCAACTTTCAAAAGCGTTCAGGGTGTGTTTCTGAGTAAACATTGACATTTTTCGACTTGAATATGCCAGTTTACAACATCAGCAAAATAAACCTTCAGCAACATGAGATATAAGTCCTATTCTGTTGTGAGGGTTAAAGGGCAAATGTAACCTACCTTTTAGAGTGGACATTATGAAGGGTAGAAGGCCATTTAAGCCCTGAATACAGAACATTGTTTTAAGAGACTCTGTTCTTGGATGCTGTTGGTTTTGTATTTGGTGCATGTTGGAACTGTTTGAAAATATGTCTGTTTTAAAGTAAAGAACATAACAGATACCCTTTTAAGTAATTCACCCCAAACCCAAAATGATGTGTTGCAAATAACAATTTGCACATAAATGTTCTGAATACAGATTGTTGCTCTTCAACAGCAACTAGGTGGCTGACAGTAGCTGGGGTTACAGTTTGGGTTTATGTGAAGATTAGGGGTTACGGTTAGTTTTTAGGTTAAGGAGTTTGGGGGAGAGGGTTAGGGTAAGGACATACTAAACAGCTGCAAAGTAACCAAAACAAGTGAACGGTTATCTCCTGAAGTTGCAAGATGTCAGTTGCAAGATTTTAGCATTAACATCTTGTTTTAACTACCAAAGGTCTCATTGTACATTTGTAATTGTTACCGTAATCATTTTATATTTATACTTTAAGCCCAGGCGGTTCAATATGCTAATTAAGTCGATTTTTTCGGACAGATTTTGACAGGCGAATATCACTCCTAATAAACAATTGATATGATGATGATAATAATATGCTATTTAGAGGATGCTTTTATCTAAGGTGACTGGAAGCCATGCATGCGTACATATTCTGCATGGGTGGCAATCAGATTTGGAGTGTCCAAGAATCTTTTCCGGCATATTATATGGGTAAAAATTGGTATTAAAGGAAAAATAGCTGGGGTTGGCAGCGCATGGTAAAAATTGGGCTTGTGTGTAACGAATGTCCATTATCCTGACTTTAAAACACATATATAATAGGCTTCTTAATAGTGTTATGAATTTATTGGATTTATTTTAGGCACTTTGCCATCATATCTTGAGCTCTACAACAATAGGTGGGGATTACCACTTCCTTACCAGCCCTGTGCGGTTATTTGGGACCATAATATAATGCCCTGGTAGACAGCCACTCACAGCAACAGACCTTAGAACTGACCTACAACTGTTGTGAAGTACCCCCCTGGAAATGTAATCGTCCTAGTCACCTTCCTAGGTAACATGGGAAAAACGTTCCTGTCCGATACTCCTCACACTTACTGAGGTCTATAGGCGTCGCTTGATGTTTCATTGAGTGGTTATGTAGGAGATCTGTTTCCCAAGTAAAAAACATCTACTATCTACTATCATCCGTGAAGAACTTGTTCTACAGAGACAGGCATGCTAGTGACATGGTATGTGGTCAGTGAATTTACATGCCTTTGAAGTCAGTGAGTGTTTCAGACACAGCGCAGCTAAACATTCTCATTGGTAGTCAAAACTGAAAATGAAATTAACATATTTTAATGTTATTTAAAGGAAATATATTTCACAACAAACTACGTAGTCTACATAGCCTCTTGGATTGGTGTTAATTCTATTGAAATACTCCAATACACGTACTAAATTCACATATCAAGTGGAGAATGTACAACGATATCAGACTTGGGATCAGGGTGGTAGGTCCATTTTCTTTTCGCCCAGATGTATCAGGTAGTTCTGTAAAAAAACTGGTTGTGGCAGGAATCCTTAGTTTCCTTAGAAGAGTAGACTGAGTCAGCAGGCAAGTTAAGCCTGCTCTAACAATAAAACAACTCGATTGGGAAATACTTTGCATCTTCAGTGCTGATAGTCCAACTGTAGATGCTCTACAGACGACCTACAGAACCATTTCGTCTCAGCTAACAGTAAGCCTAATTCTAAACTTAACTTTAGCAAACAGATACTAGCAACAAAATATCTACTAATAGTTATCAACAGGTAATTAACCAACAAACAAGTATTAAACTAAACAAACCAACAAACAATTATTTAACTAAACACATTATTAAACTTAACTATTATAGGTTTACCCAGCACAGCCAGAAGAGGACTGGCCACCCCTCAGAGCCTGGTTCCTCTCTAGGTTTCTTCCTAAATTCGAACCATCTGGGAGTGTTTCCTAGTCGCTGTGTATCACCTTGTTCAACTTGTTCAACTTGTGTGTGCTGTGTGTCGGATTCAGGCTGGTTGTTTGTAAAAGCACTTTGCGACAACTTTGTAGTCAAATTTGATTGATAGAATGAAACTATCTGATAGTTATCAAGAGGTAATTATCACAAACTATCTACTGATAGTTATCAACAGGTAATTATCACAAACTATCTGCTGATAGTTATCAACAGGTAATTATCACAAACTATCTGCTGATAGTTATCAACAGGTAATTATCACAAACTATCTACTGATAGTTATCAAGAGGTACTTATCACAAACAGCAATGGTCATGGTAAGATAAAGCACCCTAGCTACTTGCATTATTTTTGTTTGTCTCATTCTGACAATTCACTCACACACTTCAACATTGGTCGTTGGATGCGTGGTCCATAGCTTTCTCGATGTTACCTTGTTGTTCTTAGAGACTTCGATGACCGACCTTTGGTCCTCAGTTTGTAGGTGGAGCGATATACTTCGAAATGCTTAGAAAGCGGCTTTGTCAGACCAGCCAGACTCATTTGAAGAACATTTGTGGCGTCTAGTCGTGGTATAGTGGTGACAATCTTAGGCCCATGTCACATGACTTCGTCCTGAAGGTGA
Organism: Dallia pectoralis; assembly: GCA_029465975.1. NCBI lineage: Eukaryota > Metazoa > Chordata > Actinopteri > Esociformes > Umbridae > Dallia > Dallia pectoralis. The sequence goes on from CM055743.1 coordinate 7,697,571, forward strand.
ACATGTCCGCCCAAACATTACACATTTCGTATCCACCTCACATCCAGCTCACGCTTTTTTTTAACGGCCTACTTGTGAATCTTACCATTTCTATTGTGTTTTGCAGCAGACGGCAGCTTCTGGAGAGCAGCCGGCAGATGGTCTGACTACCCAAGCAGCTGTCGGGTCGAAAGCTCAGGTAAGGCACTTTAAAAAAAATGCTCACATCACAGGTGTGTCAGCGTTAGCTGCTGTTCGACCCTGGAGACTTTGTCGCCCTCTAGTGGGGGGCGGAGGGGAGAGTCACATGCTCAGTCAGAGGAACGAGTGGGGCAGCTCATGGTTCTAATATCACCACTCACTTGACTGCGTGTCGTCCTTAACTCATGTCTCTGATACATTCTCACAAGGCTCTTTGCGGCCATGTTGGTTTTGGTTTCAACTTCTGTTAAAGTTGGCCTTTGTCAGTTTGTTGACAACGCTGTCATCTGACAGGCCTTTGTGGCTGTTCTAGATTGTGACTTCTGCTCTATCCACAAAGACATGTACTTGAGAATGCCTCACATTCCTTTCCTTGTTATCAGCACAGACACTATTAATACTATTATTACGCTTAACGATTGGCTGTCTTTTAAAGTTGTCGTCTACCTGTACATGGTGCAGTGATGGGTTGATCGGTATTCACCTAAACTGCTTGTTGGGAAACGTCTCTATTCAGTGCTAGTACAGAAGCACTATAGGGATCTGATGAGGTAGCGTTTGGCACTGGTTCAAGATCTGGTGACAGGACTGTGAGGAAACGCATGAGTCTAAATATAGTGAGCAGCTCCACGTCCCCCTGGAGTCCAGTTACCCAATCAGACACCCATTCTGGGCCAAGGGGACACGGTGCAGGGCTCCCATGACGGTTGAACACAGAGGACAACATTATAGGGTTAAATATCGCACGCACACGCACACACGCACACAGACAGACAGACAGACAGACAGACAGACACACACACACACACACACACACACACACACACACACACACACACACACACACACACACACACACAGACACAGACACAGACACAGACACAGACACAGACACAGACACACACACAGACACACACACACTGAAGCAAACACAACATCAAACATGGATCCCATCCAAAGGTGTTCATATTTATTCCATTGATTGAGTTTTTTGTTCTCTCCATCACCCATATATTTATTTAAAGGTTGTTACAACCTTTACATTTGGAATTGGTTGTATATTGTGGTGAGAGACCCAGTTTTTCCATAAATATATATATGATATATAGTTTTTAGAATGTCTGTGTTCCCTTGTCAGTGTCAGAATGTTCACAGCGGGTTTTACTGGTTTTACATCACCAGAGGTGTGTAGAGATGCATTTCTGTGTTTTGTGATGGGCGGACAGTTCTGGAATGTGTGTGACTGAATTTGGTCCGTTCGGTGAGACCTTTTCAAATTCTGTTTAATGCAGACAGAAAATAAATGAAAGATTTGGATTTTCTATGCAGAATCCCTGTCGATGAGTATGGTATATCTCTGTCTTCTGTCTCCTGAAGTCCAATATCAGCTGCTTCATTCATTCTTCATGAATACAGATATTTTCAGGAATGTATGACGTATTGATCACAGAGATAGTGGGGAAAGATGGAGAGAGGGTTTGCTGATAGAGCCGTGGTCTGGATTTAACCCCCCCAGTCGTGTAAAACATGCCACCCTTCTTTTGACAATCAGTTGTTTTTTTAGAGGTTGTTTAAAGTTGATGGAAATCAGCCACACAACTGCCTTATCTTCCTCCCTCTTTCTGTTAGAGTGTCTAGGCTCACTGCACAGATGCTTGTGTGTAAGGAATAATAGAACTGCCCAAATGGGAATAATTGTCAATTTCCGGTTGTCAATTTCCTTTCTGTGGTCTCAGTCTTTTAGTCCCTTGTGAACTCTCTGTTCTTAGGAGAAAAGTATTCGTTAAAAGTGTGGTTTAGACCGTCTATGTTTTTAGCCTGTCCTGTCTGTCGTATATTTTTAACCCAGCAAAACACTGATGTCTTTCTCCTGGCCAAGTCTGTCAAAGGTTTTTTATTAAACCAGTTGTCAAAAAGTGCTTGTACAGATTTGGGCTGAAACGATTAGTCGACATGGTCGACAATGTCAGAAATAAAAAAAATAGTCGACAAATATTCGACTTTTATCGAGATCTTTTTTTGTTCAGATATGACCTTTGTAGTAATTCAAGGAGGACCCTCCTAGTGGTTGTCAAACTGGAACAATGGCTAGTTGTTCAAAACAAGACGCCAAGAAATGACTCAATAAATGACTACATTCTCTCTGTACCCCGCCCAAGGCTGCCTTTGAGATACAGTGGATAAGGTATGCCGATGTCTCTGAGGAAATACAGGGTGGGATGTGAGTCTCTCTGCAGTGTGCAACATGTTCAAAAGACTGAACCACACTGAAATTATTAGCGAATCAGCAGTCAGAGACAACAATACTGAAGCATGAACTGAAACCTGCGCAAAACATTGGTCCTTTGTCTGTCATGCTGAAATGTTAATAATTCAAACGTTAATATAATGGCTAAATTGCAGTTTGAAGCTACATGGAAATCGTGTGCACATTCGGATTTGTGTCAAAGTAGTTGGTATTCTCCTAAACTACAGGCCGCGCGAAATGAATCGTATTGTATTGTATGCAGTTGTCTCCGTTAAGGTTCCCCGTCGTCGCCAAGTCTGGACACTGGACCCACACCGCTTTGTTGACTGGGAACTGATCGTTTCGTGAATTAGCGTCACGTTTACAACTACAGTACATCACAACTCGCATTACATTTCCACGTACAACTGTGGAAGGTTACGACCGTGTCCACAATCCTCACAGAGCTAGTAATTAAAAAAACGTTGCACACCCAAGATCTATGTAATGCGCCAGTCCCGGTTCTTTGTGTTTTTGTTTTTCTTAAACCAACAGTGGAGTGGCTGCCTCGTCCAGGATAGATTATGATAAGATGGGGATGACAGTCAGATGAACTTAGCCACACTTAACTGTGAATATTGATAGAAAACAGCCACCTGGGACCTCCCTCCTCCTTCTCCTCCTCCCTCCTTCCTCCGCGTCATGAGCTAGTCATGTTGTTTGCACAACTTATCTGTTTCTGCTCAGTGGTTTATTGGGAGTTGTGTTACACTAGGAGGAGGGTGTGTGCTGGAGAGTTTAAAAACGGCTTGTATGGTGTTGTGGAGTTTTCTGTTGTTAATGTGTGCAACGTTTGTTGGTGTTGGGGTGTATCAGGGTTTATGTTTGTATGTTTGGGTTATTCTGTGCGTGTGTGTGAGTGTGTGTGTGAGTGTGTGTGTGGCTCAATGTTTGCTTCCTTGAGACGCAGATTTGTCTGCTAATGGTGCTCTTCCCTTTATAGCCCCGACTGAACTAACTGCATCCCTGGGTGTAAAAATACCTGCGCTCTTTCAAATATATTTCTGTTAAAGTTAATCCGAGTTCCAGATGAACAGAGTTTGCAGCTTTCCACTTGTTTTGTTTCATTAATAATGGCAAGTTCAATCCAGCCTTGGACAAACGATTTGAAATTATTTGAAATAGTGTTTGAACCCAGGTCTGTCAGACGGTGGGCCTTTTTTCTTCGGGCCCTTCCCACGCTACCCTGGCCTGCCCTGCTCTCAGCCGCCCCCCTTTCTCCCAGCCACGCCCCATATCTCCTTGTGTTGTCTCTCTGTCTACGCCCACCTCCCTGGTGAGCGACAGGGGAACATGCTGCAGCACTCGGAGCAGGAATAGTTAGACACAAACACTTGTTCCACACGCAGACAGACAACATGGGCCAGTTACTCAGCTGGATCCGGGCTCCTCGGGAGAATCACGCCTTACAAGACGTGTCTGTGGAACAACAGGTGAGGTAGAAAATGTGCTTGTAGAAAGTTGGGGTTTGTCTGAGAATGCCGACATGTGGGCAGCGGTGACAGTGTATTTGTAAACGAGAGAGCACGTTAACGTGTGTTGAGGCGTGTCGTTTTTTCACAACGTTCAGACACACTTTTGTACGGAAGGAAAGGGAAAAGTGGAGATTTTCTCTGGCGTTAATCCAAGTCAGACATCCTTCTCCGGTCAAGCAGGGAGGAGGAGCAGTTGTGTTGGAATGTCCAAGCTGCGCCGATAACATCTGGGAGCTGAAGTATAGTGTTTCATAGTGTTTCATAGTGTTTCATAGTGTTCCATAATGTTCCATAGTGGCTCATAGTGTTTCATAGTGTTCCATAATGTTCCATAGTGGCTCATAGTGTTCCATAGTGTTCCATAGTGGCTCATAGTGTTTCATAGTGTTCCGTATTGTTCCGTAGTGTTTCGTAGTGTTTCGTAGTGTTTCGTAGTGTTTCGTAGTGTTCCATAGTGTTCCATAGTGTTCCATAATGTTCCATAGTGTTTTATAGTGTTTTATAATGTTCCATAGTGTTTTATAGTGTTTCATAATGTTCCATAGTGGCTCTTAGTGTTTCTGTTGTTTTATACCAGAACAGAGACATCGATTGTAAAGGTCTGCTAACGTCTGGGAACATGTACAGCCTTTAGTGTTGTGGACAGACGATATACCAGGGCTAGTCACAGCAAAGTGTGTGTGTGTGTGTGTCTGTGAGAACGTTTGTGCAATATGATCAAGTTAACAATACTAGCTATTTCACATTAGCAGTAGTTGCAGTCAGTGTTGGACCTTGGCGAGCCAAAAAAAGTAAAGGCCTCTGTGTTTCTCTAAGAGAGAGAGGTTGTTATTCATTGACATTCCTGGTTAAAGATCAGATATAAATCTTAGTTGAACCTATCATTTGTTAAAATATGATACGGGTTGACTTACTATGGAAAATAAATATATTACAGTATTTGTATGATAACATAGGATAAGCATTACTTCTGGGCGGTTTCCTGTGTGACTGAGGGAGTCTTCTGTTTCTTCTCCATCTCTGTAGTCTGCTGAGCGTGTTGTTTGTTTAGCTTTGCTTTGCCTTATGGGGTTGGTTTCCTAGTGCTGCGGGGTGGACATACTCTGCCATCCCAGCTTAGCATCAGCGGCTGCTTTAACCGTGCACATGAAACGTGTCTGTGCAAACCTTCCCTACGCTGCATTCGAACGATGACAACGCCCGTACGTTGTAATCACGGTATCACCTAGAGAACCACGACACAAATAGTGTAATCTAAGGAGCTACGACAGGTCCGTTGTACCTTGACCTGACACCGCCCCTAACAGGTTGGATGGTATTCCCGCCAGGTGTTGGACCTGGTGATGACCTGGTAAATGAATCCGCCTCAGATGGGTTCTGGTCTGTGACGGCCCACACTGAATCAGCATGTGGATTGTATTGACCAGAGATCTAACCATGGGAGGGAACAATGTTACAGCACGTGGAACATGCTGTGGTAACGTGTGTCTGTGTGTGTGTGCGAACTGCATACACATGTGTGTGTTTATAGTTTTTGTTTTGGCTTCAATATGAACGACAATGTGTGTGTAGATCTGTGTGTGTATATATGTGTGTGTGTGTGTGTGTGTGTGTGTGTATATGTGTGTGTGTTTTCAGTTTTTGTTTTGGCTTCAATATGAACAACAATGTGTGTGAAGATCTGTGTGTGTGTAGATGTGTGTAGATCTGTGTGTGTATAGATGTGTGTGTGTGTGTGTCTTTATAGGTGTGTGTGTGTATAGATATGTATGTGTGTGTGTAGATGTGTGTGTGTGTGTATAGATATGTGTGTGTGTATAGATATGTGTGTGTCTATAGATATGTGTGTGAATAGATATGGGTGTGTGTATAGATATGTGTGTGTGTATAGATGTGTGTGTGTGTGTGTGTGTGTATAGATGTGTGTGTGTGTGTATAGATGTGTGTGTGTGTGTATAGATATGTGTGTGTGTATAGATATGTGTGTGTGTGTATAGATGTGTGTGTGTGTGTATCATAGTCGTGCCGTTGGACTTGCACCTCTGGCAGCCTCACTTGAGCTTGACTGAGCTGATCCAATCCTAATGTCCGCAGTCGCTCTCTGTGATTATACAGAGGCTCATCTGGGAGGGTTTCCAAGCCTTTGGGCTTACCTGAGAATGTGCTTCTGACTGGGCCGTAGAACAACACCACATTCCAGTATATTCACTCGGCCATGTGTTACGCTGTCATGTTTCATCTGTCAAGCTTCAAGCATTACTTTGCTCGGTCCATACATTTCCTTGATAACTTTATTTCCTGTCCTTCCCTCCTTCTCTGGTCTCTTTTCCTTCATAACCACTACATGGCCATAGACCTGAGCGAAGACTATGGCCCCGGGTATTTCTGTGTTCAGGAGCGGACACGAGGCCAGCTCTGTCCTGGGCATTAACAGACATGTGAAGTGGTCATTGGATATAGTCCTGTGACATCAGTGATGACAGGCCGAGTGGTGAAACACACCACCAGTTAATGTACAGTAAAGATATGAGAGAGAGTGGGAGGGAATGGGGGAAGGGAGTAGGATAGAAAAGAGTAAGAGGATGGAGAAGGGAGTGACAAAAACAGAAAGGGGTGTGTGTGTGTGTGTGTGTGACACAGGCTGCCATCAGTATGCTATCACTTCAGTCAGGACCTTATTTATACAATGTTCTTCTGATTTACCGCCTGTGTTTGTCATTGTTATCAGGGATAAATTACTTGAAAGTGGCTCTTGTATGTGGAATTCTTGGGGATTCAAAGTGGCTCTATGGCAACCGACAGGCCCTAAAACCGATTTAATGCATTCTGTGTGCCAATCTGTTAAGAGCAACTTTAGAAAGCTGTTGTTAGTCATTTGTTGCTATTGTCTCTGAGTTGTCTCTAGCAAACTTTCTACAGATTTCAAATACCCGTTGAATGGGCCCTACTAATTAGCATTAGCTTGTTTTTTGTGTGTGTGCGCTAACGCTGGCTGCCGCTTCATATTGCTTGAATACGCCTTTGTTGTGATCATGACCTTTCTGGTGACTTATAGGATTTGTGTGTTAAACTCGTAGGCATTTTCCTCCTCTTGGAATCTTGCGGAACATGTATTGCAATTCGCCTCATCTGGAACTTCTGGAAAAATCTCCACACCTGCGATGCCATGTTTAGTTTAAATCAACAGTGCGTTCCATGCCTATTCTCTGCCGAATGAACGGGAATACGCCACGCTGCCTTTAAGGAATGAAAGCAATAGCTGAAAGCAATAGCAATTAGCTGAGTGTTATCGGTTTATTTTTTGGCCATTAATTACGTATCGGAATAATAACTTATAATATAAATCTACCACTTACGGTCTATAGTTTATAATTTCGAGAAATATTTGTCGTTGTCGACTCGTGTGACCACATTAATGAAAGGGCTGCGGTGTTGTTTGGAACCAGGTAGACACACCCACCCTGAGGAGTGATGTCATAAACGAGGGTGGGAGTGGTCTCAGTATGGAAACCCATAAGGGACTATATTAAAGTGACAGTATTCAAATGTAAATTAAATAATCCCTTTGATGCTAATTGCATTATGCATTTGTGAAAATACGTTATCATTTTATATATTTATATAGTCCCTTATGGGCTTCGGTAGTTTCAGCACAGTCTACTGACTTGTGGGAACATTGGACATCCTTGGCTTAATGTATCACACTTAGTGGTCAATGTGTCTGGTGCCTGCTAGTTTAATTACGGTTGTTGGCCGAGGAATGTGCTCCTGTGTTTTGAACCGTAGAGATTTGTTTTTTTGTTATAGTACTTTGGGCCTTCAGAGGACATCAACACGGCCGCTTAGTGAAATACTTCAAGTTTCGTGGGAAGTAGCTTTGGTGTTGTGTGTCTGTGCAACCCCAACCCTTCTGACATTTTCCAAAGAAAACGAGAAAGATTTTAAAGAATGCTTGAATAATAAATTTTGATGTACATCTCACTCTTTTTCTAGCTATTGGTTGACACGTGGGAATTTCCTTTGAGTAATGCCACTAGCCAACTTAATGTTGCACTTTTGCATAGAGTTTTAATCTTGGAAAGAGATGTATTTACTATTTATTTAATAAATAAACATTCAAAAATAACAGGTTTGACATTGGCTTCACAGTAGACATCTTCCTTACCTAATACTCTCTGGAGGAGAATTTCTTTTCACTTTTCCACTTGGACCATATGATGTGAGTATTGCTGATAGAACAACACTAATCAGCAACTTTCTCCCCGTTTCTCCCCTGACTGGAACAGCCTGCTTTTGACTGCTGTCATTGCTTTAAGAACGCGCCCAAAGGTTACCAAGAGTTACCGAGTGAGTCGCACCCACCCGAGTTGTTCTACCCGAGTGTAAGCATGCAGCAACTACACACCCGCATGCATGTGCACACACACACATACACACATACACACACACACACACACACACACACACACACACACATACACACATACGCATACACATACACACACACACACCACAGACTATGTACATTGCTTGATTGTGTGGGAAAGAAGGCCATTTTACCCCCTTAGAGAACAGGGCAGAAGTTACATAGCCAGTGGGTATCTTATTTAGTCTGATCCAACCTGTTTGGAGGAAACAGTGACAGTATAGATCGTTCAGATCCAGGACAAACATCTGGGAAACACAGCACAGATACTACATTGTTACATTACAAGGGGGCTGTCCAACCCTGGCCCCCTGTAGAGCTACTCTCAGGTACGTTCTCTCTACAATTCCAGTTGAGACAAACCTGATTTCCTTCTGTATTCATCCTATTTTTAAGGTTTGTAGATAAGGGTTGGACAGGGAGCGTTCAGGGCGGTAGCTTTCTATTAACAGGGCTAGGCAGCGGTGCATTCTGGCAGAAAATCAAGTGGAATTCAGGTGTGTGAGCTGTGTCTTTTGTGGATCCTTATTGCATTTTACTAGTTTGTATTTGTAAAATTCCGCTATACTGGGGATTGCATTGTGGTCAGTCAAACACCTTTCATCATGCGGACCACATTTCTGTACATCGATGGGAAAAGTACAACGACAGAAATGTTTTGAAGTTTTTCGTAAGCGTCATTCTGTCTCTGGGGCACTAGAGGGCGCAATCCTTCTACAAGTAACTTTCTAATTTTAAACCCAGTGCAGTCACAAACAGTACATTTGAAATCGGATGTTGTTAGTATTCGCTGGGATAAAACTTGAACCCTTTCTTTTGTCACAAATCTGATTTTGATCGACAAATGACTCCTCATCCGGGTTAGGCTGTATACAAAGTGCTTTCCCAAAACAATTCATAAAGCCCACACATCCTGACTGAGCATTTAAACTGGCACAAAGGAGGTTCAGAGAACTACATTTTTATGTATCGTTTAGAGTTGTGTAAATGCTTTTAAAGTCTGCTATGGGCCTTTAACACCCGAACTAATCGTACGTCTCTGAACAGGGATATCATCAGCAAATCGTCAGCAAACAAGCTCTAAAGTGTATTAGCTTTCTGCAGTGTGGCAGTATTAACATGTTGGTAAATCAGTGTCATCTAAGCTCACGTGACATTGTAGTTTAAACATACGCATGAGCTCACATAGACATGTCGTTTTCCGTCTCTTACGTAACACTTCTGAAACATGGCATCCTATTCCTTAGCTTTTACTGCAGCTACTGCGAGTAGAGAAGTACAAAATCATTTTTTTCTTTAAATTTCCCCTCATTCCCCCTCGCACCCTTGCCTGCGTTTCTTGTCTTCTCTTCCTTTTTCTGCTCAACATTCACACTTTTTCTCTCGTGTTTTCTCGCCATGCCTCTGTTCTCTCTCTCTCTACCCTGGCGTCGTTCTGTGACAGGGTGCGGTTTTGGCAAAAGGCTGTTTTTTTTTTTTAACTCTTCTCTTATTCTTCTCTCTCTCTCTCTCTCTCTCACTTTCATTCGCTCCTCAAATGTTCTATATATATATTCACGTCTGTCTTTACGTACCTCTGCTTTTTCTCTCACTTGGATCCTTTCCCCATTTTTTGTCTCTCTATCAGCAATTTGACTGCCTCTGCTGTTCAGATTCCTAAGCAGTGACTGTGTCAGACACACCCTGCTGCCGCCAGACGGACAGCTTTTGCAGCAAAGCCACCCCGTAACCCTGCCTGCTTCAGCTGCACCCTGCTCCATCGACGTCAACTAGGAGCCCATCAGAGCGCTTAATATCCCATAATACTTAGTCATGCTCAACTGGTAGAGCGCGTTACTTAGAAGGTTGTAGCGCTTCTGGACAAAAAGCGTCATCTAATTGGCGTTATCGTTATTATTATTTTGTGACTTCGAGACTGCGTTCCGTGTTTTATTGTCATTGTTTATTTTAATTTTTTGGGTGTGTCTGTGTTATTAAGCTTCTCCTCCACCCCACAAAGTCACACACACACACACACACACACACACACACACACACAGTCAAAAGCCCAGCCCGAACTTTCCCTTACAAATGGAAACTGGCCGTTTTAGTTTTTTTTCCTGGATAGCCTTGAGAAGGGAGGGCACAGTAACCCATCTGACGAATCATGTCGAGGCTAGGTCACATCCTTTTTCAACAGGGGCGGGCCTTAAACAGTACAGTTCTGTCGGGCTTCTCCTAGTGGGAGGAGCAGAGCTTTCCTCTGTGGTTTGTGTGATTGCGTGTGTGTGTGTGTGTGTTTGCAAGTTGCAAGTGTGTATTGGACGTTTACACTTCACCCAAAAGCAATCTAAGGTCCCCGGGACAGTGTCTGACTACCAGGATACATTTGGGATACATTCAGCATACAATCACACGTAAATCTATGGTATGTATGCAGCGAAACAAGCAGCTTTTTAATGTGTGTTTTTGTGGTTTTCTGTCTTGGGGCGATCAATATAGTTTTGGGGGTTTTGCCAGATTGCTGATGCGTCAATGGAATGTTTTGACTTATCTGCTCTGAGCAGATGTCTGTCAGTCAAGGTTGTGGCTCGTCTCATGTTTACATGTTATGTTAAGGGGGAACCTAGCACAAAAGGCTATAAACAGCTGTGCTGGACCAAAGGGGGAAATACAGAAACTCATACGCATTACATGGAGGCCGGGTGGCTGCTTTCATGTTCTGACTTTGTGCTTAAGGGAACTTATTGCTGTGTGACGTTTTAAAATATAAAGTACAGTGGTTCTAAAAGTATGCCATGTTTCACCGAGTCAAATATTAGGACCTGGCCTTTTTGCAAAGATGCCAAGCATAAGTCTAGAACACTCTCTAGAACCGAAATAGTGCATTCGGATCATTGACTTCTATTTTTGAACTTACTGCAACTATCCTTCTATTTACTGTTGCATTACTCTGATACCATCAGAACTAGGACAATATACAACAAAACATTATAGCCTGCCTAAATAGTTTAGTTTGGTCAGCATCACATATTACAACGTATATGCATGTTTAGTGACGATTGGGGCTGGGGTCAACTGTCAATTGAGTCTGGGGGATTTCTAACTGAAAACGCATTCTGTTTTTGCCTTCAAGATCTCCCTTCAAAATCACATTTAGCTGTTAGCTATGTTGCTAAACCCAGCCCTGTTCGCCAGACGTCTGTTTTTGGTCTCTGGGGTGGGGCAGAGAGTTAGTCATCACTTTTCAAGGCATAGCTGAGTAAACCGAGGACAAGATAGACGCCCCTCCTGGGACGTGGCCTGGGCAGCTCAGAATAGAGACGCACCTGAATTGTCTTTGTGCGTGCGCATGTGCGTGTAGATGGGAAACATTTCGGGGTAACTAGTTCTAAAAACAGCCTGCGTGTTTATTTCAGCTCAGAGACCCGGCTAGCCTTTCCAGAACCAGTGGCACTGTCACAATGTCTTTGGTGTCTAGTTATCAGCTGGACTTGTGTCTGTGTGTTATTGAGTGGTTGCTATGGTAACTCTAGCACATCGTCACTGTTGTTTGGTACTGCGTGCGTGTGCCTGTTTGTTGGTCGCCGTTCTGCTGACCCTGTGGGGTGAAGAATTGGCAATTCTCCACTTGTTTACTGTCCACAGACTGTGGAATGCTTAAAGAGTGTTTGAACGTTGGATAGTTGCATAGAAATACAAACAGTGAGACTATGGGACACAGATTGGTAAGCAAAATGAACCAGCTTTGGTTACTGTTGTTGTCCCTGAGTGCTTTGTTGGACTTCTAAACAGTAATACGGTTTTTGTACTGGTGTAAAGGCGATGTTTTTTGGGTAGTCTGAATTATGTTTGGTTTTCTCTTGACTTATTACGATTTCAGTTTTTCTACTCTGCAACTGGTCAGTAGTTGTTTTGGCACTGTACCCGCCCTGTACATGCCCTGTAACTGCTCTGTACATGCCCTGTACATGCCCTGTAACTGCACTGTACCTGCTCTGTATCTGCACTGTACCTGCCCTGTACATGCCCTGTACATGCTCTGTATCTGCACTGTACCTGCTCTGTATCTGCACTGTACCTGCACTGTACATGCACTGTACTTGCACTCTACCTGCCCTGTATCTGCCCTGTACATGCCCTGTACCTGCACTCTACCTGCCCTGTACATGCACTGTACCTGCTCTGTATCTGCACTGTACATGCACTGTACATGCCCTGTACCTGCTCTGTATCTGTACTGTACATGCACTCTACATGCCCTGTACCTGCTCTGTATCTGCACTCTACCTGCCCTGTACATGCACTGTACCTGCTCTGTATCTGCACTCTACCTGCCCTGTACATGCACTGTACATGCTCTGTACCTGCACTGTACCTGCACTGTACATGCCCTGTACCTGCTCTGTAACTGCACTGTACCCGCTCTGTATCTGCACTGTACATGCACTGTACATCCCCTATATCTGCCCTGTACCTGCTCTGTACCTGCTCTGTAACTGCACTGTACCCGCTCTGTATCTGCACTGTACATGCACTGTACATCCCCTATATCTGCACTGTACCTGCTCTGTACCTGCACTGTATCTGCACTGGCAACATCCTGTATTTGTGTTCGATAGCTTTCCTGTAATACAGATATTTGAGGGTGAAAATAAATACATGTTTCATGTTGTATTGTAGGATATTTCTAAGTTACTATTCCTGGGGACCAGTAAGCATTAACGTTACCTGATACAGGTTATTAATATGCATGGTGCAAAGAAATGACGTCCTGAATTTAAGATAGGAGTATAACTTAAAAGGAAACAGATCTCTCCGTTGCTTTCAGCTCTGCCATTTGAACAAACATGTTTAATTACATGTTGAACGGGGGAACCACCCCAGCACGGAAGCACAGCCGATGTTTCCCAAGCCTTGCCAGAGCAGGAATATAAATGTTATACATTTCTACGTTTGACATTTTAGTCATTTTAAGACTCCCTTATCGTCCATTTTGGCCTGGTAGGATAAATAAAGTGAATCTGAATCTGATCTTTAAACATAGAACAGTACCTTTCACAACTGAGTGAATCTGTGAATCGTTTGATGGTATCATATGACGTTACCTTTGGACCAGTTCATGAAACAATCAGGGTCTCTTTGAACTTTGACCTCATGGGACGTTTACCACCTTTAAGTGTTCTCTGATGTTAATTCACTAATAGATATGTTTGTGGGGTAATCATACAGTGTTGTTGTTTGGTGGTCGTGGTTTTCTGTTGTGGCTGGTGACTTTAATTATCTGCCACCCATCAGAAGTGTGTTTTATGGTGAACTAGTACCAGGTTAATGTCATCTGGGGTGAGGTGGTGTAAATAATTCAGTCCCTCATTAGAGGAGAAATATTTGACTTAAGATTAGCCATGCAATCTCTTTACTCAAGTCTCTGCTTGAGGAATGTGACTGAGATTGTCAGCAGTTATCCCACACTGGTCTGACATCAGCCATGCAGCAAACTGAAAACAGGTAAAAGCTTCCCATTCCAGAGTCTCTCCGTTGATTGATTGAGCAGAACGGTTCTCCAACAGCCAACTGATTAGCTCCTTGTTAGCACACCCTGGGAGATAATGCCCAAATATCTGTGCAACTGGAATGTTCTGTGTGACTTTACCACTTGTGTGGTAAAGGCAGTTAACTGACGGGCAGAAAAATAAATACAGCACTGAGCGGAATGATCACTTTAAACAATTACACGTGAAAGGCTTGCGTGTTAATCAAGTAATGGTTGTTCGTTTAAAGTTCAACATCTTTCTGTTTCCATGGAATTGCTCCGATCCTGTTGACCTTTCACATAACTCAGAATCATGAACTGGTGTGTGCGTTTTGACGTTAACCCAGGAGCATAAAACCCACCGTGATAATCCCCCATGCTAATATGTCGGAGTGAACGTGAATAACCCGCTATAAGAGCCAATCTGCAGGCCAGAGGGTGTGTGTGAAGTTAGAAATGAGAAGTGGTGATTCAGAATAATCCAGGAGTTTATAGATGCTGCCTCCGGTTGGTGAACGAGCCGCTGCAACCTGAACCTCGATCAGCAGAACCTTCTGGAAAACCCTCCGTCAAACAGAGCCATGACCGCCCAAACGTGTACAATTAAAAAGTAAACGACTCGAGTGCAATTAAAACCGAATGAATAGTGCGGGTTGTTTGGCACACTGAAACCACTTCCTGTGCTGTGTGCAGAAAAAAAGAGAAGACACCCAGGGTTTGAACCGCTGTGCCCTTTGTGTTCTCTAATGACACGGCGACACGTTAAACCGAATGACTTTCAGTCGGAATCTTTGAAAGAAACATCAACAGCCTGTAATTAAATTTAAAGTGAACACGGGTACTATTTAATTCGCTTTGGTCAAATCAGAAGCATTAGGGTAAAGGTCTGTATGTGTGAATGAATGTTGGTTCAGACCCGGTCAGAATAGCCATAACAGCGCCAGGATTGTTGTCAGTATCATTATGTATTTGCTTATTTGCTGATTCTGGTGTGTTAACTAGCACCAACAGATACTTTTCCAAACTGAGGCAGCCATGCCACGCCCCCTGATATGATTTATATTATTGAAAAAGAAAATGGCCTTAGGACAGACGCATTTAGTGCCTTCAGCCAATGAGGGCCACTCTGATGAGAGGGTGAACCAGGGCGAGACGTCTCACTGGCTAGATTTTCCTGTCTGAGGCTAATGCACCAATCAGAGTGAAGTCTGCTTGACTCCTCTTAACTTACCTGTCCGTCACTTCTTTCCAACCTGTCTGTTTGGGTATTTGTTTCAATACATTACAGACGGATCTTCCCTTCCTTTCTTGCGTTCTCTGACGCACATTTGTCATCACCAGGAAACTGGTAAGCGTCATTTCCCTTATGTACTTTTGGATTCCTTCGGGATAGGAACATCTGGGTATACATTTATTGTATATGCCGACGCATTACGCTGGGTCTCAAGCCTGTCTGCGTCAACGCTGCCGTTATCCCACTGAACATGCATTAACAAGAATCAGCAGCAGGTGAATAAATCATTTCCAAATAGTGTGTGGCGGAAAACGATTGCCTGAACTGCGCTAGTATAGTATTGTACTGTTAGCAATCTGCACGGTGTACTTTGGGATTTTAGCCCTTTTTGCAGCTTGCTGTGGCTTTCTGACAGACTGTGTCGGTCTGTCTCCTATCTCTGTGTGACACAGTAGTTGTTCTAAACTGACCGGACAGGTTGGTTCTCTCTGCAGTATGGTGACACACACACACACATATTCTTTGGACTGGGCTCTTCCCAGTTTTGGGCTGGGCAATATGCCTTAAACATCACATCAATCTTTTTTACTGTACTGGTATTCATCACTGTATATTAATGTGTTTGTTTAAAAGCGACAAAGCAATTTTTACACTCTAGATGACTCTAGATGACTCTAGGTGACTCTAGGTGACTCTAGGTGACTTTAGGTGACTAATTCTTTCTAGGGTTCTTCTATAGCGCTGTAGAAGAGTGCGTCTGGTGCACCTGTGCTCAATTTGAACAGTCATGACAAAGCGTCTGAATGCTTATGTATATGAGAAGATTAAAAAAGAATTAAAGACAACAGCAACTTGTTTTTACTTTGTCCTTCTGGGCTTGTGCAAGTAGAAAGTGTGACACAATGTGAATATTCTGTACATACATCATAGCTTATTATCTATTGAACGTATCTACTTGAACAGTTGTCATTTTCATTACCATGTAGAATATTGTGTTTCAGAAAATGTTAAATTTTTAACAGCAACATCAAGGGTTTTGTTTTAATATTTTTCACATTCATTTATAATTAAAATTATACAGTATAATGATTTGTTTGTATTTTCTACTATTACATTATTTTGTATATTGTTTATTTTTTAACTCTCTTATCTTTATTTTCAGTCGCAGCCTAGACAGTACTCGCCCACTTCAGTGGCACAGGTCGCAGTGAATCCAACACAATTTGAGGTAACACACACTTCTTAATCCACTTTGTTTAGCCAGTCTGAGGTAACACACACTTCTTAATCCACTTTGTTTAGCCAGTCTGAGGTAACACACACTTCTTAATCCACTTTGTTTAGCCAGTATGAGGTAACACACACTTAATCCACTTTGTTTAGCCAGTCTGAGGTAACACACACTTCTTAATCCACTTCCTTTAGCCAGTCTGAGGTAACACGCACTTCTTAATCCACTTTGTTTAGCTAGTCTGAGGTAAAACACACTTCTTAATCCACTTCATTTAGCCAGTGTGTTGGCTGGTTCATTTGGAGCTTGGTCCAAGATCTGGTATGGTTTCCAGTCTGTGTCCCATTATCTCGGCAGCGTTCAGTATTTCCTGTTTCCACAGAACAGGACAACTGTTGCTTTGTTTGGGTCTTTATGTAGTATTGTTTAAGGGAGAACAATCGCTCAGCAAGACAGAGGAAAGGTTCTCACCTTCTTAAATTTAAGATTAGCCCATTCAATGTGTTTCTCGAGCACCCTAATATGGAAACAAGCTAATAAAGAGCAATCCCTTCCCATTGTTCAATATAAAATAATCGTAAGTAATAGTATCGCTATGTGATTGGCTTCATTTAGATAAAACAAGGAGTATTGTACCTCGTAGGAAACAGTTTTTCCCACCAGTTTTTCTGATTCAGGAAATGGGTTGCCTTTTTAGTCTCTAAAACTAAGGACTTCTTAGACCTAGAGAATATTTTGTTCCCTACCCAAGTGAAAAGCTGCCTGCTAAAGTATTTGCTCTTTGGCGTTTCTCTCCAGACAACAGATTGGTGGCAGAGAACGCCTCTAGTCAGCATTTTGCTTATCTGGGCAGCTGTCTCTCGGACCCATCGAATAATCTGCTGTGTAGTGGGAGGAATGTCCAATATTGTTGATGCTGGGTTTATAGTGCTCATGTGGTTTTGGGAGAGGCCTTCTCTAGTTTGCAACGTTTGTTTACAGAACTGGTTCCGCTGAAGTTGATTTGCTCCGTCATTGATCGTTTTGTTTCAAGTAGAAGCATCACAAGACACAGAAGGACACAGACGAGCAGTGGGAGGATTTCGTGACTTTCGCCTGAAACGAAACGAATATCACCCGAGCCAATCACAATCCTTGTTGCGTTACAGAGTGCATCTGTCGCCACGACAATGGCAACAAAACCGGGGACCACATCCGTCACCATGACCGGAGCCACAGGAAGTGGCGTCAAAGCGAGAGGAAGTGCTGCCCCAACGGGGACAACGCAGCCCGGAACGGTCAAGGGGGCGGAGGTAGACTGACTCACGAGGCTTTAGGGGGATTGGCGTGGGACACTCTTGGGTTTTTGGGACATTCCTAAACCCCTATTCCTATACATTCCAGCGGGTGTTTGCTGATTTCTATGGAGTCTCTTATATTCCCTCCATTCACACTTTGTCTCAACTCATTCTTGTCTTTACATCTTGCTTGGGCTCTCTGTCACTGACCACTTTACGGGTTCCTCCTTTCGGTGCGCTAATTGAACGTTCCCGCTGATTTACGCCCTGTAGAACAGGACTGGGGCTCTTTGGTGTCCATTGGAACGGTGCCTAAGTGTGTTGTTGGCTGGTTCTCTGAAACGCTGTGTGTCTTGCCGCTGCTCATTGGTTCGTAGAACCCACGGGTCGCCGCCAGCACCAAGGCTCCAGGGGCCACAATCGTTGAGATGCCGACTCCTGGGACCAAAGGCGGTTCTAAAGACGGCACCAAGGTAACCCCGAACCCCATGTCCCGAAATGTAGTCAACGGTATCATCCAGGTTGTGTGCGCCGGGTTGTTGGGGTCCTGTGTTTATTTTGCGGTGCCTTCCCGTTTAAACCGCCTGGAAAATTTAAATATTACAATTTTTAACCTATTTACTTTTGGATGAGTTATTTCTCATGGCACTTCTTCTTACTCATACGGTCAAGCGTAAACATTGTACAGTCGATCGACTTAAGTCTCGTTCAGATAACGCACTTCTATTTGGCTTTTATCCGTGGAGACCAGCAGCTAAGTGTCGTCCTGCAATCACAACACTGTGACTTACGGCTGTGAACTGGATGCCTCCGAGGTCTGTTCGCACCTCGTTTAACGGAACCGTGTGCATTCGTAGGGTGTTCCCATCACACCAGGCAAGGCCAACGTGGCTAAACAGGACCCGGCTAAGGTGGCTAAGACCGTGCCTGCTCCAGTCGCCCCTGCTGGTGTGGCCTCTCCGAAGGGCAAGGAGACCAAGGTATTTCATGGTGCTGCCCACCTTACCACAGAAGACGATGACAGTGGGTGTGGATCTGTCCTGCGGGGCATAGGAAGCTCTGGTTCTGATGAGCGCATGTTTATTCCTTCTCTGGATTCACCCAGTGAAACCAGTACATACGTGTCTTAAGTCGCAGCATTTCAAGACCCCATTCTTCTGGGTGCTCATCATATTATCTGGGCTCGTTTGTGAGGGACGTTGTTTCACTGTATAGCCCTGGAGTGGCTTCAGATCCAATTTGTTTTTGCATTTGAGTGCTGCTATTGATCGTTCTGTTGAGCACGCAGCCACACAAACACCCACCCCCCACTAGAGCTGAACCCTGTCACAGATATGAACCTACTACTGTATTCACCCCCCCCCACTAGAGCTGAACCCTGCAACAGATATGAACCTACTACTGTAATCACCCCCCCCAGAACTGAACCCTGTCACAGATATGTCCCCACTACTGTATTCACTAACACCCCTCCTTGGTTCTGCAGGTTCAGGTGGAAGTTGCCCCACCAGCAGTTAAGGCTAAACAGGTAAATGACAAGTCCCTTGTGGTCTGATATTGCACCTGAATGCTCTGCATGTATATCTGAGACGTGTTGCATGTGTAGGAGGTTGGGGACCCCTTCAATGCCTTGGCTGATTACTTGCCCTCGTCTGCACCCCTGAACCCCAACGCCCCTGAATACACCGGGCCAGTTGTCTCAGAGGTACAGGACTCTTGACTTGTGTGTGCATGTGCATGTGTGTGCGTGTGTGATGGGTGTGTGTGATGGGTGTGTGTGATGGGTGTGTGTGATGGGTGTGTGTGATGGGTGTGTGTGATGGGTGTGTGTGATGGGTGTGTGTGATGGGTGTGTGTGATGGGTGTGTGTGATGGGTGTGTGTGATGGGTGTGTGTGATTGGTGTGCATGTGTGTGTGTGATTGGTGTGCATGTGTGTGTGTGATTGGTGTGCGTGTGATTGGTGTGTGTGTGTGTGTGTGTGATTGGTGTGCTTGTGTGTGTGTGTGTGATTGGTGTGCTTGTGTGTGTGTGATTGGTGTGCTTGTGTGTGTGTGTGTGATTGGTGTGCTTGTGTGTGTGTGTGTGATTGGTGTGCTTGTGTGTGTGATTGGTGTGCTTGTGTGTGTGTGATTGGTGTGCTTGTGTGTGTGTGTGTGTGTGATTGGTGTGCTTGTGTGTATGATAGGTGTGTGTATAATAGGCGTGTGCATGTATATTGCTAACCAAGTGTGTTGGTGCATGTGTCACACAGCATGTAATAACCTCATCTACTGCTGTGATATGTGGGGGGAAAGGTGTTCCGTTGCCACCTGGATACCGATATGAAAACACGGTCAGTTCACACTGCCTTATTGCCCTGGTAACTGCCTTCACTTGGCCCTGCTCTATTGCCGTAAACGAGTTTTAAGTGGCACTGCTCTACTCTGTTGGACAAATAAATGTTTGACTGGAGGCCGTGGTCATCTGGTCCCACTGGTCACCTGGTCCCACTGGTCCTACTGGTCACCTGGTCCCACTGGTCACCTGGTCCCACTGGTCACCTGGTCCCACTGGTCATCTGGTTCCACTGGTCCCACTGGTCCTACTGGTCACCTGGTCCCACTGGTCCTACTGGTCATCTGGTCCCACTGGTCACCTGGTCCCACTGGTCACCTGGTCCCACTGGTCCCACTGGTCACCTGGTCCCACTGGTCACCTGGTCCCACTGGTCACCTGGTCCCACTGGTCACCTGGTCCCACTGGTCACCTGGTCCCACTGGTCCCACTGGTCCCACTGGTCACCTGGTCCCACTGGTCACCTGGTCCCACTGGTCACCTGGTCCCACTGGTCCCACTGGTCACCTGGTCCCACTGGTCACCTGGTCCCACTGGTCACCTGGTCCCACTGGTCACCTGGTCCCACTGGTCACCTGGTCCCACTGGTCCCACTGGTCCCACTGGTCACCTGGTCCCACTGGTCACCTGGTCCCACTGGTCACCTGGTCCCACTGGTCACCTGGTCCCACTGGTCACCTGGTCCCACTGGTCATCTGGTCCCACTGGTCACCTGGTCCCACTGGTCACCTGGTCCCACTGGTCACCTGGTCCCACTGGTCATCTGGTCCCACTGGTCATCTGGTCCCACTGGTCATCTGGTCCCACTGGTCACCTGGTTCCACTGGTCCTCTGGTATCTCAGCAATGAGAGGCCATCGTTACTTCTGATTTAGGTGTAAATAATTCCCTTTTATTATATTGAATATTTATTTCTTTTGTGTAGGCCCCAGTTGCAGATGTCAAGCCGAAGGAAGTTCCGGTAAGTCATTGCATAAACAATAAAACACATTAAACAACAAGGGAATTGACTGCATGTCCGGGATAAATGATGAGATTCCTCTACTAACAAAAGTGACTGATTATTACTAACTTCCTTACTATCCGAATCCTAACCTTAACCATGACCCTAAACCTTATTATAACCTTAACCCTTAATCGTATAAACCTAAACCTTACTATAACCCTGACATTAACCCTAACCTTTATTATAACCTTAACCATAACCTTTAATCTTATACCCGATGAACATATTAAACCACAGTTGTGAGTCTGTGTTTTATACTGACACTGTTGGACACCTCTACGGTGTGGAATTCTGCCTTGCACATTTGGGGTGTTAGATCTGCAAACACCATTAAACCTGTTCCAACCAGCTCAGTCAACAGGCAATCACTCATAACCCTACGCCTATTCACACGCCTATTCACACGCCTATTCACACGCCTATTCGCCAATACACACAAGCACACAATCATTCTCTGTCCTTCTTTGGACACACCTAGCTTTGTTGTCTCACCATTATACCTCTGCTTCTGAGAGTTTGTTTGAATTCGAGCCTGTTTTCACTCGCACATTAGCTGTCTGAACTGGTCTGAACTGGTCACACACTGCGAAATATTGACTGGCCTCTGGTTATAAGTCGTGTTTCAGAGTTCTTTGTTGTCAATAAGATGGGAATTTTATGGGTGTGCCAGTTGTTTTGCTTCCTGGTTCTGTCCCATGTGTTCTGTTTGTCATCACTCCTCTGTCGGTGGTTGCCAGCAGTCCAAGGCGCCATCTAGTGGGGAATTGTGACGGCTACACATATTTCGTAATGCTTATGTATATAACTGGGGTTGTTTGTTTGTTCGTTTGATTACAGAAACCCCTGAGCACAGATGAGGCTTTGGACTCACTCTCTTTTGGGTTTACCTCCAGTGATCCCGCCCCCCAGAAACAGGAGACGGTGAGGATGTCTACCGCTGTTCTAATCCTGTATACTTAGAAATATGTTAGGCTCTGGTCCTCTATGGTCTTTTGAGACCCTAATATAGCACAGATAGGGGTTGAGGTGTAGTACACATAGTCCTATATATATATATATTTGAAGGATTTTTTTATTCTTTCAAAGCAACTTTCGCATTTCCTCTCCAATTTATTTTTATTTTTATTTGTATTATTTCAGAAAGTTGTACATTCTGCTCAGGCCTCAGTGACCAAGTCTGCTGCTTCACCTGCTGACAAAACCGCTAAGGTGGACAAGGTAAATAACACTACAGACCGCAGGTACTATGTCATCACTACATATCACATTCATAAGCCATTCTAAACACTGTTATAACAGGTAAATAAGACTATAAACAGCGGGTCCTACATGACTACTATCACACATTCATAAGCCATGCATAAAACGACGTACATAATGACAAACTAAAGTACTTCTAAATATATATATATGTATATATTCATATGTATTTGTATTATTCCAGAAAGCTGAACACTCTGCTCAAGCCCCAGCGACTAAGTCTGCCGCCCCACCTGCTGACAAACCCGCTAAGATGGAAAAGGTAAATAACACTACAGACAGCAGGTACTATGTCATCACTTCATAACACATTCATAAACCATTCATATCACTATTACGAAAAGTAAATAACACCAAAGACAGCTGTTACAATGTCGTCACTACGTAACACGTTCATAAGCTAGTCATTATACAAATGGTAAATAACACTATAGACTGCAGGTACTATGTCATCACTTCATAACACATTCATAAGCTAGTCATTATACAAATGGTAAATAACACTATAGACTGCAGGTACTATGTCATCACTTCATAACACATTCATAAGCTAGTCATTATACAAATGGTAAATAACACTATAGACTGCAGGTACTATGTCATCACTTCATAACACGTTCATAAGCTAGTCATTATACAAATGGTAAATAACACTATAGACTGCAGGTACTATGTCATCACTTCATAACACATTCATAAGCTAGTCATTATACAAATGGTAAATAACACTATAGACTGCAGGTACTATGTCATCACTTCATAACACGTTCATAAGCTAGTCATTATACAAATGGTAAATAACACTATAGACTGCAGGTACTATGTCATCACTTCATAACACATTCATAAGCTAGTCATTATACAAATGGTAAATAACACTATAGACTGCAGGTACTATGTCATCACTTCATAACACATTCATAAGCTAGTCATTATACAAATGGTAAATAACACTATAGACTGCGTCCTTATGACAACTATCACACATTTATAAGCCATGCATAACGCTACATGAACACAGACAAACGCTAATTATTAATAATCACGTTTCTGATTTTTTTTTTCTCCAGAAAGCGGAACAGTTTGCTTCTGCTCCCATGACCAAGTCTGCTGCCCCACCTGCTGACAAGAAAGCTAAGGTGGAAAAGGTAAACGAAACCAAAGACAGCAGCTCATATGTCATCACTACATAACACGTTCATAAGCCAGTCATACCACTATTACATTGAGCCTGTGTTTGTGGTGTTGGAAACGTTACTTTGTCCATAAATATACAATACCCATACAAACAAAAACATGAGGAGGTTTGAGTTGTGGTTTAGGAGCTGTTACTTATTCACGTGCGTTTGTCTTCTAGGCTGTTGATTTCACTGACTTCTCCCTGATGTCCGGATTGGAATCTCCACAGAGCACCAAGCCTAAGACAGATGAGGTTTGTCATATGACAGCTACAGGTCCTAACTGCCAACCAGTATACTGTTACAGGAACTGAGCGGAGCAGTTACTATGGTTACAATGGTTCTTTTCATCATTTGATGTGTTTATTTATATAGCATTATAACTATGTTACCAACACACACATCTAATCGGTTTACCCTGTTGTCTCCATCTCTTTATGTCCTACTACTATCCCTTTACTGTCGGTATCTCTTTTCTGTCTGTATCCTTCCTCTGTCGGTATCCTTCCTCTGTCTGTATCCTTCCTCTGTCTGTATCCTTCCTCTGTCTGTATCCTTCCTCTGTCTGTATCCTTCCTCTGTCTGTATCCTTCCTCTGCCTGTATCCTTCCTCTGCCTGTATCCTTCCTCTGTCTGTATCCTTCCTCCGTCTGTATCCTTCCTCTGCCTGTATCCTTCCTCTGTATCTTTCCTCTGTCTGTATCCTTCCTCTGTCTGTATCCTTCCTCTGTATCCTTCCTCTGTCTGTATCCTTCCTCTGTCTGTATCCTTCCTCTGTCTGTATCCTTCCTCTGTCTGTATCCTTCCTCTGTCTGTATCCTTCCTCTGTCTGTATCCTTCCTCTGTCTGTATCCTTCCTCTGTCTGTATCCTTCCTCTGTCTGTATCCTTGCTCCGTCTGTATCCTTCCTCTGCCTGTATCCTTCCTCTGCCTGTATCCTTCCTCTGTCTGTATCCTTCCTCTGTCTGTATCCTTCCTCTGTCTGTATCCTTCCTCTGTCTGTATCCTTGCTCGTCTGTATCCTTGTTCTGTCTGTATCCTTCCTCCGTCTGTGTTCCTCCTTTGTTTCTCCAGAGTGGCTCGATGTCTCTGGATGCTCTGGACGCTCTGGGGGACACCCTGGGTGCTCCAGAACCAGTGCCTGAATCTCCCAAGATCAGACCTGAGGACATTGTCAAGGTAAAGTTACACTAACCTGCGGTCCCTATATAATTTTTTTAATTATTTCCAGGGTTCAGAAATATTTGATATTTGAAGATGACAGTTTAGATTTGTATTATTTGGGGTTTCATTTGTGCTTGCATTCCTGACACCAATTTGTGTGCACATGTCTGACACACAGGAGAAATCTTTGACCGCAGACAAGGGAGTGTTTGTGGGTGAGAGAGAGGACACCCTCCCACCAGAGTACAGGTTCACCGGGGAGAAACACAAAGACCTGCCTCTTCCCAAGCCAGAGGTGAGGGTTGTCAGCAACCACAGCACCGCGCTGCACGATTATATCTCGACAGTTATACCAGAGTCGACTGGTAAATAGGCCCAGTGTCTGCTGGTAAATAGGCCCAGTGTCTGCTGGTAAATAGGCCCAGTGTCTGCTGGTAAATAGGCCCAGTGTCTGCTGGTAAATAGGCCCAGTGTCTGCTGGTAAATAGGCCCAGTGTCTGCTGGTAAATAGGCCCAGTGTCTGCTGGTAAATAGGCCCAGTGTCTGCTGGTAAATAGGCCCAGTGTGTAAATAGGCCCAGTGTCTGCTGGTAAATAGGCCCAGTGTCTGCTGGTAAAAGACCCAGTGTCTGCTGGGCCCAGTGTCTGCTGGTAAAAGGCCCAGTGTCTGCTGGGCCCAGTGTAGGCCCAGTGTCTGCTGGTAAATAGGCCCAGTGTCCGCTGGTAAATAGGCCCAGTGTCTGCTGGTAAATAGGCCCAGTGTCTGCTGGTAAATAGGCCCAGTGTCTGCTGGTAAATAGGCCCAGTGTCTGCTGGTAAATAGGCCCAGTGTCCGCTGGTATATAGGCCCAGTGTCTGCTGGTAAATAGGCCCAGTGTCTGATGGTAAATAGGCCCAGTGTCTGCTAGTAAATAGGCACAGTGTCTGCTGGTAAATAGGCCCAGTGTCCGCTGGTATATAGGCCCAGTGTCTGCTGGTAAATAGGCCCAGTGTCTGATGGTAAATAGGCCCAGTGTCTGCTGGTAAATACCCAGTGTCTGATGGTAGGCCCAGTGTCTGATGGTAAATAAGCCCAGTGTCTGCTGGTAAATAGGCCCAGTGTCTGCTGGTAAATAGGCCCAGTGTCTGATGGTAAATAGGCCCAGTGTCTGCTGGTAAATAGGCCCAGTGTCTGATGGTAAATAGGCCCAGTGTCTGATGGTAAATAGGCCCAGTGTCTGCTGGTAAATAGGCCCAGTGTCTGCTGGTAAATAGGCCCAGTGTCTGCTGGTAAATAGACCCAGTGTCTGCTGGTAAATAGGCCCAGTGTCTGCTGTCAAATAGGCCCAGTGTCTGATGGTAAATAGGCCCAGTGTCTGATGGTAAATAGGCCCAGTGTCTGATGGTAAATAGGCCCAGTGTCTGCTGGTAAATAGGCCCAGTGTCTGCTCCAGTGTCAGCTGGTAAATAGGCCCAGTGTCTGCTGGTAAAATAAATAGGCCCAGTGTCTGCTGGTAAATAGGCCCAGTGTCTGCTGGTAAATAGGCCCAGTGTCTGCTGGTAAATAGGCCCAGTGTCTGCTGGTAAAAGGCCCAGCTGGTAAATAGGCCCAGTGTAGGCCCAGTGTCTGCTGGTAAATAGGCCCAGTGTCTGCTGGTAAATAGGCCCAGTGTCTGCTGGTAAATAGGCCCAGTGTCTGCTGGGCCCAGTGTCTGCTGGTAAATGGGCCCAGTGTCAGTGTCTGGTAAAAGGCCCAGGCCCAGTGTCTGCTGGTAAATAGGCCCAGTGTCTGCTGGTAAATGGGCCCAGTGTCTGCTGGTAAATGGGCCCAGTGTCTGCTGGGCCCAGTGTCTGCTGGTAGGCCCAGTGTCCCCTGGTAAATAGGCCCAGTGTCCCCTGGTAAATAGGCCCAGTGTCTGATGGTAAATAGGCCCAGTGTCTGCAGGTAAATAGGCCCAGGGTCTGCTGTAAATAGGCACAGTGTCAGCTGGTAAATAGGGCCCAGTGTCTGCTGGTAAATAGGCCCAGTGTCTGCTGGTAAATAGGCCCAGTGTCTGATGGTAAATAGGCCCAGTGTCTGATGGTAAATAGGCCCAGTGTCCGCTGTTAAATAGGCCCAGTGTCTGATGGTAAATAGGCCCAGTGTCTGATGGTAAATAGGCCCAGTGTCCGCTGGTATATAGGGCCAGTGTCTGCTGGTAAATAGGCCCAGTTTCTCCTGGTAAATAGGCCCAGTGTCTGCTGGTAAATATGCCCAGTGTCTGCTGTAATATAGGCCCAGTGTCTGCTGTTATATAGGCCCAGTGTCTGCTGTTATATAGGCCCAGTGTCTGCTGGTATATAGGCCCAGTGTCTGCTGGTAAATAGACCCAGTGTCTGATGGTAAATAGGCCCAGTGTCTGCTAGTAAATAGGCCCAGTGTCTGATGGTAAATAGGCCCAGTGTCTGATGGTAAATAGGCCCAGTGTCTGATGGTAAATAGGCCCAGTGTCTGCTGGTAAATAGACCCAGTGTCTGCTGGTAAATAGATTCAGTGTCTGCTGGTAAATAGACCCAGTGTCTGCTGGTAAATAGGCCCAGTGTCTGCTGTCAAATAGGCCCAGTGTCTGATGGTAAATAGGCCCAGTGTCTGATGGTAAATAGGCCCAGTGTCTGATGGTAAATAGGCCCAGTGTCTGATGGTAAATAGGCCCAGTGTCTGCTGTAAATAGGCACAGTGTCAGCTGGTAAATAGGCACAGTGTCTGCTGGTAAATAGGCACAGTGTCTGCTGGTAAATAGGCCCAGTGTCTGCTGGTAAATAGGCCCAGTGTCTGATGGTAAATAGGCCCAGTGTCTGATGGTAAATAGGCCCAGTGTCTGCTGGTAAATAGGCCCAGTGTCTGCTGGTAAATGGGCCCAGTGTCTGCTGGTAAATGGGCCCAGTGTCTGCTGGTAAATAGGCCCAGTGTCTGCTGGTAAATAGGCCCAGTGTCTGCTGGTAAATAGACCCAGTGTCTGCTGGTAAATAGACCCAGTGTCCCCTGGTAAATAGGCCCAGTGTCCCCTGGTAAATAGGCCCAGTGTCTGATGGTAAATAGGCCCAGTGTCTGCAGGTAAATAGGCCCAGGGTCTGCTGTAAATAGGCACAGTGTCAGCTGGTAAATAGGCCCAGTGTCTGCTGGTAAATAGGCCCAGTGTCTGCTGGTAAATAGGCCCAGTGTCTGATGGTAAATGGGCCCAGTGTCTGATGGTAAATAGGCCCAGTGTCCGCTGTTAAATAGGCCCAGTGTCTGCTGGTAAATAGGTCCAGTGTTTCCTGGTAAATAGACCCAGTGTCTGCTGGTAAATAGGCCCAGTGTCTGCTGGTAAATAGGCCCAGTGTCCGCTGGTATATAGGGCCAGTGTCTGCTGGTAAATAGGCCCAGTTTCTCCTGGTAAATAGGCCCAGTGTCTGCTGGTAAATATGCCCAGTGTCTGCTGTAATATAGGCCCAGTGTCTGCTGTTATATAGGCCCAGTGTCTGCTGTTATATAGGCCCAGTGTCTGCTGGTAAATAGGCCCAGTGTCTGCTGGTATATAGGCCCAGTGTCCGCTGGTAAATAGGCCCAGTGTCCGCTGGTAAATAGGCCCAGTGTCCCCTGGTAAATAGGCCCAGTGTCCCCTGGTAAATAGGCCCAGTGTCCCCTGGTAAATAGGCCCAGTGTCTGCTGGTAAATAGGCCCAGTGTCTGCTGGTAAATATGCCCAGTGTCTGCTGGTAAATAGGCCCAGTGTCTGCTGTTATATAGGCCCAGTGTCTGCTGTTATATAGGCCCAATGTCTGCTGGTAAATAGGCCCAGTGTATGCTGTTATATAGGCCCAGTGTCTGCTGTTTAATAGATTTGATCTTTTCTCTCTCTCTGTATCTTTGCCTCCCTTGCTCTCTCCCATGTTCCCTCTCTTTCTCCATCTTTTTCTAGCCCTCCATGGACTCTGGTGAGGCTCTGGACATCCTGTCAGGTGATTTCATGTCTCCCTCTGTGGCGCACGGTGTCCACGCTCCTATCATCTGCCCCCCAGCTCATACCCCACAGGTGAACATTAACCAATACTATTGGCCACTTGTCTCTGTCATAAGTAGCATTTAAGTTTCTGTTGTTTGCATATCAATCCCTTTAGCTAGGTTTGTGTCTCTTTCTCTGGCCCCTAGGTCTTCGCCTGTAGGCATGAAGTCACCAAAAAAATGGCCCCTGCACCTGTTCCGATATCCATTGCTGACCAGGTGACCAGACTGGATACACTAAACACACCTACAGCACCGGAAGATGATGTGAAGAATACAAATCTGCTCATAACCTGACTCTCCTTTGTGTGTGTTTTGTCTGCAGGACCTGTCTCTGGATGCTCTGGACGCTCTGGGGGACACCCTGGGTGCGCCAGAACCAGTGCCCGAATCTCCCAAGATCAATCCAGCGGACATCGTCATGGTAATGTCCCCCGGCGGAATGCATTCACTGTGGTCTTTCATATTCCTCCAGTCGTACACTAACAGACTGAAGGGGTAATGTTTGGACGGAGACTACATCCCTGTCGTGTGTTCTTCTTCTCTGTCATGTGCAGGAGGACCAGCTGTCGAAAACAAAAGGTGTGTTTGTTGGCGAGCGGGACGACACCCTGCCACCAGGGTACAGGTTCAACGAGGACAAGGTTACAAATCTGCCTCCTCCCAAACCAGAGGTGAGCCTCATGCAGGCAATGTGCAACTTCCTGACGGATCGAATAAATGGAAACGTAGTGTAGACAAATGAATTAATGGTCTCCTCTACACCACTTCCCTTCCCCCTCTCTCTTTTTACCTCTCCCTCCCTCTCGTTCTCTCCCCTGTTCTCTCTCCATCTCTTTCTAGCCCTCCATGGACTCTGGTGAGGCTCTGGACATCCTGTCAGGTGATTTCATGTCTCCCTCTGTGGCCCATGGGGTCCAAGCTCCTATCATCTGCCCCCCAGGTCCTCCCCCACAGGTGAACATTAACCAATACTATTGGCCACTTGCCTATCAACTCATTCTCTGATTGGTCGTCTCTGTCATAAGTAGAATCTAAGTTTGTGCTGTTTGCATATCAATGACTTTTGGTAGATCTCACAATGGCACAATGAAATGATTCATCCAAAAGGTTGTGTCATGTTATGACTAGTATTATTCAGGCATTATAAACTGTATATGTATGTGATGAATAATCCATCTCTCCCAGGCCAAAGGGAAGGACTGCTCCCCAGTGTCCGGTGGCATTGTGACTTGCACTAAAGCTTCTAGTGTGCAGGCCCCCATGGCACCTCCCCCACACAAACCCCCACAGGTACAGTTTGTCCTGCAGTGTGTGTACTCACCACACAACATCACCCTGCGTGATTGGCTGCTCATCTGTCAATTGATTTTATGATATACGGGGCTGCTCTTAGTCCATGTACTTGACCACGACCATGACTATGTACTTGACCATGACCATGTACTTGACCACGACCATGACCATCCTGTGTGTGTGTGTATGTGTTCGGGTTACACACATTGTCCCTTAAAGTATTGTTCTATTATTAACGCTGTGATCTAAAGGTGTGTTTTTCTCCCTCCGTGACCCCGCCTCTTGTTTTCAGTCCTCAGATGACTTTGCCCTGGATGCCCTGGCCGGAGACTTCACAGCCCCTTCTGTTGCCCCAACTGTGAAATCTGCTGCCGTCCGCCAGGTACTGAGATACACACACTCAAATACACACACACACACACACCTCATGTCATGTGTAATCCCCATTGACACTTGTCAGCAGTGTAACCATTTTATGTGTGTGTGTGTGTGTGTGTGTGTGTGTGTGTGTGTGCATAGATGTCTACAGGGACGGCGGATGCTCTGGATGTCTTGTCAAACACCCTAATTGACAGCACTCCAGTACCAGAGCCTGCTGCTCCTGCAGCCAAAGACATCGTGAAGGTACAGAATGTGTCTTTTATTTAGTGTTTATCTGGGCTTTGTTTAGCCCAAATTGTTTGTCCCACATTAAATGGGACAGAAAAGTTTATCTTGCAATGTTCTAAATATAAGACGCAGTGTATCTGCTCACCTGACTGCAACTAAAGCCAAAGACCGGATGAGCTTCTGTAAAGCTAAACGTTGTATTTTTTATGGCTGTAGGAGAAGAAAGTCACAGAGGAGAAGGTTGTCAAGATGGGGGAGAGAGACGACAGTCTCCCACCGGAGTACCGGCCCACTAAGGAAGACCAGAAGGTAGCGTCTCCTATGGTTGAAGTAGAATAAAATGCGGTGTGGTGTGCTAATGCTAGCGTAGATGCTAAATAAGTGTACTTTATACCAAATGGTACAATATGTTACTTTAAACCCTGGTGCCTAGCGGATCCCTTTGCTGTATGACTCATAAGTAATATGATTATAACATTCTGACCACTTACATTTTTGCTTGCCATTTAATCAGTTTATATATTACTGTTTCTCTCCTCACAGGCAGCGGCAGACGCTAAAGCTTGCGTCAATGTGAGACCCAAGCAGGTGAGGTTTCTGTCCGATCGTGCCCGTGATCACACTGTGATCAGTTGTTGTCACGGTTTTGATTGACCTGTTATTTTTTATTGCTTGGTTGAACACATCAGAAGTAAAGTGGACCGACCGGTCGGTCGTCATTAGTAACCATCTTCCTATTTCACAGCCATCTATGGATGACAGCACGGCACTGGACCTCTTGTCTGGTGACTTCACTACGCCTTCAGCTGCAGCCCCAGTAACCAAGACAACAGAGAAGAAACCGCAAAGTCAGGTGGTAAGTACCTACAAGCCGAGCTATCTTGACGCACTGACAAATTCCTGATCCAGGATCAATTGAGCCTTTATTAGAGCGATGAATAACATTTGTTAGACGCTGGTGACCTCCTGAGGTGTTGGTTTGACTGGCAGCTTACGGACTGTTTGTGTTTGTCTGTCCAGCCCATGACCGGCCCCGTTCTGGATAAGCTGTCAGACACCCTGCTTCCAGAAAGCATAAGAACCAAAGACGACAAGCCAAAGGTGAGGAGGGTATTCAGTACCTTAAGCTGACACAATTGCGCAGCATATTTTGAATGATATTAGCCGGTAAA
Organism: Dallia pectoralis; assembly: GCA_029465975.1. Classification (NCBI taxonomy): domain Eukaryota; kingdom Metazoa; phylum Chordata; class Actinopteri; order Esociformes; family Umbridae; genus Dallia; species Dallia pectoralis. Next base: position 7,729,214 of record CM055743.1, read on the forward strand.
AGACAAACTTGTCACTGTTTTTCTGGATATAGAACCAAGTATGATTGTTTAGTTGTCGGCACACTTTAGTTTCACCAGACCCCTGATACAAGTGTATTGTGTGCTCATGCTCTCTGACGTTTCATCCACCTGACCTCGCTTCCATTCTCTTTTGTTGCAGAGCAAAAGCAAGTCTAAGTCTAAGTCCAAGGTAGGTGAACTGTGGGTTGAGATGACATGAAGTCCTTCACCGTCAGCATCCGGTTTATTAACAGCACCAGTCAGACTGTGTATTGTGTTAGATGTGTTCCACAGTCTCACGTGGTTCCACTGCCGTGGCTTGCATCTATAAAGCAGGGAAACGGACATCCTGGAATGTGTTAACATTGTTCGTTTGGGTGGACTTCTGAAGTACATCAATGTACACGTGACAACCAGCTCCATACAGGAAGTGTCTTCAGTGGGACTGCAGTCGCCATTACTGAACAATTCAGTCTACCTGATTGGCAAAATAGATGAGCTGGGAAATGTATCCTTGTATATAACCGTTTTAGACTAATGTCATGTAATTGACTTTTTCTCGCCTTAGAAACACCGGGAGGAGGACCCAGCTGCCAAAGGCCACCAGCCTGGACATCCCAGTTCAGATGTAGTGCAAGCATCCACGACCAAGGGCGGAAAGAGCTAGACCTTCAGGTAGACTAAAACGCGACTTTATCTAAATAATAAATTATTTATAATGTTTAATTAGGGACTATATGTCTCCTGACATTCCCGAAAGTGCAAACACACATACTTTTCAGTTTGAATCCACGGTCAAACGTGTAAGTATTGTAGAGCTACTTGACACTGAGATGTGTTTCCAATGTCTTTCAGGTCTCCAGCGCACTACCTGTTCTTTGCCGCATGGAGGCGCCACTCTATTGAGCTGCTGTGAACGATGATTCTATTTTTCTAAACGGTGTTCAACTTATGCTGGTGGATATACAAACATGACCACACACACCCATACTGACAACCACACACACACATTTGTAAACACGCGCGCCCGCACACACACTATGCGCAACGCCTTTCCTGCTTGGTTTCGTAAAATGACAGAAGATTGTACTTGTTTTGGTTTCTTTCCTTCAAGACAAAGAGAGACAAATTGATGGATGACAGTGAGAGAAAGTAAGAAAGAAAGATGGCGAGCGAGAGGGGTGTGGGGAATGTTGGAGTTACTTGTAAATGTTTTCTTACCGTTTGTCCAAGCGTGCGGGGATAGGAAAAGGATTGTGCTGATTATTGGCTGGACTGACTCAGTCTGTGTTGCCATAATGTTGTCATGACGTTGCCACAACGTTGTAGCAATAAAGTGTCATCTGGGTTCATGAACCATATATATAATGGGTGTATAGGATCGGGATGTCTGTGCAATCTTCTTGTACACAGAAAGAAAATCAAGTGGACAGCCTCTACAAGACTCTAGTGTACAGCGTATTCTGCTTGGTTCAACAATAACATTTAGTTTACAATATGGCAACGTGTGTTGGAAGGTTTTTACAGGAAATGATCTGCTTGATACGGATGCATCCAAGTGCTCGTTCTATGACACATATATTTACTTTCTGAAAAGCAATATCAATTAGGAAGGGTTTATACGGTATGCGTGCGATTTGCCTTGTTCATGCATGTGTTGGGTTTGGAAAGTGCACATAAGTAGAGACCTCCCACGTTAACTTGTGTCAACTGCCTTTCTATGTTTACTGTAAAAACTTGCTCTAGATCGGACATCACTGTATAATTAACACAATTACCAGGTCCAACACAGTCTCAAACTTTGTGTATTATTTTGTCAAGATGGTATCACAGAATTCTAAATATTTAGGTGTAGGTGTCCAGCTCAAAACGTTTGAGATTTTGGAAATGGGAAATGGATTTAAATAAACATACGTGAACAGATATGTTTTGCCGTGTGTATTAATGTTGTGCTTCGGTAACTGAAAACAGAAACCTACTGTAAATAAATTCTGATAACGAAATGTCCAAAAACATATGACCGCTGTACAAGGTGTTACATGAATTATAGTCTTCTGGTCTGGGGAATTTAATATATAATTGTCTCACAGATTAAATAAACTTTATAATACTTAAAAAATATATATATATATTCACATCGCTAGAAAATTTCTCTTGTATGCAGCAGATCAGTAATTATTTTTTTTGCAAAGGTTATTTGTTTTAAAATGTATTTCAGTTTTACAAACCTCTGATGTCAAACCATTGAAATATGTGTTCAAACCCAACTTATGTATTTTTAATATATAAAAAAAAAGTGGCTAAGGAGAAAAATTTGAAGCAGATTGTTTGAAGCAGAAAACCTACAATAAAAAGCTATGTAGTTTTTGTCATTTCTTTTTCATTCAGTAGACTTTACTAATATAGAGTAACGGAGGCAGAGGTTTATTCTGTGCTAATAAAAACACATGTAATTACAAGCATGGTAAAATCTGTAAAATATTCACACACAAAAATCTGACAAATATGAATAGATCACAATACATCTTACTACTTAACAGTACAGAGAAGTATTTCAATGATTTGAGCGCAAATGTTATTTTGAGTTACATAATATTTTGCAGCAGAGCTAGTATTATTTATATTATTAAAAGGCTTATGAGTCAGGATGTTAAAAGGTATCTCAAAACATATTTGAAAGAAAAAAACTATAGCCATAAGCAATACATTTCTCTTAAGGTTACTAAGAAAATACATGAACCATCATAACAAACACGGTATGAAGCTTGTATGTTGACTACATCTATATAGGTAAAGAAGTCTGTAATGGAACAAATTCAATAGTTTCTAGTAGAAACAATAGCAGACCTTCTTGAATCTCTTCCTCTGTGTCTGTGAGAATAGACAAATGACTGTTTAATGTAGTATGCTATATATCAACTGTGTTATCAAGCATCAATAAGTATATGGCGATTATGTCCGGAAGAAATTTTAACATTTAAAAATGATGTAGTTATTCATTAAGGTGTGTTCATTCCCAGCAAGGTTTGTATGAACTTTGTAAAAACTTTGCAAACATCAATAAACACTATAATTCCTATGATTTATATACTATATAAAAAATTCTACTGTATATAAAATGTCTAAGGAATAAAGGAACAGTGTTTAATTTTTATGGCATATCTAGGGTGCATGCCACTTTTACGATATTATTATAAAACACTTATAATAACATGTAGAATATAAATGGAGTATTTAAATGGTTGTGTTTATTTTTGGTATACCTGATGGCGGTCAAACTGGTCTGTGATTGGCTGTAGGCTGTTACATCCCCTGTGCTCCCATTTGTGGCCTAAAAATCACAAAGATATTTGAAGAGCAACTCTGTTTGTTGGATGGTTGAATCTTTTTTAAACTCTTTCTAGGCTACATATTATAACAGGATTTACGTATTAACAAAGAAAAACGTACTGTCTTTTGTAATGATGTGGGCATCGTTTTGTTCTTGTCCCTAAAGAAAAAGAATATAACATTTTAAATGAACAATACTAAAATCACATAACTAAATAACAGTTATTTTATTCATATATAATTTATAAAATACGAATATGGAAATAATCTAAACATTTCTGGAAAAACCTTGTTCTGATAATGGTGACAGCATATTTAAAGATGTTTAAAGTTGTTTCATAAGAACATAGGTATATATCTGGTGAGTGGTGTTTTATAGGTACATATGGTGAGTGGTGTTTTATAGGTACATATGGTGAGTGGTGTTTTATAGGTACATATGGTGAGTGGTGTTTTATAGGTACATATGGTGAGTGGTGTTTTATAGGTACATATGGTGAGTGGTGTTTTATAGGTACATATTGGTGAGTGGTGTTTTATAGGTACATATGGTGAGTGGTGTTTTATAGGTACATATGGTGAGTGGTGTTTTATAGGTACATATGGTGAGTGGTGTTTTATAGGTACATATGGTGAGTGGTGTTTTATAGGTACATATGGTGCGTGGTGTTTAATGAGTATATATGGTGAGTGGTGTTTTATAGGTACATATGGTGAGTGGTGTTTTATAGGTACATATGGTGAGTGGTGTTTTATAGGTACATATGGTGAGTGGTGTTTTATAGGTACATATGGTGAGTGGTGTTTTATAGGTACATATGGTGAGTGGTTTTATAGGTACATATGGTGAGTGGTGTTTTATAGGTACATATGGTGAGTGGTGTTTTATAGGTACATATGGTGAGTGGTGTTTTATAGGTACATATGGTGAGTGGTGTTTTATGAGTATATATGGTGAGTGGTGTTTTATAGGTACATATGGTGAGTGGTGTTTTATGGGTACATATGGTGAGTGGTGCATGGTGTTTTATGGGTACATAAGGTGAGTGGTGTTTTATGGGTACATATGGTGAGTGGTGCATGGTGTTTTATAGGTACATATGGTGAGTGGTGCATGGTGTTTTATAGGTACATATGGTGAGTGGTGCATGGTGTTTTATAGGTACATATGGTGAGTGGTGCATGGTGTTTTATGAGTATATATGGTGAGTGGTGCATGGTGTTTTATGGGTACATATGGTGAGTGGTGCATGGTGTTTTATGGGTACATATGGTGAGTGGTGCATGGTGTTTTATGGGTACATATGGTGAGTGGTGCATGGTGCTTTATGGGTACATATGGTGAGTGGTGCATGGTGCTTTATGGGTACATATGGTGAGTGGTGCATGGTGTTTTATGAGTACATATGGTGAGTGGTGCATGGTGTTTTATGGGTACATATGGTGAGTGGTGCATGGTGTTTTATGAGTATATATGGTGAGTGGTGCATGGTGTTTTATGGGTACATATGGTGAGTGGTGCATGGTGTTTTATGAGTACATATGGTGAGTGGTGCATGGTGTTTTATGGGTACATATGGTGAGTGGTGCATGGTGTTTTATGAGTACATATGGTGAGTGGTGCATGGTGTTTTATGAGTACATATGGTGTGTATTGCAAGACTCACGGTTGCAGTAGGATACAGTGACGAGCAGAATGACAAAGAGAAGGCCACAGCCAGCCGCTAATGGGGCCCAAACGATCAGATCACACAGTGATCTGGGGTCTGCCTTTCCCACTGCAAAAACACCAATCAAACCGTCTAAACGTTTACCAGGACAGCTTGGGGATGCTAACAAGCACCAGGACAATTACGCTTTTATCCTCTAAAGTTACAGTCAAAAAGATCAGAACGTATTATGAGCAGGATAATTGTGTTAATATGTTATATGACGAGGAGGAAGATGTTGACAATAAATACAAAATAAAAGCCTACATTGGCATGCCATGGCTGTGGTAGAGCTGTTCGGTACTATGGTAGTGGTGGTTGGGTTTGTCGTCGTGGTGGTGGTTGTAGATGGAGAGTCTATAGAGCAAAATTAATGACGTGGTGTGAATACGTTACCGTGACAACGTTTTCAATGCAGGTAATACAGTAAACTATTGGATAAAAGTCTATAACAGTTATATTCTCACATTGTATACAGTATGTTTTATTTCTATCTTACCTTCTCCAGTTAGTTGAGTCACATTACCAAACATGAGGTCACCACCAAAGATTGACGCACAGCAATAATCACCAATGTCACGCGCCGTTTGGAATGAATTAATTGTCAAACTCTTTTTGATTCCCGTGCTAAAGATACTTGTGTCGGTTTTAACACTGCCATTGGAATTAATCGATGCGATGAACTTCAATCCAGCGTTTTCCTTCACTCGAAACCAAATCACCAAGTTGCCCGTTTTTGCCAGTGTACATGGGATGGGCACTCTTTGTCCGTCCTTTTGAGTGTTCTCCTGAAGAGATTCTGATAGCATTTGTGATGAAAAAAGAAAGCAAAAATAAAAAAATAGGCGAAGAATAAAGTATCACAGTTACTAGTCTAACTGTTAGTCTAACAGAAAAAAATGAATAGAAAATGTAAGATTGGTCGTTGGCCCAAAAAATATCCAAAAGTCCAGAGAAACAAACTACTCTAAAAGAAGTGGAAACCATTAAAGCGGTTTGAACTTACATCAAAATTAAAATACATAATGCTGTTTGGAGTAATGACATTGTCCATTCCATTATATCTACACTTTTTACATAAAAAGTCCAAAAATTAAATTAGACAATTTAGTTAATTATAATGACAAGAACTTGGACGTAGATTAATTCTATTTCAATGATAGTAGTTCCATTTTACCATAGGCGTCTAAAAGTGCAGCTGGCCTCATGGAAATTAACTTATTGTTATAACTATCCAACTATTAATGAAGGGAATAAACGTGTGTATTCATCTAGAGGTCTTACCTTGACAGAAAAACAGTAAAACAAGTGTTTGGATCCACCTTTGGCCCATGTTCACTATTCTAGCACAGCAAACCTGTCCAATTCTTCGTGGTGTGTATAAACGGTTAAGTTGAGTCTTTACCCCAGTTCCAAGCCACCCTAAACCCAATCCGGTGCGTGTTTACTGTTGGAACAGATCAGTGCGGTAGTCTGGCACAGAGCTCGTGCACTCGAAGGTGGGCGGGGTCGCTCAACTCCATCAATCAGCGAAGCCCCTCGCGTTGCAGTGTGGGTGCGCGAACCACGTGCGCACTAATAGATGTCCTGTAGGCAAAAATAAATTATTTACGAATTAAGTCATTTAAATTAAAAAGGAGCGATAGCAAATAGTGCATCAGATAACATCATAGTGAAAGAAAATATGAATGTTTTTATCAATGCTTTTTAGTGGCCTCTATATAGACTAAATATATTAATTTGTACGAGTAGACTATAATATATTATTATATTTGCATAATTATGTAGGCTATATTGGTCATGCAGGATAATCATTAATTAAATTATAATCTGAATATGCTCCACTAATCTAACCTATAGTGGTGGTATATGTCTGCGTATGCCAAATCAATGCATTATAACATTATAAATCTGAAATACAGAAACTGGCACCTGTATGTTTTTCTATTTGCGGCTATAACCAACGTCTCATTTTTCATCTCGTATAGGCTATTTGCAAATATATACAATTCCCATAAAATACTTAATCAGTAGTTGGTCGGATCCGGATGACATACAGATCTTTCAGGGGGGCTCTTTCCTCTGTTCTTGCACATTCCTGTCATCGAAACTGTAAATGTATATCTAATAAAATAATCATTATAGACCGGTAAATAATTGTTTGCAGTTATTTTGGATGAATAACAATCTATCCCGAAATGCTCATAAGACAAGTTCTCTTCCAAAGGGATGTTGAGTGGTGTGCGAATACGTTTGTATATACTGCCCCCTAAATGAAAGTTCACACTTCACACTAAAGTTAATACCAGCCAGATCCGTGAACAGCCTACTGCAATTGATGATTCAAGTCGAAAACATAAATGGATGCACCTGTTGTCGATGAGTCAGTGGGGACAACCTAAGTTTTGAAGAAGATGACTCAAATGAACAAGGGAACCTGTTTGCAGAAACCCAATGTTTTGATATGAAAAAAAACATCTCAATTAGAGACTCGTGTATCCATTTCATTGACCCCGTTTTACACATGCAGCCATAACCTAGATGTTAGACTACGCATTATCAGCAGCTTTATGTCTCCAGGCCATTGCTATGTATGGGGTATACTAATGTTTCGCCTATATTTGCATTTTGGTCACTCTCTCCAAATGAAGGCCAAGACGGACAGTTCAGCAGTACAGCACTAGTATGTTTTAGCAAAGCAGCATTTGTTCACGTTAGTTTCTTTTCCGATACACATTCGATGCACGATAGAAGTGTATTTGAGTACACTCGATGGAAAGAGCACTGACTCAAAGATATACTTGCCGGAAGAGTGTAGGCTACGGAACCACTCGTACGATCAGCCAAGTGACATCAGCCATATGGCGCAATAATCTACATCCTGTAAAAGCGTGGAAACACGAGTTTAGTCCCAACATGTACTGTAGCATCAACATTAAGCAATCATCTCTTCGCCTAACATGCGTCTGGGGGTGTTAAAACTGTTCCATCTTTTAGATTTTTGGTCTAGTATTCATAACAGCCCTTGACATGTGTTTCCATTTGCAATTTTTATCTCTTTACACAATTCTAATCAAGACAAGACCTAAATATCTGACTTTTGGTGCACCCCCTCTTAAACTGTTTTAGAAGTCATTGATGTTATGCTATCTGAGATCGTTTATTTGCCATGAGGTAAACAACATTCTGCAGTTTCACAAATTTGGCCTATGACAGTGGTGTATTGTAACATTTGATTAATGAACTACAGCAGATTATCAATCTAAAATAATTCTGTAAGACTGCAGACTTTCATTTCTTCTTTCTCAAATATTGTTTATAATGTTTTTCCTATTTCCACTCATTCATTAATGCAAAGGTTCCCACATCCTCTTCTCACTCGTTTCTCCTGAGTCTGCCTCTTACCAACTTTTGATCTTTTTCCTCTTCGAATGATGATAACTCTCCCAGTTATTCGAATATTGAAAAAAGTCGATCATCTCATAACAAGGGCACATGTCAAGGTGATTGGATGCTAAGTGAAAAGTTCTCAATTCTCGTAGTCAACGTGATGGATGCAGAAATGGGAAGGAAATAAAGTAACTCTATGGTGTCCTCCTCCCTGTGTAACTCTATGGTGTCCTCCTCCCTGTGTAACTCTGGTGTCCTCCTCCCTGTGTAACTCTATGGTGTCCTCCTCCCTGTGTAACTCTATGGTGTCCTCCTCCCTGTGTAACTCTATGGTGTCCTCCTCCCTGTGTAACTCTATGGTGTCCTCCTCCCTGTGTAACTCTATGGTGTCCTCATCCCTGTGTAACTCTGGTGTCCTCCTCCCTGTGTAACTCTATGGTGTCCTCCTCCCTGTGTAACTCTGGTGTCCTCCTCCCTGTGTAACTCTATGGTGTCCTCCCTGTGTAACTCTATGGTGTCCTCCTCCCTGTGTAACTCTGGTGTCCTCCTCCCTGTGTAACTCTATGGTGTCCTCCTCCCTGTGTAACTCTATGGTGTCCTCCCTGTGTAACTCTATGGTGTCCTCCTCCCTGTGTAACTCTATGGTGTCCTCCTCCCTGTGTAACTCTATGGTGTCCTCCTCCCTGTGTAACTCTATGGTGCCCTACTCCTGTGTAACTCTAAGGTGTTTTCCTCCCTGTGTAATTCTATGGTGCCCTAATCCCTGTGTAACTCTGTCCTCCTTCCTGTGTAACTCTATGGTGTCCTCCTCCCTGTGTAACTCTATGGTGTCCTCCTCCCTGTGTAACTCTATGGTGTCCTCCCTGTGTAACTCTATGGTGTCCTCCCTGTGTAACTCTATGGTGCCCTACTCCTGTGTAACTCTATGGTGTCCTCCCTGTGTAACTCTATGGTGTCCTCCTCCCTGTGTAACTCTATGGTGTCCTCCTCCCTGTGTAACTCTATGGTGCCCTCCTCCCTGTGTAACTCTATGGTGTCCTCCTCCTACCTGTGTAACTCTATGGTGTTTTCCTCCCTTTGTAACTCTATGGTGCCCTCCTCCTTGTGTAACTCTGTCCTCCTTCCTGTGTAACTCTATGGTGCCCTACTCCTGTGTAACTCTATGGTGTCCTCCCTGTGTAACTCTATGGTGCCCTACTCCTGTGTAACTCCATGGTGTCTATCTTCCTTTCTTTTGTGTGCTATTGAACAACACTCTGTCTATCTGCTGCAGGTTCCTTGGCAAATAAACCCATGTTTAACTGTATTCATTATGCATGTGAGCCAAGGCAGCATCTTAAACCTATTCAGGCCCCAGTGTGCTGATTTAACCATATAGGCAAGAAGTTACTGGGTAAAAACTGCAATGTGCTAGTGTTCTTCTTGCAATGGCGACTCTTGTGAAGTCTTCTTGACAGATAGGGTGGTTTTACCTTAGGGAAGACCTGAAGTAGAAACATCTGAATGTCATGTTGCATGTTGTTGTCTAATTCTGTGCTAAGTGACAAAATACCACACAAATTATTCAGTCTGTCTTTGTAGTTAGAAGGTGGGTGTCCAGGAACAGCCAGTCAAACCGATACGGGGGCTCTGTCAGTTACCCTGTTTCCATTCCATCATATGTGTTGACTCACCCAGCTCTCCATGGGGCTTTCTCTCTACCCCACCTGGGCTTCCCTGTCTTACTCACACAGAGGGCTATGTGACCCCAAACACTGTTTGCGTGTGTGTGCCTGTGCGTGTGTGTAGGGGATGACCGGGTAATGCTTTTGTGAGAGAGATCCCTGAACAATTAGCCTCACATTAGACACAGTGTTGGTGACGTTCTGTTCAAATGTGTTTGTCATGGAACAGTGGCAGCGTCAGGATGCTTTCCATGGTCCCTATTGGTCCCTATTGGTGCCCGGTGCATCATGGGAAGAGAAGAGACGAGAAGCTGCGGTTGAGTGAACTCATCCTACAGTAAGTTGCAATTGCTGATACGGCTCACAATGTGGTGTTCTTTAGAGAGGGGTAATGGACAGACAGGCAGATAATTACACTCACAAATACACACCCAGAATATGTAATAATTCATAGAATTTACCAATTTGATTTAACAGGACAATGTTCAAGACAAAAGGTCAACACAATTCACATTTTGATAAAGAGGTTGTTTAATTAGAACTGCAAATTACGTTTATATTGACTGGCAGGTTTAATATATTTAATTTAATAATTAATTTAATCAGCCAGAGAGATATTCATTATCAATCAATCAAATGTATTTTATAAATCACCTATTAGATCCGCAAATGTCACAACGTGTGTTTACAAACACTCAAGCAACAACACGGTTGATGCACATTGGCTAGAAATAACTACGACTAATTAGGCCGTTGGGAAAAACAAGTGTAATGTATGTTTTCTATAATAACAAAGTTGACACAAAGCGAAGAAAAAACTATTGTCATGGCTCTCACTTTTTCCCATTGTTCCTTTATGTTTACATTTTTTATATGTTTTGATAATGCTGTGTCTGTTTAGGTCTACACATTATGTACAGCTCATTTTGATGGTTAGCCAAATGTTTAGTCTTGTTAAATTTGCCTCTAATGTCAAATGTATTGTCGCTAGCGTAAAAATCAACCTATGAAAAACAGAAAGTAGTCATTTCTAGTACTATTGATTGCTTAGAATTCTGGTGTAACATTTTAGAGATAACGTGAAAAATGATAGATGTGAGAAGGACTCATTTAATTTTGAGACTAGTAGATAGCATTAGCAAATCTTCAATAGTATTTTGTACACATTTGAGGATATAACATATATTACACATAAAAAATACATCACAGTGGTGTTTTGATTACATCATATTTCCGCAGTTTAATAGATTTGTTCAACATTTCTAAAATATATTTAAAACATGTATTTTCTGAAGAACTAATATGAAATATATACAACATTACAGTAATTGGCTAAGAGTTCGATTCTGTATACAATGTTTATTATATATTCTGATTTTGCCTCTGTAGCTATGGTGTAAAAATAATATTGTTTTTTTTAAATTATTATTGTATTATACTGTCACTCAGCCCATCTTTTTTCAGGAAAACATGGTGGTCGGCAGGATAAAAAGAAACATGAGAATGCTGGTTAATCCCAGAGCTGTCACGGTGAAACACAGAGTATCTCGGTTCCTGAGTAAGAATTCTCATTCTGATTGCTGTGAGGTCATTGCTGGTCAAAGTAGAATCTGTTCTTAGCATATTATTAAAAAATATAATGACAGATGCAACCACTGTGTACTGTTAGAAATTATTATTCTTATTTACTGGGTGATGCTTTTATTATCATCTGGGTGATGTTTTTCAATTTCAATTTTGATGACAAACTGGGTGATGCTTGTATTATCAACTGGATCATTTTTTTATTATGAACTGGGTGATGCTTGTATTATCAACTGGAGGATTCTTTTATTATGAACTGGGTGATGCTTGTATTATCAACTGGATGATTCTTTTATTACAAACTGGGTGATGCTTGTATTATCAACTGCATGATGCTTGTATTATCAACTGCGGGATGCTTATATTATCAACTGGATGATTATTTTATTACAAACTGGGTGATGCTTGTATTATCAACATGGTGATGCATTTATTGTTAAATTTGTAATACTTTAATTTAACTGTCCACTTTTATCTGGTCTTCACAAGGACTGATTTTATTTATTTGTATTTATTAGTATTGTTGTATTTAATAATATTGTCAAATACATGTTCAGTTTGTTTGCCACTATAGTAAAGACACGATGGCAGTCTGTTGTGAATCAAAAAAACTTTATTACCAAATTATTGGTGAAACTGTGAATGTTAATGTTGCGTGCACTTTCCGCAAGCCTCTAAACATCTATCATTTCAACAACTACAGAAAATCTTGGGCATTTATTTTGCATTATGACAGCATCAAATAAAATACATAGCATACCTTAAACACAATGACAGCATTTTGACAATGACAATGATGTACTCATGGGTTTCGTAGTGCCTGTAAAGGGTGCCTTTTTTGTTTTCTCTCTTTCTTTCTTTCTCTCTCTCTCTCTGCTTGTGGCAGAGTCTGTGGTCGCTCTGTGGTTGTTTTGTTTCAGCGTCAAGATGAGGAGCTCAAAGTTTAAAGAAAACGAAAGAGAGGGAGAGAGCGTAAGCAAGGGCGATAGCATCTGATTGTGAGCGCTGATCTTTTGTTCCATCTATACGTCTCACAGGAAAGGGTTAACTCGTCGCTGAGACCTGAAGAACCACGGTGACAGATGTTTTGTCCTCATTCCATTGTTACAGGTGTGCTTTTATGCAAGTGGTGTCTTTATTTGCTCATGTGAAGACTAATATTGTGGTTGACATTAAAAAAGTCTGTTAACATAAAGTGTACGTGACACGTCTTTATTTAAATCCACAAACAACGTCATACCAGCGGGATTGTAAAAGTTAGGGAGGTTCAGTGGTCTCACCAGATCATGTTCTACTGCAGCATGGGTTCAAATCCCACCCACGTCTCGTTTTGTTTAAACACCTCACTCCATCTTCACTCTGTGTCTAATAACAATATGTAAATTCTCTGAATGATTTTTAAAAAAAATCAAGACAGTTATGGTATTTTCACTGACAAATTGATCTAGAACGCTGAATGCCTTGCCAGCTGTATTGCTCCGGTTCGAGGCAGGCCAGCGGGGTCTGAAAGCCATGTTTTGCCGATAGCCCGTGAGTATGACAAAATAACATCACCACCAACCAACATCTGGACTCCAGGCTGTCTTGGTGTGATGCAAGGAGCTTTTATTCGCAGTTAAATGTTGTGACTTGCGATGGAAAAAGGTGAGGCGAGAACAAAACGACAACAGGATTTACGACAAACAACACTTTATTTACCAGAGAAAACCAGACAACGTTCCAAACGACAAAACAATATATCAGGAGGTGCTTGTGTCAAAGAAACATACAAATACACAACGAAATTAGGTGATGAGGATCTGCGTTTGCTGCCATCGCACTCCTACCGGCGATTGGTACAACGACCAGGCGGAGCAGAAGACGAGGGGTCACTGATCGGAAAACATTTCTTACCAAGTCAGGACCAGCCTTTGGCGTTTGTACCCTAAATAACAATATCTGTCTTGTTTGACAAATAGCATACCCATTATTGTTTATGTTCTCTGTTCTTGATAATTGTTGTCAGTAACAGGGACGAGAACACAATATTAAAAACAGGAGATCCAAGGAAACAAATAAAGGTTTATACAATATGTTTCCCTGACTGTGTATATCTGCCACATGTCATTATAACACGGTCAGATTAGTCTCTCAGTTAGCAGATACGCAAGGAAATACCAAATACATGCACTTGAATTTCACTCTTGTGACAAGGTAACAATCGCATGTTGACATATACAAATGGATAATGTAGTAACTCTTCGTTAAGTATGTACACGTAACCATGGCATTTGGCGGTTGACATGACGCTACTGAAAGGTCAACAGGTCCACCGACATGTGGCTACTCCAGGTGAACATCAAATGGCAAAAAAACAAAACAACAAAATTCATATATGTGCCACATATTTACAATTAAATTAGTAATCCAACACTTTACAAGTTGCCCAGAGTAATACACTTGCAATGTAGGTAAATATTTTAAACTCCATTCTTCCACTCCAATCACACAAATCAAAAGCCAGAGCTACGGTTTATATTTCCATGACGACAATTCACATTGTCAAGTCGAACAACACAGAATGAGCCGCTGATGAAACTGGAACTCGTTTCTTGTAAAGACGGAACAGTTAAATCAGCCATATCTCTGAGTCTGCAGTGTGGGAGCTCTGTTTTACTTCAATGCCCTTTTCCTGTGAGGCACAAACATACAGAAAGATAAACAGAAACACTGTGTCAGAAAAGAAAGTCAGATGGGTCACTGGAAGTGTGAGGCTCATATCGACATAGGAGTGCTGAGAAATAGAAGAGCTGATCCAAGCTTGAGCAGATAAATAAATGATAAATGCTGTGCTTTTATATAGCGCTTTTATCCAAAGCGCTTTACAGATCCTGCGTCACATTCACCCATTCATTCACTCATTCATACACTGACGACCGCGTCCACCATGCAAGGCGACTGCAGGCTCGCCAGGAGCAGCTGGGGTTAGGTGTCTTGTTCATGGACACCTCGACAATTGATGGACAACCGACTCAACCCACTGAGCCACTGCCGCCACAGCAGACACCTGACGCGCCACAAGGAGTCACTAGAGAGCAGATGACCAGACCACAATGACCGGCCACCCCACCCCAGTCAGGACAGTGCTCAGACATTATACCCGGTGCAGGAATCCCAAGCACCGTCAGGATAAGTACCCAGATCACCAGACATTGCTGTTAGACCACGGCACAGGGCGTAAGCCCATCTACACTAATAATCCCAAAAATAAAACCCCAAGGAATGCCCTGTCAAACGATATATGTTTTCATATGGTCCGCATAAGAGATGATCCGATCATGAGAAAGACAATTGCTTCGTGAACACATTGAAAACAGCTTTGATGATGTCGACATGGTTACAAAGTGTCTTTATCTGCAATATTCACCCTGTATCCACCCAATTTCTATTTTGAAAAGGGAATGCACACGTGTGTTAGAGGTTGTCTGGAAAGTAGTAGCAGGTTTAATACCCCAAGACTAGCCGATGAGATCATAAACCATTTATAACAGAGCTACTCCATGAATAATGCAGTGGGAGTTTGATTGTATTGAGTTCTGAGTTATTATAGAATCAGGTCTATTTCTGAGTCCGAGAGGAAGTGTGTAGAAATGAATCCAGAAGCCACCAGAGATATTTAAGTGTGACAACAAGGAAGAAGAGGAGAATGTCATGAAGGTGTAAAGGGCACTTTTGAAACGTACTTGACAAATTGATGACGACACTTTTTGGGTAGTCCTGTAAATTACAAAAAATGACAAAACATTATAATAATTACAAATACATTACCTTTACCTCCCAACCACACCCAAACACAATGGGAAAAAACATCCCATACATAATGCATATGATTAATCATTGTTACCTCTGTTCACTTGCACATTTGTAATATAATACATTTTTTGTTGCATTTGTCATACGTGTAATGTTGTCTGCACCATTGCGGTTGGATGTATCAAACGCACGTCTTTACGCGTACATTCCATTAACATTGATACACTGGGTGAGATGGATTTTGGGTGTGAGATGGATGAGGCCCGTGTGTGAGATGGGCGAGGCCCGTGTGTGAGAAGGGCGAGGCCCGCGTGTGAGATGGACGAGGCCCGCGTGTGAGATGGACGAGGCCCGCGTGTGAGATGGACGAGGCCCGCGTGTGAGATGGACGAGGCCCGCGTGTGAGATGGACGAGGCCCGCGTGTGAGATGGACGAGGCCCGCGTGTGAGATGGACGAGGCCCGCGTGTGAGATGGACGAGGCCCGCGTGTGAGATGGACGAGATCCGCGTGTGAGATGGACGAGGCCCGCGTGTGAGATGGACGAGGCCCGCGTGTGAGATGGACGAGGCCCGCGTGTGAGATGGACGAGGCCCGCGTGTGAGATGGACGAGGCCCGCGTGTGAGATGGACGAGGCCCGCGTGTGAGATGGACGAAGTCCGCGTGTGAGATAAATGTAGCCCCTTTGTGAGATTAATGTAGTCTGTGTGTGAGATAATTGTATTGTGCGTGTGAGATAGATGAGGACATGTGTGAAATGGGCCTTTGCCACTTCTAATAACTAACAGTACCGGAGCTCAATCATAATCATTAATTATTATTAATCATAAAGGGCAGATGCCACTCACGACTGAAGTAGTACATGGTAGACAGCAAAGCCACAGCCAGGGCCAGCAGAGCTCCCACCAACACCCAGAGAATCATGAAATGACAGCCTAGAACACAGACACAAACAGTGTAGCACAATCAGAACTGTATCGTACCAACGTACATATTCGCCCTGGCTGTGTGTAACTGGGCATTTCTGATTAACTAATTAGAGGGGGGAACTTTACCTTTCTGGGTTTGAGTTTTGATGCAGCTGAAGGATGGCTTTACCCGTGACGGAGTCTGGGGCTTAGTGACTGGGGGTAATGTTGTACTCGTAGGCGTAACTGTGAGGCCAGAAAAAAAGAACATTGTGAGGAAGATGAATAAACAAACGATGACAGATATTCGCACAGATCAACAAGCATATAACGACAACGTAATTGTTGCTTTTCTATATCATTGTGGAATTATTCCCTGAAGTCCGGATTTTAATACAAATTATATAATTTCCAACACGTGCTCTACCAACACATGTGTGAAATAGGAATCAAATCGGTTTCGTCACAAAACCTGGAAAGTCGTTGTAGGTCGGACATTTTCTATTCCGGATCATTTCAGCTATCTTATCATCTGCGATCGGCCATGGAGCGGGAGGTGTCTGTGCAGAAACATTGGGTTTTCTCACCTCCAGGTTTTAGGAGAACCCCTGGTGCAAACAGCTCGTTGTCTTTCTTGTTCTCGAGCATACAGGAGTACAGCCCGGCATCAGCTGCCACTACATTCGTGATGCGCAGGGTAAAACTGGACTTGGACCCAACGTCTTTCTTATTTATGGGCTTGAAACGCATTTGATCTGTCGTGGTTCCATAAAATCTCCGATCAGCATTGTTGAGGCTCACTAGAAATTGGAGGCCAGTGTTTTCGGGTGAAGTGCGGAACCAGTAGACCTTCTGACAAGAGCGGTCGGAGCAATCGCAGGCGAGGGTGGCCGTTTCGTTGAGCGGGAGGTAGGTGACCATCCCGATATCTATTTGCGTCATTCTGGAACCTGGAAAAAAATAAGATTTAAAACGTGGTTGAGTTTGGCTTTACAAACGGTCACATCTAAAGACACACAGGGTCAATACTGATGAAATAAGATGCTATCGACAGCGGCCTGCTAAGCTTCTATCACATGTTCACCTCACGAAGACCTGTACACTCTTAAATTATGCCGGTTAAATGTGAATATACAATATTGCGCTTTCAGCAGGGATGTGGAAACCGGTTTATTTACGTCAAGGAAAATGATACTTAAAATAAACTGAGAAAAAGGTGTTGACACAGAGTCATGAGAAATGAAGCAACGAACCTAAAGAGACGGAGGAGAACAGACACCCCGATCGTAAAAATCTGATGTTTTGCAAGAGTTGAAATGGTAAAAGATGGCACGTTGGAACCATGATGAAACACAAAGTTTAGAGGAAAGACATATTTACGAAGGCGACAGTATGAAGCAACCTTTGTACAAGACATTACTGAACTGTTAGGTGGTTTTTATACCCCAATGTGTCACAGAAATAAAAACCTTAATAAATATCTTAACGACAGAGCTCTCACTGGATTTGAGAAAGTAGCTTTTCATTGTCTTTAAATTTCCGTTTCGTTTTGGAGACAAAGACAATTGAAATAGTTATTGTATGTGTGCATTTCTGAGAACGCCTGTTGTTCCTCAAGACTTTTATGAATTCTCTCATGGATCTAATCACTGTAATTACTTCATGGTAAGTTTTTTTACTCTGAGGCCACTCACTCTTAAGCGTTTCGTCAACATCCTTCACCTTACCTGGCATAAAACTGTCTGTAAAAAGATAAACAAAACTACACAGAAATAAAACGTCGAATAGAACAATACGTTACAATGACACACACCAGGGACGGGCCTAACGCCGTCCCTGAGGCCTCGCCAGATCAGGAACTTGTTCACAACAGGAAGAGAATTACGGGGCCCTACCTGTTGTCCACAAACACACCGTCGTCCAAACCAGGACCAATGGGTTCATCGTGGGTGGCCGCGGAGAGTTCCAACTGTAGGCTAAAGGTGGGTAAAAGCGCTAGATGAGGTCTCTCCTAATCTGACAGAGAATGCGAGAGGACTGACAGACTTGTTGTCAAGGGGACACCCATATGTGAAAATGCATAGCCACGCACCCGGCCTATCAGAAAGCAAGACACGCCCACACACACACACACATCACTCTCCATCATATACTAGTAGCATGTGAAATCCCTGCAGAAAAGTCGACGCTAAACCTTTCTCTATGTCCCAACTCACTTCAACTTCTGGAACCACTGGCATAGACATTGAACTGTTCTGTATTCTGCAGTCTGTATAAACAATGCTTGTCAACACATATGTGGTATATATATATACACGGCCTTGTTTTACATCACCTCGCTTAAAATGAAGGCATTGGTTTTTTTTTTCCAGATGTGACTGTTTTGCAGAAGTGCCAGGTCTCCATCACCTCACTTCCCCTAATTTCTGCCCAGGTGTGACCTGGCCCAGCTGGAGCAGTACCAAGTACTGGAGCACAGCTGCACATCCAACCAGAACTCATGTCAGAGAGACACGAAGCCAACCAACCGTACTCAATCACTACCTCCTTAACAGCTAACACGGGTGAACACAGCTATATATAGTGAAGACGTCTGAAATGAAAACTCTGAAATCATGCGATCTTAAAGACAACATATTGATTTACATTTATTTATTTGAGCCTGTTAAATAATCATCTGCTCCTTCTGTGATTCACAGCGAAAATAAAATACACATTTACCTATGCATTTATGTAATAGTTAAAAAATTTAGAAATACAACATTACAACTAATAACAAAGTGTGTAAATAGTGTGTATTGTTGTTAGTTTGTTATATTGTGTGTGTGTGCGTATGTGTGTGTGTGTGCATGTGTCTATACAGTTCTTATTGCACCATAAGATGTAGTCTTATCTGTTTTTTGAATGTCATTTTTCAGTTTGACTGAATAGTTGACAATAGAAGGGAGTTCTTACTAGCTCTTGTAATTTTGTGAACCAGGAAGTTTCATTTTTTAAAATATATATATCTGTTTATTGGACACAGTACAGGTGACAACAGAGAATGACTTAAGGCAATACAGTCCAGTTTCAGTATTTTTCAAAACGGAAAGAAAAACATTCATACCCCCACCTCGCCCAATGGGACCCAACAGAGTAGGAGAGGTAAAATAATTGAATAGAGCCCCTATCAGCCTAGGAAGCAAGGTTCATTTATTAGAAATCTATATAGAAAAAAATAAATTACAGCCACTGCTTTTTGCCATCTCACATTTACGCATTGCAACGAGCTTAAAGAAACATTTTTACAAGGCTGTCGGAGAGCTTTTCCATGTTGGTTTTCATATTTTATACATCTCTTTATTCCATAACCATCACCATCCATTTACCTGTTGTTACTGGTGTTTGCAATTCAAAAGAAAGTGAAGCTTTTCCCTGATGTGGTTGCGTCTTTCAATCAAAACCCAAAGATTGTTACGCACATATACTGTATTCAGCCAAGTGAGGAAAATAATTTGGGTCAAAACCCATACTCCAGCGCAGCTAAATAAATGGCTAAAGGTGACAAAACAATGTCAGCATTGCGATATCATCACGACAGTTAACTCAGCGTTTGGATTTCACCTGCAGAAAACCCCAGCCACATCGACACTGTACCTTGCTAAGCCAAGGCCTTGTGAAATTGTCAAATGCCCATGTCTCTATGGCGATAGACAGAGCATGGCTCTTTAGATGCGTCTGTGTGGGGGTTGAGTAGCACGGCCTAGGTTGGAATCATACAGGGGGAGGATGTGGGCACAGCACATCGTTACAGGGGGTCGAAGGTTCGAAAGAGACAGGGAACCAAACCACAGGATTCTTTGAAAACAGGAGGTCTGAGGGGGGCTTCAGAGACTCTGTCTATATACGCCTCAGAACTGTCAAGCGTTTGTTGGGCTCTCGAGTCGCAAAGATGAAGTGGAGAAACATTCAAACGCACGTCTCTCTCGGCTTCACGTGGTACATAAGGCCTCACACTGTTCAACCTTTATTTGTTATTACTTGAATGACTGGAGGGTTGAATTAGTGAGATTCCCGTCGCAGTCACGAGAACTGTGCTCTGATAGACAGTGACCAAATGCATAAACGCGACATGTAACGGCTGCAGAGAAACTGTAGCTCATTTCTGGAATAAACAAAACCAAGTCGTGTCCTCGTTTACCTCCTGCACCTGGGTGACCCGACACAAATTCAAGTTTGCACACAAATGCAAAGCATCAACACAGTGCATTTTCTATATTGCACTCTCTCCCGCATTTAGAGATATTCACAGAATGAGATCAATGTACGTACAGTATGTGTATCATCTGCATAATGACATGAATGCACATCCGGGTATAAACATTTGTTCATCAGACACCAGATTGTGTGTGTTGACCTTGTTCTACTGGTTATGGTATTACGATGACACCAACAAAATAGCACAGCACAGCGTAGCCCCTAATTCTGAAAACAACGGTGGGCAATTATTATCCTTTCAGAAAGGCAGTTGTTCTGTTGTAACTTGTTTATTCAACCATAACGATTGCCTTGCGGGGATTTATTGTTGTTTAGCTGCATGGACTCCCACATAACTGAATAAGTAGAAAAAAACGAGATGTGCGCGATTGCTCAAAGAAGTAGTCTTTAATACTAGTAAGACACCCTGAGAATGAATAGCTGCTGCCCCCTTATGGTGAGTCACGTAAACAGTGATACTAGTGTGATACTAGTGAACAAACCGTGATAGTGAACAGGTCTACCCCAATATATGTGCGAAAAAACAACAAAGTGCACTTTCCATTCCCAAAACAGAAAACAGCTAAACATATTGTGAAAAAAAATATTTATATGTACAGTAATGAGCAAAAGCAGTATGACCACACCAAACATAATACCAACAAGAAGTAAAAGAAAATCCTGTCATTAACACAAGAAGTGCCGGAAGAGGTCAATTTGACCCAAAGGTACTTAATATTCTTCTTTGGCGGCACTCATTAACCTTTTAGGAACGATTCTAGATATGCATGCTTTATCCTCCCATATGTTTTTGTTAAAATAACCAATGGAAAAGCAAATTTAAAGCTATTTTGGCCAAATTTCATCCAGATATAGTACTCTGTCACCTGGCGGCTCCCAAAAAAGGTAAACAAAAAAGACACCTTATAGCCTTGCAATACCTCAGAGGATACTGAAGTATCAGTGTGTGGAAACTTGACATACGCACATGCGCGCACACGCACGCGCACACACAAAGAAGCATTCATGGTGTTACCACAGTAATATACAACGTTTCCAAGAAGCAAAGTAAAGTAGCCTCATTAGCTTCCCCACACAGCATTAGCATATATATTTACATATATATTATATTTCATGTCCATGTCCTCTCCTCACCCAAACAACCAACCAAACGACAGGGACATTGCCACAGACCATTGGATATGTCCTTCCTGTGCGTGTGTGTGTGGGGGGGTTTAAGTTGGCACCCTCATCGTCTACTCCCACTTTGTCTCCCAGCGCCCCCCACCAGCCCCTTGGCAGTGGATATGCCCCCTCCCTGGGCCAACTGCTTCTTCTTGGGGGCGGGCAGTTTGGCTTTGCTCCGGAAGGCTTTACTGGGGTCCAGCTTGTTGATTGGTGGCTCGCTGGCAGGGTCGGCTACACCAGGGTCATCGTGAAACGTCAGGGGCTGGTAGAGAGACGCCCACTGCTGTATGTGGAGGAAGACAGGGAGAGAAAGAGAATGAAAGAGAATGAAAGACAACACAAGCTCAATAACGTACATTGACAAGAAAAACAGTTCCCAGCATTTATGTGGTGACAGAAATCGCTCGCACAAGACTGACTTGATTTAAACCTATTTTTAAGCTGTCCAATAAAACAGTTTTAAGACAATGTATGTGAGGTCAGAGGTGCAATAATACAACTACACTTTAATACACTCCATGGGGTCAACACATAGGGTCAAATGGCAGCATACCATGGTCTACATACTTGTGTTTTTGGTATAATACCTTGTTTTAACAGCAATTATTTTACATTTTTAACCGACTTACTGGTCTGTTTTAGAGGGACAGTGTGTTACCTTGACCTGTGGACTGGCCTGTTTTAGAGGGACAGTGTGTTACCTTGGCCTGGGACTGGCCTGTTTTAAAGGGATAGTGTGTTACCTTGGCCTGGGACTGGCCTGTTTTAAAGGGATAGTGTGTTACCTGGGCCTGAGGACTGGCCTGTTTTAGAGGGATAGTGTGTTACCTTGGCCTGAGGACTGGGGCCATAGGGGGTGAAGGCATACTGCCACTCTGGCAGGCCCAGATGAGTAATCATTAGCCGGTAGTAGGCGGTGAAGGTGGGTGTCAGGAAGTGCCAGAACAGAGAGCGGTCCAGGAACCACACCTCACACTGCTGGGCCACCACACCTGGGAACAAATATTCCGGGAACAAGGAGAGAGGAAGACGCAGAGATAAGGGGCACATTTCAACTTATCTTTACTAAGCAATAGTCTTGTGTCTTTTCACTAATCAATTTGGATGTGAAAGTGGTTGAAAAAGCATACATGCATACATACATAAGGAAAGCATAACTAATTCATATAGTACCTTTTGAACAGTTTTTAAAGACCAGGCAGACTTTGCCATTCCCACTACAGGGGTCAAGCTCAAAAATACGGCTCCTGGAATCAAAATGGGGCTCAGCCGGTCCAGACTCTGAGGAACAGACTGTGTTAATTCCACGCCGTGTGAGTCCACCTAACACCTAACTGGTTAGACCGATCCAAATAATGTCATAACTACTCATGTTAAACAATCCATGTTCCACACAGCGGCCGTTACAAGGAGGCGATTCAGTGTGACCCGACATCTGAGCCGCTGAAAGCGGCGGGGTCACCTTCAGCTTGGTCCTCGTCCCAGTCCAGATCAGCCAGCGAGGGCGCATTGGGGAGGGAGAACACGGACATGGACTGGCACAAGGGGCGCAGGTTGGACACACTGTTGAGCACCATGCATCCTAAAGGCACAAAGTCGTCTGGGGGGGAGATAGAGGAAGCGTGTTGAAGCAAGAATGTGCGATTATAATATACAATTACAAAATAAAAATACCCATGTATCGTATAATCCTAGTTTGTCACAGGCAGTGACAGGCCTAGAGATGACCCCGGTATTTCACAGTTAGGAAAACCTACTCTCGAGTTTGGCACTCCAGGTAAGGGTGAAGCCGTCCGTTGAGAGATAGAAGTCTCTGAGGTCCTCAGGCAGAACACAGGCGTATCTCTGTAAAATGCATAGACATGAATTGATAACACGGCATACATTCCCAAACATGTACATTGGACAGTGGCAAGACATTCAACTTTTCAAATCTCAATTGCTCTTTAACGAAGAGTTCAATTAATCGAGTATCAGTGTGATTACACTGGACTTTGCCATTTCAATACATTATAAAATAAGTAAGTCATTACTATAATAGGATATACTCCTGATTGAGAGAGACGAGGGAGAATGGTTGCACATTGTTTACTTTTTGACAGAACATTGTCTTTTCAAAAGATCCAACTTTACATTCACCATCCCCTAATTAAAAATGCATCGTTTTTATAGTCATTGCACACTAATTGTGGAGGAGATATTGAAAGTTTTGTCAAATACTGAATTTTAAAAATGTGCATTGTAGTCCACCCTCCCCTGATCCATATCGTTTTCATAGTGATGGCACACCAAGTTGTAGGAGAGGTATTGAAATCAAAAGTTTGTGGCAATTAGAAAACATAAAAGATGTGCATAGTTGTAGAACCTCACCTGATTCCGAATACAACGTGTTTAGAGTTGTGGCACACTTATTGCAGGAGCTTTTGAAGCTTGAAATAAGATGAAGCAGGCTGCATTTGTATATACTTTGAACGCGCCCAGGCCCCAGTACCAGCACCAGCCCAGAGATCCCTTCCGTCTTTGTAGTCAGCGTCCAAACAATGTGGTTAATTGTGGTTCGGAATCATTATGCGCAGTTAAAATATGGATAAATAATCACATTGTATACACTTTTTTCATATCACACCGAGACAAATATTTAATTAATTTAACGCTTCGTCAAATAGCTATTCATATTTTAGAAGATAACTGTATTGCCAAAGATGTCCAATATAAAACTAACTTTACTGCAGTTCACCTGTTCCCATGACAGCAGGCATCGCTTCTCCACAGGCTCCCTCTCCACAACTCGCACGTCCATTACCCCGGGCATACTCTCTGTAACATAATATAACACTATTATAGGAATTATAGCAAGCCACCTCGGTAAGTAATAAAAAAGCAAATAGCTAGTTTACACGATGTGCTGCAAAACAGCCTTTCAAGCACTAGCAACTACAACATCAACAATATACACATGATAATATGCTAACTAGCTACGTTAGCCTGCGAACAGGATGCTTACCAAGCATTCTGGTGATGCCAAGCGTTAACCTTTCAGCAACACCATTACACGTAAAACCTTCCTTTATCTCATCCATTTCATACAATGTTGAATCGGAATTTAAATGGTAAAGTCATGTAATTGTCTGTTCATCGTCTCAAGTAGACAAAGGCAGTCGCAAATAACATTGGATACATGAGTATAGCATGCGCTAGTTGTGACTGACAGTGAGATTAGCCAATAGAATCCGTTCATTAGAATAAAGGCGTCTCCACAACACACGCTTATTTGCCATTACCCAATGCGTTTGTGTCGTTAACATGTTTTGTTTGTGCTGCTATCAGTTTTTGGATATTACATATTTTTATAAGTAATTCGATGTCACTCAGCACACCAGCATGCTCAAAATGTAATCCAAATAGTCTAATTTGCTTGTGCTTGGTTTGTGCTGTTTTGTGCCTTCAAAAGTTTCAATGGTGCTGCTGCATTGTTTTATATATTAGACTTTAAATATAGACAATGACCCCACCAGCCCCCAAATTGACTCAAAGTACACTTAATTGTTTGTGCTCTGTTTGTGCTGGTGAAAGTTTATTTTGTCAGTTATCAGTT
The DNA here is from genome assembly GCA_029465975.1 of Dallia pectoralis. Lineage (NCBI taxonomy): Eukaryota > Metazoa > Chordata > Actinopteri > Esociformes > Umbridae > Dallia > Dallia pectoralis. The sequence continues at coordinate 7,754,610 of CM055743.1, forward strand.
TCCTGATATATCTTAATCTCCGTGATATAGCTACATTGTACACGACACAGTGGGTATGACTCACATTTCCCAAAGGATATTTCCCAAAGGATATGGCATAAAAAACACCCTGTCCAACCACTACACAATATAACGTACCAGAATAATAAAACATGAAATCATATGTACTGTCCCGTCAACCAAAAATGTAGGGATGGTTCGATGCACATAAAATGATCAAAAACAGGCGTGTGGTTTATTTTCCAGGAGTATCATCTGCTATGCTTCACTTGACCACTAACGGGCGCTAACGTTTTTCAAATCCAAACTGTGGGTTCGGTATAGTTTCTTCTGCACTACAGTTATACGTTCTGCTTTTCATATTAAAATAAAGTGACTGCTACCACTGATTTGAGCTGGTAGCATAGCTTGCATACAGTAATCAGTGGAGGCAGGCCATTGTACATTCATTAGACCTGACCATTGTACATACATTAGACATGATGACTATTGTACATCCATTATTACCTGACCATTGTACATTCATTATTACTTGACCATTGTACATTCATTATTACCTGACCATTGTACATTCATTATTACTTGACCATTGTATATTCATTATTACCTGACCATTGTACATTCATTATTACTTGACCATTGTACATTCATTATTACCTGACCATTGTACATTCATTATTACTTGACCATTGTACATTCATTATTACCTGACCATTGTACATTAATTATTACCTAACCATTGTACATTCATTAGACCTGACCATTGTACATTCATTAGACCTGACCATTACTTAGACCTGACCATTGTACATTCATTAGACCTGACCATTACTTAGACCTCACCATTGTACATTCATTAGACCTGACCATTGCCCATGCATTACACCTGACCATTGTACATTCATTATTACCTGAACATTGTACATTCATTAGACCTGACCATTGTACATTCATTATTACCTGAACATTGTACATTCATTATTACATGACCATTGTACATTCATTATTACCTGACCATTGTACATTCATTAGACCTGACCATTGTACATTCATTATTACCTGACCATTGTACATTAATTATTACCTGACCATTGTACATTAATTATTACCTGACCATTGTACATTAATTATTAGCTGACCATTGTACATGCATTAGACCTGACATTTTACATATTACCTGGCCATTGTACATTCATTATTACCTGGCCATTGTACATTCATTAGACGTTCGTTGTTTTCCTGTTTGTTTTACGTTTGGTTTGATAATTACTACAAACGTTGTCTTCGCTCTGCAGATGGCTCATTCCTGCACTTCAACCTAGTACGTGACCGGCATTGACTGATTTCTTACATGCTTTCTCTACTTATACACCCCTTATCTGGATTTGTATGGAACAGACATCTGCCGAGAAAAGAAAAAGAAAACTGAGAATTTTTGCATGTGACCCCATCCAGATGAGATCATAAATAGTGGATAAAAAGTCGACACTGGCATTTTAACTGGCATTTTAATGGTCATGTAGACTTTTTATATCCACTGTACTCCTTATCTTTTTTACTGTTGCAAGTTAGTCTACTTTTACTTTCGGTTTTATTTTTATTCATTCAATGTTTACATTGTTCTCTTATTCATTCTGGTCTTGATTTCTTTTTATTCTCTGGAATAGGATCTGTGTAAAAGACCTATACAGTATAAGTGCTATTATGAAATTATTATTTGGTAAAAGTTCATTTTGCTTTTTAGCCTGTGCAAACCATTCTGGCTATCACTGTCCACGAAGAAATCCACTGAAGATGTTCATGCTATTTGTCATCAACCGATGTGAAAACAATGTAATTTTACAACCGATCATAGAAAAATCACATTAACTAGCTCAAAGAGAAGGACATGTCATCTATTCATATACAGCAAGTTTAATGCAGACTTGAGCGGTTTATGGTAGCAACTTATCTTGGTACTCTGAATGCTCCTGAGTTACATGAAAGTTGTACTGACTGGATTCTTACACCTGCATAAACTCAAAGCTGTCATCAGTGTTGATGTTCAGGCAATAATAAAGTGCAAACATAAGGAGCAGTGTATTGTCTACAGGTATCACGAACCAGGCTGATGTGTAGGAGAATAAGCCAGGTGCAGAGTGTATCACGTTCCATTAATTTTTATATATTAAAACAAACGGAAAACATTAAACTGTGCATGAAATCAGATGGTGCATAGACGGCGACTTATAAAAAAAAAACACTCAGCTAAACGCTGTAATGAAATTGAAATAATGAGAAGCAGAGTGCAACCACACCCAGTGACTTACAGACACCTCCTAATTATAAATGGGGTTTGAATCCAGTCCTCAGCAACCCTCAGACATTCTAGAAATGATTCAATACTAAAGCCAACACAATTGATTCAGCTTGAAAATGTAATCATGTGTGAATGTCTGAGAATTGTACAAATGTGTGAAATGACAGGGGGTCCCGGAGGACTGGTATGAAATCATCTTGATTACAATAAGGCATTTCTCCTGGGAAATGGCTAAAATGACATTTTGACACATATCCTGAAATACCGAAAAAACTTGGGGGCGGAGTTAATGAGTCCCAATTGCAAATATGTTCCTTGAGAGGACGTGAACCAATGTACCAATTAACATAGTTCCACATCAAACAGAAAAGCCTGCGTGAGCTGGCAAAGGTCAAATGCTCAACATCGCCCCCTTGTGGTCAATCAAACAAGGCTTGCACGTGCTTGGTCCTGTCAAGGTTCTGAACAAGTGTACCAGGTTGCACTGTAATACGATCAACCGTGTGTCCGTAACACGCTTACATGTACAAAAACACACCACCTAGAGGTTTTGGGTGTCAATAGTGCCCCCATTGTTGGGCCTACTGGCTTGGCCTATACATCTTTTACAGACATTGGTCTGTTGAAGCTATTGACCGAAGGACGTAAAGATTGGACATTCGGTGCCAGAGATGAAGCGATTAAGGCTCTCATCTCATCTTCAACCGCTTATCCGGGGTCGGGTCGCGGGGGTAGCAGCTCTAGCAGGGGAACCCAAAACTTTCCGTTCCTGGGTATCATTAGCCAGCTCTGACTGGGGAATCCCGAGGCGTTCCCAGGCCAGTGTGGAGATATAATCTCTCCACCTAGTCCTGGGTCTTCCCCGAGGTCTCCTCCCAGCTGGACGTGCCTGGAACACCTCTCTAGGGAGGCGCCAAGGTTGCATTCGTACAAGATGCCCGAACCACCTCAACTGGCTCCTTTCTATGCAAAGGAGCAGCGGCTCTACTCCGAGTTCCTCTCGGATGACTGAGCTTCTCACCCTATCCCAAAGGGAGAGGCCAGCCACCTTTCTGAGAAAACCCATTTCGGCCGCTTGTCCCCGCAATCTCGTTCTTTCGGTCATGACCCACCTCAGAAGGGGAAAACGGGGAACCATCCAAGCTGTGTACAGTAAGGATGTGACACTGTTGACCTCAACTGATGATGTGATCGGGCGCTGGAAAGAGCATTTTGAGGAGCTCCTGAATCCGACCTACACGCCCTCTAGTATAGAGGCAGAGCTGGAGGCTGATGGAGGGCAGAGCTGTAGTACTCGAGACCGGTCTCGGTCTCGAGACCGGTCTCGAGACCACTTTTTTAAGGTCTCGGTCTCGTCTCGGTCTCGGTTACATTTGGACTCGGTCTCGACTCGGTCTCGGACAGTAAGGACTCGTAAATTCTTCCGAGACCAGCGTAGAAATTATCGCCCACAATTTTTTCTAGCAAAATATTTAAGTATGACATGTAGAGGCTGTATTTCCATTGGCTGTATTTCGTCCAGAGTCAGACTGTTTTTTTCTGATGTGGCTTATCCCGCCAATGGCTATCTACTTTTGAAGAAAAGCCCACCCCCAGCGTCGCTAGAGGGTGCACCCATTCACGTAAATACTTCAATCTTAAACATATGCTCGATCATGTCTGCACAATCTGCCATTATATTCGTTTTGCCTATATTCAGCACAGTGAGCACAAATAAATAATTTGTCCGAAAACACACAGCGGTTAGTAATTAAAATACATATATAATGTTGAAAAGCTACAGCCGACGTCCTTTCCTAAATACGTGCATTTTACCTTGTCCCGTTTTCAGAATTGCAAAATCACAAACCGAACAATATATAAAACTACTATTTACATGTTTTTTGATACCTAAACTGCCTTCCTGTCGCCAAAATCCCACGCCGCTGGGCGTTGGTACCCTAATTGCGGTACCCAGACACCGATCACACTTCACTGAGCCTATGATGGCAATGGTTGAATGGGCGATACACAGACAAATACTACGAGAACACATATAGACAATAGTCTGATTGGCTTGGTTGAACTACAAAAAAGAGGTACGTTTATAAAGAAATATGTTTCACTAAATACACAGAACGAATTCCGCCAAATACATACAGCCCCATTCATGTGTCATGCGCCTATTGAACTCAATAATTAATAACGAATGAACCACAGTGTATTCATATAGCCTACAAGAGACTTCAACAAAATATTGTTTTGTATCGAAATTAAACGAATATAAACAATAATTATTAATAGGCTTACTACAAATGGGCGATAAATGAAATTACTCATGCAAACAGAAGGACGTGGGACATACATAAGTCCGGGGGGCATACGGCAGAAAGAGCATAAAACTGGAACGGTTATGGTCCGATCTATATGAAACTGAACCCGTTTTGGTCCGATCTTTATTAAACTGGACGGGTTTTGGTCTGATCTATATGAACACTGTGCGCAGTTCAACCGGGTTAGTTTGCTGCTGTCTCATGTGCACTCGTAACAAGACTAATGAACACTGTGCGCAGTGCAACCGGTTCGTTTGCGTGTCCTGCTCAAGCAGACAAACAACAGAAGCTGCGTGCCTGTGGACGGATAAATAATTATAAATAGATTTGTTTATCGGCCAATCATGCGCAAATCATTTGATTGCAAGTCGCTTGTGATCTAAAATGTGTTAGCATTTACTACATCAACATAGGACATACAGTTTGATGGATTTTCATTTATTCGATTTTTAGAAATTTTAATATCATAGCCTGTGCATTTTAAAATCATGGTTTTATTTTCGTATTTTATGTTTACATAAGACAATAAATAGGCCTACATACTCTTTTAATAAAATTCATTTCATTCAGGATGACAACACAGTAGATGATCTGATGCTGTTGGTCAAGTGTTTTTTTTACATTGGTCATTGGACCAAAAACATGTCATATTATTTAGTGTTGATATGACTGGTCTCGGTCTCGGCCCCCTTTGGTATCGGTCTCGTCTCGGTCTCGGCCACCTTCGGTCTCGGTCTCGTCTCGGTCTCGGTCTCGTCTCGGTCTCGGCCCCCTTCGGTCTCGGTCTCGTCTCGGTCTCGCTTTAGGTGGTCTCGAGCACAGCTCTGATGGAGGGTCATCGTCAGTTTCCCTGGGGGAAGTCGCTGAGGTAGTCAAACAACTCCACAGTGGCAAAGCCCCAGGGACTGATGAGATTTGTCCAGAAATGCTAAAAGCTTTGGGTGGGGAAGGGCTGTCTTGGTTGACACGCCTCTTCAACATTGCTTGGAAGTCTGGGACAGTGCCAGAGGAGTGGCAGACCGGGGTGGTGGTTCCCCTCTTCAAAAAGGGGGACCAGAGAGTGTGTGCCAATTACAGAGGTATCACACTTCTCAGCCTCCCTGGTAAAGTGTACTCCAAAGTGCTGGAAAGGAGGGTTCGGCCAATAGTCGAACCTCAGATTGAAGAGGAACAATGCGGTTTTCGTCCTGGTCGGGGAACCACGGACCAGCTCTTCACTCTAGCAAGGATCCTGGAGGGGGCCTGGGAGTATGCCCATCCAGTCTACATGTGTTTTGTGGATCTGGAGAAGGCGTATGACCGGGTACCCCGGGATCTTTTGTGGGAGGTGCTGCGGGAGTATGGGGTGACGGGGTCTCTTCTCAAGGCCATCCAATCTCTGTACGCTCAAAGCATGAGCTGTGTCCGTGTCCTCGGCAGTAAGTCGGATTCGTTCCCGGTGGGGGTTGGCCTCCGCCAGGGCTGCGCTTTGTCACCAATCCTGTTTGTAATATTCATGGACAGGATATCAAGGCGTAGTCCTGTGGGGGAGGGGTTCCCGTTCGGTGGGCTGATGGTCACATCACTGCTTTTTGCGGATGATGTGGTCCTGATGGCCTCATCGGTCGGTGACCTTCAGCACTCACTGGATCGGTTCGCAGCCGAGTGTGAAGCGGCTGGGATGAGGGTTAGCACCTCTAAATCTGAGGCCATGACTCTCAGCAGGAAACCGGTGGAGTGCCTACTCCGGGTAGGGAATGAGTCCTTACTCCAAGTGAAGGAGTTCAAGTACCTCGGGGTCTTGTTCGCGAGTGAGGGAACAATGGAGCGGGAGATTGGTCGGAGGATCGGAGCAGCGGGGGCGGTGTTGCATTCGCTTCACCACACCGTTGTGACGAAAAGAGAGCTTAGCCGAAAGGCAAAGCTCTCGATCTACCGGTCAATCTTTGTTCCTACCCTCACCTATGGTCATGAAAGCTGGGTCATGACCGAAAGAACGAGATCGCGGGTACAAGCGGCCGATTAAGGCTATTATTACAAAATCCAAAATGGCGGAAAATCCATCATGGCAGACTTTATGTGTCCCGATGTGAAAAATGTTACTTATGAGGTGATGGACCCATGGACCAAGTTTCATGACTCTATGTTACATGGGGTGGGTGTGGCATGCTTCCAAAGTTGCCAACTTTGAGGGCTTATAACAGCGCCACCATGACCCGGGGGTCTGTACTACCTTGCAAAAATGGGCCTATTGGGCCATTTTATCTCACGGGAATTTGCCAAAAGGACCTAAAAAAGTGAAGAGAATAATAATAAACCAACTGGAATAAAAACAATAGTGTTTCACCAGTGAACTGTTGAAACACTAATTATAATCTTACCTCCATCAGCATGTAACATTGTCCCTCCAGAGTAAAACAGCAGATTAGACTATGCAGCTTTCCAAATTATTATGCAAATTATATTTTACACTGATTTTCCTAAATAGTCAATGCAAATGACAGTCAGTATAATTTTCAAGTCACCAACCGTTACATGTCGAGTGCATGTCGAATTTCATTAACGAAACCACCAAATTAATACAGTATGTTTTTTAGTGGAGAGTTTCTGCTTGAATTTATTTGCAGGATGTCAGAATAGCCTTTTAGAGCTGCTGTTTTAATGAAAACTGCCTCCCACCCTTATTGTTCTTTTGCTTGAGGATGCTCCAAAGGTTCTCAATAGGGTTGAGGTCAGGGGAGGACACAAATACACCAACCACATTATTTACAATACCAAACTGATCCAAACAAATTAGTAAGGGATACTAACTGACCAGTTCAACACTGTTTCTCCATCAAGAGATGGAAACCCGGAATACAATAGGGACCCAATGAACAAGACAATGTTCAGAGTCTGGTGAATGTGCTACCGGTGGACAAACTATCTTTAATATAAAATGATGTCATCGATAAAATCACAAAGATCTGAGAAATAGCTCATCAATCATCTCCATGTTTTAAACAGTGTTAATAAAATGCCCTTTGGCTGAGAATAGCTCGTGAAGGATCAGCACCTTATGAGACACTGTTATGTATATCTCAGTCCTCTTATTTAAACGTCTCTACAACAGGAATCCCTCAAGTTGTTGTCATGACAATGCAGGACAGGGTTTGTGAACTGGTGGGAAAAGCTTTAAAGAAAGTGTACACCTGTATTGAAATCAAAAAGAAGGTAAATTATGTTTTACATAAGTAGGTTCAAATGAAGTAGATTCCTGATTGTTAATGTAAATCAAACATACTGATAACTCAGGCACAGCTCAAGTCCTGTAAAACAGGCATGTGGCTTGGGTCATACCTGTCACAAATCAAGGTACTTGACAACTTTTGCTTGAACAATATATACTTTTTTCCCCTCCATGTGAACTTGTTTTAAATGGTTTGAATGGTTTAAATGTTTGTGTGATACAGCAGTACAGTTGTGAGGCAACCAAGGCTTTTAATAATAATTCAAGTATATGTTTTGAGACTTTACTTTGCTGCCCACCAACACATTTCAAGTTTCTGCTCAAGGAAAGCAGAAGAAGAATGATCATGTGTGGAAAGCTTAAGTCTTGTTTTATCTCTGTTCCTCAGATGCAGATATGCAGTAATTTCCTGGGTGTTCCCATGGACTGCATCCTGCCATTGAAGAATTACAATGAAGAGGAAGGGCTGAATAAGGACATGGACATCCAGATACTGAACGCTGTGACTCGGATTGTAAACTTCGCCAATGACTACATATGTATCCCACTAAATAATAAAACCAACCAACAAAAAAATTGTATATCTGCATGATGTCACACCACCTAGGCTGTAAATATCCTGGGTAAACTGGGAGGCTCATTTATACCTTTATTACTTACATTTCAGTCATTTAGCCAACACTCTTAGCCAAGGTGAATTACAGTAGCAATCTCATTCGTGACACTCCATCTAATAATCATACTTTATTTGTTCTTTAACTGGACCTTGAATTTTCATTATTAGTATTTTTGGAGCGCTTGACAGCAGGTTTTACATTGTAAAGTTCCTTATTTTATTGTTGTAAGAGCTTGTAAATGTGAAAGATGTAGGTTTGGTGGATACTGTCACTGGGTCGAAATATACAAATTATACATAATAGTGTAGTCATAGATTAATGTAAAATAAATTGTATGTTAAGGAGACCAACATTTTTTTACTGTCTCTGTTTAAGAGTTAGTGCGGTTACCAGGTCGAATTATATAAAGCTATTTGACACACTTACCAACACTTTGAATGAATGTTTACTCAAAAAAGCTGTTTTCAAATGTAACACGTTTTATTGAAAATCATTTTTCACAATAAGAATATGTTTTTTTTCAAATTGACATGAAAAAGCAACAATTCTCGAAAAAGGAAACACTTGCCAAATCTAGGTTTGCAAAGATAGTGAAAACCTCTTTCCACATCCATAATTACTGCCAAAAGTGTTTGCACTAGATATCCAATCAGGGGGGTGCAGACTTATCCAATTATGATATTTCATTTTTCATGGTGTGGTCCGTTAGACTCATGTCTTCCATAGTATAAACGGAATCTAAACAAAAAAACAGAAAATCACATTGTATGATTTTAAAAAAATCATCCGTCACTCAGAGTTGAAGAGCACCTATAAAAATGACAGACTTCTACATGCTTTGTAAGTGGGAAAACTGTGTATCAAATACTTGTTCTCCCCACTGTATCAGCCCCAGATAATAGATCCACTCACCAATAGAAATCAAATGTTCACTGGGGCAGGCTAATATTGTAGTTCAATGTGTCACTAGACTGTCAGTCTCTAGTGTGTGTGTGTGGTAAATATCTAAGGTGTGGTCTGAATACTCACTATAACCAGCAATAAATTGGCTACAATGAATCGAGGTCAGTGTAAAACAAGTTGTGTTTTCCAATGCTTTTTTATATATTTAAACGTGAAGAAGCAATACTTTTTTGTTTGTTTCTGTTTGCAATGCTGGGTTTGTTGCTCGGGATGCACAGTTACAGTTAATTCACATGGTGTGTTTTCTGAGAGTAGAAATATGTGACGGGCAATTAGGTGATCTGGTCCACTCAAGAGTGCTTTATCATGTAGAGAGGGGTCAACTGCATCTCATGACATAAAGGGTCAAGGGGCCTGTGATGGTCCTGAGTTGAATATGTATATATCCATCTATATTGTGTGTATGTAATAGTTGTCACATATCAGTGCAGCATGTTAGCTGCAAGCATTCCCTTGTCAAGAAAAACAAGTAGCAAAACAATTTTGTGGCAAGTACTTTCGATTACGTGCGATTTACAGAATTCATTCTGATCAACATGTCACGTCTTGAGGACCAGCTGAGATGTGAACACTTGAAATGGCTGGTGTCAGTATTTCCTGGACATCGCCTTATGGGGAAACCTTGATTAACAATAGGGTTGAATGTTTTAACAGGACTTTGTGAAACATAATTCTCACATGATGAAATGCACAACTTGCTGCAGCACCCTCAGAACTTGACGTTTATGTATAATTTTATTGCACACAAGACTACTGGTTATCCTCCATTTTATTTGATGTATAATAGTGTCCTACGCCACCCTGTTGACACATTGTTTAAAAAGCATCCTGAGAGATCCATAGATTAGTTCTTATTGTTGCTCAATAAGACCCCGGTTCCAGTTGAAGTAAAGCAGCCCCAAAGCATGATTCTGCCACCCCCATGTTTCACTGTGGGTATGGTGTTCTTTGGGTGTTGTGCAGTGTTGTGTTTTTAATTTATGTTTAACTGAGAACCATTCTTTAATATTGTTTCACAAAAGGTATTTTGCATAAACAACTAGAAAATGTGTTAAATAAACAATGGCAATGCATTCTTGTGATTTACAGAGTTTAAATAGAGTTTTCCCTTCCGATCAAGTAAATGGTGCTAATTCCTCAGAAATGTATGTAGTACTAGAAGATATAGACTGCCTCCCTAGCAACATGTATTCAGTAGTCCCCTCTAGTTATTGTATATTTAACAACAGAAAGTGAAAGTGCCTGGTGCAAGAGACTGCAGAGTACTGTGGTTTTATCTAATCTAGTGTATAGTGCCTGTAGAAAATCAAATTGAATAGTCCCTTTTTGTCTTACATCCTGAAATCAAAACCCAATAAAATATATTTGTTTGGTTGCAAGTTTATTTAGACATTCTGCCTTACAACATTCTGCCTTACAAGTAATTTTAAAAAGCAACAGTTCTTACAGGTAAAAATAATGTGTATATGGTCTTTGTTGTGCTGGAAGGTGAACCACCTGCCCGTCATCAGCTGTCTAGCACAGGGCGACAGGTTTTCACCAATAATTTGGGTGCCGAAAAGACTGAAAATGTAAGTGCTAAAAAATATATAAATGAGCCTCACAGTCTCCCTGAAATATGTACAGCCTAGGTGCCGTAACATTCATGCAGTTATATAATTTTGCCTGGTTTTATTTTTTTGTTGACATCCACATGTAATCGTTTGCGAAATTCACAATCCGAGTCACAGTGTTCAGTATCAGGATGTCCATGTCGTTATCCAGCCCACCCTCTTCATGGTAATTCTTCACTGGCAGGATGCAGTCCATGGGAACACCCAGGTAATTACTGCATATCTGCATCTGAGGAACAGTGGAGATAAAAAAGACATGAGAGTTGTTTTATGATTTCCTTGAGTTAGCAGCAGAAACCCCGACAAAAAAGTGTTGGTGGACAGCAATGAAAGTTCTCAAATCATATAATGTAGTTATTATTCAAAGCATTAGTCGCCTCACATCTGTGCTGCTGTATCCCACTATTCCACACAAACCAAACAAAAATGCATCCCCCATAGAATTGGTAAAACCGAGAGGTTACTAGATCTGAGCCCTGAACTGGCAAGGTGGGAAAATACTGTGAAAGTTAACCCCCAATGCTCCAGTAAGTGGCTCTAAATATGATACATCTGATCAATGTGTATGGTCAGGTTGTGCAGTGACACATAATCATTATTTTGTCATCTTGCATCTTTGGTTAGCCTATATCAGGGGTGTGAAACTTTTCACCCGGGACCACATTAGCAATATGTGGCCCTTAAACGACTCGTTGTAACCGTAGGATTGTATAAATGTAACTAGTCCTTAACATATTGTCCAATAACTGTCTCCGCGATTGTTTATTATGAATTGAAGTGTACAATTATTCTACGTGCATTCACATAGATGTTTAAAATATATTTAAGCACAATGCTCTGTGTTATTATAACATAAATCCTTTTCATTTATCAGGTTTAGAAACCCACATTACTCCATCAAACTTGTCACACAAAATCGACATGCATTGTGGGAGATATAGTTTATGGTCACTGAAATGTTGTTATGGAGCACATACTTTTGTTTTTAGAAAATAATGTGCCTAATTCGTTCTGGCACAAAAGAATAACGTGGTGGGTCGGATTTGAACTTGACACATGTGGCCTAGGTAATTAAGCTTAATAAGCTGAAATGGTTTATTGCTAATTCTGATTGGTTGTGCCAGACTCTTCAGGAGATGGGCAGATGACTAGAGTATGTTCGATTCAACACGCTTGAACAATCAGGAATCAGTTTCAAATTAACCTATCAGGACTGATCCTTTACCCTACTGATCACACGCTTCTCCAGAGTGATGAAAAGAATTCCTTTACATGGTTGTGCCAAACATTTAGCCTTACCTAAGGCATTATTGGAACAGCTGTAAATTATTTAATGTGATTTTGAAATAACATGACATGTAAAACCTAATTTACCTTCTTTTTTATTTCAATGCTGGTGTAGATTTTCTTTACATCCTTTCCCACCAGTTCACAGGCCTTGTCTGGCATTGTCATGACAACAACTTGAGGGATTCCTGTTGTAGTGATGATTAAATAAGAGGGCTAAGATATACGTGAGAGTGTCCCATAAGGTACTGATTATTCAAGAGCTAGACTCAGTCAAAAGCCATTTTATATAAAAATATGTTTTATCAAAAGACCCTGATAAACAGAGAGTTTTGATGAGCTCACTCACCCAGTTCACTGGCTTTTTCTCTGATCATTGTCATTTTCTCTATGACTTCATTTGACATGAGAGAGATCTTGTTCACAGGTATCACATTCACCAGACATTGAACCATGTCCTGTATATTGGGCTCTCTATTGTATTCTTTACTTTCATCTGTTAATGGAGAAACAGGGTTGAACTGAAATAAGAAGACAATTAATATATTAATTCATTTTGATCATTTTGATATTGTAAATAACTATGTGGCTGGTGTTGATTGAAAAAGCAAGAATATTTGTATTTATATATTGTTTATTTACCTGATAGCCCTCTGGTATATGGCCCTTCAGAGCATTGATGAGGTCATCATAATGTATCCCAGTTCCTTTTCGCGCCTCCAGACCCATGACATCATTAAATACAAATGGAAGACTGCCTGGTCCATTTTTAATGTAGTGTGTTTTGTACTGGAACAAGTATAAAGATATGTTAGGATCCACGTTTCCTCATATTTTGTGATCAATAACACTACATTCCTGATTTAATGCTACTTACTGTCTTGGTGAAGCTTGTTCCAGATGTTGCAGCACCCAGGGCATTATGGGCAATCCTTCCTTGGAAAACATTGTTGACTGAGTTGATGAAGCTGGACTTTCCTGATCCTATTGGTCCAAGTAGCAGACATCTCAGGTGCTTCAAGTTGGGTTCATTCAGATCAAAGTTTCTCAGTGTTTCCGCCATGTTATCTCTGTTCTGTTTACTGGCAGAGACAAGGAAAGGTTAATGTTAGGTTGTTTTTATATTTCTTTTGAATGATTTTCATTTTATGGAGAGACACAACTATTTGTAGGCTCTTTGCCAAGTGGAGGAATACGAGAATACATTTTCAATGTATTCAATTTAAAAATGTAAATATGTTCAGAAGTTAATAATATGTTCAGAAGTTGCTGTTTTTCCATTGAGAATTTATACAACATTTCTTGCCAGGTCAGAGCATTTCATGTAACTTGATCCTTTGGTACATTTAAAAATAATAATCAAACAATGCCACTTTTCAAATTATAGACACTTGCAAAACCATGAATTATTTAGTGTAACATATAGAGATAATATAACGACCATGGTAACCCCAGGGCTAAGATTTGTGATGGGGAAAATAATTGGATACATTATGTCACAGTATATTTGGTTATATTACATTGAAACATATATACAGAACACGATCACAGTAAGTGATTGTAATTTTATCACAAATGTTATTTGTACATTCTGTCTTTAATTTTTATTTGGCCAACAGCACATTACTTACCTCCAGTCGGTTTTCCTCCAGGGTTGGTCAAACGTCACTGGGGGAGAAAAACATGCATTATTACCTTTCACATTCCATTATTAGTTTCTGTAAACAGAGTAAACTGAGGAGGGGATTGATAAACGGCACCACTTTTTTCTCTCACACCCAATATTTAACTTGACTGTATTAATTACATGTCATAATGTCTTACCCGGCTCAGGTTCTGGTGTTCCTCCACCCATTATTCCGTTTTTGAGGAAACTGTACATCTTTTAAACTGTGCATTTGCACATCAAGTGTGAATTAGTAAAACTAAATATTATATTCTCACAATATGTTATCATCAGTCTGCATTTTAAAGAATTCGATGTCAACACGTTTTTAGTGTTTTATACCTATAAAACAAATGTAAGTATAACAGGATACTTAGTGAATAAAAGGCATTCTGAATTTTCTATTTGAAGAATAAATGTAAATGACACACCTACCTGATTGCTGATGGTTATTTGTGAGCCTGTAATTCAGACTCAGATCTTAAATACACTTTAGTAGAAAGTGAAACCACAGTAATCTGCAGTCACTTTCACTTTCTGTTGTTAGATACACAATAACTAGATAGGACAACTGTCGGACTACACACTGTCTAGTTGTTTGTTTAACAGACCCCTTTTAGAACAGTTTCATGTTAAGTACCCAGACATGTGTGTAGCAATAGAGGATCAAGACCAGGGGTTCTGAAGTCTACATTCAAAGGTCCAAATCAGAATTTTCATCAATGTCAAAGGTCCGGAACAATAGGTTGTTGTTACAAAACTTGTTTTTAATTAACATGCATGACAAATCAACACATTTTTTTTAAAGAATAAAGTTCCTTTTGCAATCAAGTTACATTAATAACAAGCGTAAAGTGGCAAAACAATTATTTTAAGTGTCAGCATTTATTAACAAAACAAAAACAAGAGGTAGGCCAAAAGTAACATGGTGCAAAATACAGAGCGTCTAATGTGAGAAATGGCACTGTCTGTCTTCCATCAGCTGCTTAAACCTTGGCACAAAAGGTGTGGTTGCTTGACAGAGACACTGGACTAAATGTTCGTGGGTCAAGCTGCTGCGGTAGGAGTTCCTCACAACATTCATTGCTGAGGATGCTGTCATTTCCACTAAAAAGGCCACAAGCTCCATTCTGTCATCATTCCTCAGAACATCCTAATAATGCTTGGCTATGACATTCTTCTGCTGAGACAAAAACATCTCTCAATCTTTCCCGATGACCCAAAACCTCCCCAAGACTCTTATTCAGCCACCTGACATGGTTATGGAGGAGTAAGTCATCATCAGCAGTATTTACCTGGTAAGAAAAAGAAAACATGTAAAAAAAAGATATTTTTTGGTGTTGAACAAATATTCATAAAGTGAGCAAAAACACCTTGTAAATTGTAATATTTTGTATTTTGTATGTGCAATCCTCTCAAAATGGAGGATGAGAAACTATTTACAACAGAGTGTATCTGTTTTTCGTGTTTAAAATCACTATCCATTTTAACACCAAGATTAAACTTGTTAAAGATTGAAATGCTTTGGCTCTGAAGCAATATTCGTATGTGTGCAGTCTGTGTGTGTGTGTGTGTGTGTGTGTGTGTGTGTGTGTGTGTGTGTGTGTGTGTGTGTGTGTGTGTGTGTGTGTGTGTGTGTGTGTGTGTGTGTGTGTGTGTGTGTGTGTGTGTGTGTGTGTGTGTGTGTGTGTGTGTGTGTGGTCACCACTTAGTAATGCCATTTTGACCCACCCACACAAAAACAAAAAAGTCACCTCAGTCAGGAAGGCTCTCGGGTAGTTTACGAGCTTTACAGTAGTTTCCATGACGTCTGGAGATTCTTTTCCAACTATAGCACACATCACGGACTGGTGTATTATACAATGGTATGTCAGCAGGTCTGAGTGCTCCTCTTTCAGAATTGAACAGCTCTCTTCTCCTTCCCTATCATGGCTGGAGCACCATCAGTAGTGATGGACACAACATTCTTGACATCAATTCTTCTTTTATTAACCATCTGCATGATCACTTCCTAGATGTCCTCTCCTCTAGTGTGACAGAGTTGAGTAAGGCTCAGTAAGTCTTCACAGAATGTTGCATTTTCTTTAATTTCTCTGAGATCTCCTGTCTCTCCTTTCCCTCAAACAAAGCCTCTGTTATCTCCCCTAAACACTCCTTAACTATCTCTGCATCAGAAAATGGTTTCTTGTTTTTGCCTGATATCCAGGCCACACGGAAGTATATTTCTGTAGCTCTCTCTTACTGTGTTAGAGCTCTCATAAGCAACTGATCTGATGATTCTTCTGAGAACTTGAATTTTGTGGATATTGCCGTTCAAAATGTGTGTGTTTTGTTTCATAGTGCCGTTTGACATTTCCACTCTTTACAACTCCAACTGTCTTGTTACAAATCAAACAGAACAGCTTCGTACTGGATTGGGGCAAAATGAGCATATACATCTCTGTCCAGTCATAAACTCAATTTTATTGGCTAACTTTCCCTTTCCTTGAAACTGACATCCTCACACATCCAAATTAATGCTCACTGTTTTGAAATGTCGCCCGATTACCTCTCCGGTCAAAGTAGAAAATCCATATTTTTAATTCCTTACACGCAATTAGAGCTCTTGAATTACGGTATGGAAGTGTTAAATTCCCTCCCGGTCCGGATCCGGAACAGGGTCCGGATTTTGAGAAGTGCTGATCTAGACTGTCTCCCTGGATGCATGTGTTCAGTTGTCCCATCTGGTTATTGTATATCTAACAGCATACAGTTAAAGTCACTGGTGCAGAGACTGCAGAGAACTGTGGTTTTCCTCTCTCATTTAATATATCTGGGTTTGAGTCTGAATCTCAGGTTTAGAACAAACTAGCAGCAAAGAGGTAGATGCGACATTTACTTTTATTCTTCTAATAGAATATTCAGAATGACTTTTATTCACTAAATATCCTTACAGCAATACTTACATTTTGACCAGAGGTTACAACGTATAGGGGCAGAATACAAAAAAACTGCTATGTTGAAAGAATTATATAAATGCATTCAAAATGAATGTACACATTCACATTTGTTTAGATCCAGTATGCATCTAAATGAAAATGTGTTCATAAATGTAATAAATACTGTTATGGCCCTGGCTATGTTTCCCTTTGGGTTTTCCTGTCTCATTGCACCCCCTGCTGGTCCTGCTGTGTTCCTGCCATGCCTGGAATCTGCACACCTGGCACCCATCAACTCATCAACCAACCTTATATCTACCCCAGTTTGCCAGCCACTTCTTGTCAGATCGTTGCTTCTGTGACAGGGGTAGTGATTCACGACTAGAGCAAGTAAAATCTAACCAAGTAAAATTATTCCCTCTGTAGTATTTTCTAGTGTTATTTTTTGACTGATATCTTTTTTCCCCTTGTTTCCAGAACTGCACATACTGTTTGTCCTCGACTACCAGCCTGCCATACCATCAACCATTATTGCTGTACAACCAACCCTCAACTTGTATTGTTTATTCATCACATCCTGACCACCCTCTCTTCAATAAACATCATTTATTTTTTCACCACCTTCCCTGTTTCAGTGCTGCGTTTCGGTCCGCTTCGTAATACACCATAACAAATAAGTTAATCTGCTCACTTACATCAACTACTTGGCCTGTAACTTCTTGATGTCATAATCCAATTTTTTAAACCATCTCATCATTAGAGTTCTTCACCAGGTTGAATTTAGACACTATATCAAACTGTATTTCTTTATTTCTCCTCAAAAGCAGAAATTGGAGGGGAAAGTTCAAATCCAAAACCAAAGATGTGTAAGACACTATGACATATGTCTAAAACACAGTCAAGTCCTGGGTGTGAATATTGTGTGGGAGAGCAAAGAACAGTGCAGTTTATCAGTCCCATATTCAGCTTTACTTTGTTTACAGAAATCAAACAAATAATGGAATATGAAAAGTATTATTGAGTGGCCCGTTGAAGAGAAACATCTCCACAACATAATGTTGCCACAACCATGCTTCACAGTAGATATGGTGTGTTTTGGGTGGTGGCGTGCTTTTTTTTTTATCCAAACATATTGCTTGCAGTTTAGTCCAAAAAGTTCAATCTTGGTCTGATCTGACCATAAACGTTCCTGCCACATGGCATTAGAATTTTCCAATTGTGTTTTGGCAAAGCGCAACAGGACTCCATGTTTTTCCTCTTTTTTCAAGACGCTTTTTTCTTGCCACCCTGTCATATAGACCAGTTATGTGCAAAGCTTGTGAGATTGTTGTCACATGTACAGACCATCCAATCTCAGCCATAATGACTTGTAAGTCCTTCAAAGTAGCCATTGGTCTCTTGGTAGCTTCTCTGATCAATATCCTTCTGGCTCGGTCATCCAGTTTGGAGGGACTGCCCGATCTAGGCAAGGTGTTGGTGGTGCCGTATGCTTTCCATTTCTTAATAATGCTTTGAACGGTACCAAACATGTGCCTTTCCACAACGCTGTCCCAGAGCCCTTTTGTAGACTCCTTTCCAACCATGGTGTATTCTTTGCGTTGCCATGCACAACTAATAATTAAATGATCATGGAACAGCCTGTTTTGTTTTAAATACACCCGAAAAAGATTTAATTTATGATGATTTTTTATAGGCAGTGTAAAGCCAACGTTTTTTTCACGCGCTGTGCTGGGGGGGCACCGAGTATTAGTCATAATAATTATAATGCCGATATTTTTTCAGTATAGAAATATTTTTAGGGACTTTTTAGGGATGTTTTAAAAACCAGGCGGAACAAGAGTATTTAATTGCGCTAGGACGTAACGCCCCCCCAAACACAGACATAACTTCCCAAGCTCAGTGGTCCATTGGATTGTATTGTATGATAGTAGGCTGTCAATCTATTGGGAAATGGCCACGAAAAGACAGCAGGAGTCAGGATCAGAGAAAAGGAATAAGAAAAAACTGCAAAAACAAAGTTTTTTTCTTGGATTGGTTGGGCGGGCATCATAAAGGAATCTTAGGGCACCAAAATGACTAGCAGCGGCACTGATTACATTACTTTATCTTAGTAATGTGTTACTTTTCGCCAGAATCGCCAGTATGACTGTTTTATATTCTTAATATTTTTTTATTAAAATTCTTTGCTCCTCTTGCGTGAAATAAGACGCTCTACACTTGTCCAAGTCTGTGATTGGTGGTATGGTGCAAACTCCACCCATTTTATGTAAACACGCTCGTAGCTAGATTGGGAAATCCTGGGTTGATTGATCAAATTGATAACCACTGTCGTGACATCTCTTACCTAGATCGCAGGTGTCAGGTTAGGTGAAGCCTGATAATGGAAAGTAATCCAGCCTATCCAGGGCATGTTGAACTTGCTTCGTAGTATAGGCCTCAGGAGTATCATCTGCTATGCTTCACTTGACCACTAGGGGCGCTAAATGACACTTCTGTATATTATGCTCTTATAGAAGTTAGTGTGGTAGAGGAAAAGCATATCTCGAGTTACCTCACCTACATCCAGGGGCGGACTTACCCATTAGGCAAAGTAGGCAACCGCTTGGGGGCCCCCAGCTGCCAGGGGCCCCTTGAAAGACAACATAGAACATTTTACATGATTAAAAAAAATTATAATATTTAATACAAATGGATTATAAATCACAACCACCCTGAAAAGTATCATTAAAAATAATAATAGAGCGTTTATTCTATTTGTGTAAACGCAGGCTCCCCCTCCAACTCCTTGCTACTTTGGACTATTCCAATGCTGCAACTCCGCTGCGAGCAAAGAACGTCTATCAGTAGGTTAATGTGTTAGAGAAGTTAAGAGGGAATACGAAATAGTAATCATCAAAATGAAGCGAAATTATCTGAGCGGAGCACAAAAGAGGAAGAAAAAAGAAGAGAGTAAAAAAGTTTTTTCCACACTAAAACTCCAGAAGGTAATGTCCTTTTTCTCTCAACCGGTAACATCAAGTGATGCGGCAGCTAGCACAAGTGCTGTCAGCATGTGTGACACACCTGTAGCATCTCCCCACCCGGTCACATATGAACAACGTCAGGAAGATAGTAATGTTGAAACGGCACAACTCACTAATGAAAGTGATAGAGATATTGAAACTGTCTTTCTCCCACTGCCTGAAAATGACAATGCAAGTGATGATCTCTCCCGTCAACATGTCTTAATGACTACACTAGATGATGACCCAGCGCTCTGGCCAAAACCTCTGTCAGATAGAGACCGCTGCTCACTAGTAAGGAAAGGGCCAATTCAAATTAAGGACAAAATCTTCCCAAAAAATAATGAAGGACGCAGATTTACAGTTAACAACTACTCAATTCACATGAAAAACGGAGACAAAATAATTAGAACATGGCTGGTGTATAGTAACAGTAAAGATTGTGTAGTGTGCTTTTGTTGCCGCCTTTTTGGAAACAGGAAAGATAAGCCGTTAAGTGGAGAAGGTTTTAATAACTGGAAAAATCTTTCATTCATGTTAAGCAACACGAAAGATCAAATGAACACACCGTAAACATGAGTAGTTGGCACAATTTATTGGAGCGGCTTAACACAAATACAACAATTGACAAAATCAACCAGGAGTCAATGTTTCTTGAAGTAAACCATTGGAAGGAGGTTTTACGCAGATTAATTGCTATTGTCAGCCATTTGGCAGAACGGAACATAGCTTTCCGTGGTCATTCAGACAAATTGTTCGAACCAAGGAATGGAAATTTCCTTGGGCAAATTGAATTGATGGCTCAGTTTGACCCAGTTATGCAGGAACATCTGAGGAGAATTCAGGCAAAAGAATTGAGTGATACCTACCTCAGCAAGCACATTCAAAATGAGCTTATAACACTTTTGGCCAAAAACACAATTGATGCCATCGTAGTGAGAGTAAAAAGCGCACAATATTACTCTGTTATCATGGACTGCACTCCAGATCTGAGTCACCAGGAGCAGCTGTCAGTGGTGCTAAGAGTTGTCAACGGTGAGAGCTCCAAAGGTGTGTCCATCTCAGAGCATTTTGTTGGTTTTCTTAATGTACTTGACACCACAGGAAAAGGCTTATGTGAGTCATTTTTAGGTCACCTAGAAACACTAGGCTTGGATATTGCCAACTGCCGTGGCCAGTCGTACGATAATGGCAGTAATATGCAAGGCAATAAACAGGGTGTGCAGACGAGAGTCCTGGACATGAACAACAAGGCCTTAAGTGTTCCTTGTGGCAGTCACACCCTTAATCTTGTTATTGCACTCAGACTCCTTCTAACCCTTCCTGTGACAGTGGCTTCAGGTGAAAGAAGCTTCTCATCTCTAAAGCTGATCAAGACCTACCTGAGAACAACAATGTCACAAGACAGACTGTCCTCCCTTGCTATTCTCTCCATTGAGCATAAAATGAGGAAGACAATAGACACAGAGTCACTGATAGCAAGATTCGCTGAGGCCAAGGCTCGTAAGGTGAAGTTTTAATCAGAGAAAAGTTACAAGAGAGAGAGACAGCCACCAGCCTTCTACTAACCCAGTCAATTCAAAAATGGAGAGCGAGAGCGAGAGAGAGAGTGAGAGAGAGTGAGAGAGAGAGAGATTATTGAATTGTGTTTGCATTGTTCATTTGTTAACCTTTTCTATTTTAGAATACAAGAGAAAGTATAACCAAACCTTCATGTCTAGTCAACAGACCATGGAAGTTAAGGGTAAATGCTTGCATCCATTACAAAATCTCTACTATTTATTGTGTCTTTACAGTGATAGTGGTATGTTGTTTCTGTTAAAGAAGCACATGTTTATTTTCTTTCAGACGAATGACACTCTGGACATCTTTACAGAAGTTCTGTGTGTCAGTGAATGCCCGATGAGAAGACATCTAGCAAGTAGGTCTCGTTGTTCTGATTATAAGGATTTAAGGGGTGAGAATAGAGTTAAGGGGCCCCATATCTGTCTTCGCCTGGGGCCCCCAAATTACTAAATCCGCCCCTGCCTACATCAAGTTTCTGGCCAATGTATTTTTAATGTTATACCACTGTCAGTTAATATTAGTGAACTTTAGAAAAATAGCACAATGTTAAAAAAACGAAGATTGTCATTGTATATTGATTAGAATTCTCATTGCTAATACTAAAATTGCTAATGTAACTATGAAATGCAAATTGCATGTGCCCCTTGTTCTCTATTATAGCTTTTCGTTGTGTACCTAGAGGTCAACGTTAATACATGACAAAATGTTTATCTTGTACATGAAACCGTTTGCAGGAGACTGGGATTCCATTTTCATAGTCCTGTGTTCATCAAAACATTGCCTTGGCTTATGACACCATTGCCTAAAATGAAATGTCTAATATACAAAACATGATATTTGGATACCTGACCATTGTACATTCATTATTACTTATCCATTGTATATTCATTATTACCTGACCATTGTATATTCATTATTACCTGACCATTGTACATTCATTATTACCTGACCATTGTACATTCATTATTACCTGACCATTGTACATTCATTATTACCTATCCATTGTATATTCATTATTACCTGACCATTGTACATTCATTATTACCTATCCATTGTATATTCATTATTACCTGACCATTGTACATTCATTATTACCTGACCATTGTACATTCATTATTACCTGACCATTGTACATTCATTATTACCTGACCATTGTACATTAATTATTACCTATCCATTGTATATTCATTATTATCTGACCATTGTACATTCATTATTACCTATCCATTGTACATTCATTATTACCTGACCATTGTATATTCATTATTACCTGACTATTGTACATTCATTAGACCTGACCATTTCAATGGCATTTCCATGGTTTGGATCAAGTAACTTTGAACTGTTAAGTGCATCTATTGATAATATAGGGAATATCTTGAACTCCAATTGCATATCTGCCACAAGTCAGCCACATACTCCAGAAAAGACTTACGAGAATGATCAAATAATGCAAGGAACATTTAACTAGGTGTATCACGACCAGTGTAAAGGACCCAAGAGCAGACATAGCGGCGGAGACCAGGTAATGAACAATCAAGTGATTTATTAAGGGAATAGGCAGATCCGTAGTCGGGCGCAGGCAATAGTTCATACACAGGATTATACGGATCCGTAATCGGGACAGGCTGGTTTCGGTTACCGGGAGTGGGCAGGTTCGTAGTCAGGAGGCAGGCAAAGGGTCGGGCAGGATCAGGAGAACAGGAATAGGCAGGCTCGGAGTTGTGGACAGAAACTGGTCACAAGGACGATGAAGCACAGGCAGGTCACTGGGAAACCACTGGGAGGTACGCTGGAAACGAGTGTACAGGACAAACGATCTGGCAACAGGTAACAGGAAAAGCTGACATATAAAGCCCAGGGAATAATCAGTACATGGGGATCACCTGGTGGAAAGGGGTGGAGACAATGACATGCCAGGTGAGACAGATCAGGTTGTGACAAGGTGTATGACAAAGAAAAGTGACAATTGACAAAGAGTGCAACTTCCTTGTTCAAAGTCCTTTTAGTCTGTCACGGATGTAGTGAGATGTGTAGGTGAGGACGGAGTCCGAGGCAGCAGCGATAGCATTGTGGTGTTTTAATGTCCCAGTTAGACACCAGCAACAATCTTCCAAGTACACACTGGTCACTGGTACTATAGTCAGTAAAGGTGCAACACAGCGTATCAAAGTCCACAGGACTGAATTAATCAAAAGATGGCACACAGCACATCAATAAGAAAACACTCTTGCAGAGTACAAAACACATAACATGCAACAATACCACACAAAGACATGATCAAACACAGGGGACCTAAATACTCTATTAATGAGGGAATGAACACCAGGTGTCTGTGATGACAAGATCGGAAAATTCGTGGGGGGAGGAGGAACGATGGCAGCTTAGAAGACTGGAGAGGACGAACGCCGAAGCCTGCCCGCAGGTGGCGGTAGACTGGCTTCGGAGGGAGCTCTGACATAGTCTCAATGACTGTAGGCAAAGTACACAGAGAGCCATAACATTATAGAAAAATCCTTACTGGGAGAGCAGAGACATTCCTTAACTTAACTTGAATTTAAGAAAGCAAAAAAAAATTCCATAATCTGTTAAGAAAAAAATGCTTATTTATAATTTATAAAAGTTTTCCAAGAAGATATCACTCTCACAGATTTCCCAATTTGACATGTTTATTTACCATTTAATATCAAAAATACCAGTGCATGTTTAGCATTTAGCAAATTAACTTGAATGTAAAGTTTTCTACTCCATTCATAATCACAGATTCACAATCTTTTACATCGGGGGAGAACTTTGGCATTGACTGATTTCGTAGATGCGTTCTCCACTTTGGACCCCTTATCTGGATTTATATGCCACAGACATCTGTCGAGAAAACAAAAATAAAACTGAATTTTTGCAGTTAACCCATTCGTGAAGAGATCAAAAATAGTGGATATAAAAGTATACACACTGGAAATTTAACAGTACTCCTTATCTATTTCTATATATTTTTTCATTGTTGCAAGTTTGACTACTTTTACTTTCAGTTTTATTTTTATTCATTCAATTTTTATTATCTTTAATTCTTTCTGCTCTTGATTAGTTTTTTTTTCTTTGGTATAGGATCTGTGTAAAATACCTACACAGTATAAGTGCTATTATGCAACTATATGAAACTTATATTTGCTATAAGTTCCATTTGTTTGTCAGCCTGTGCAAACCATTCTGGCTATCACTGTCCACGAACCAATGCACTAAAGATGTTCATGCTATTTGTCATCAACCGATGTTGGAACAATGTATTTGTAAGACCGATCATAGAGAAATCACACATTAACTAGTTCAATGTGAAGGACATGTCATCTATTCATATACAACAAGTTTAATGCAGGCTTGAGCGGTTTATCTTGGTACTCTGAATGCTCCTGAGTTACCTGAAAGTTGTACTGACTGGATTCTTACACCTGCATGAACTCAAAAGCTGTCATCAGTGTTGCTGGATAACTGATGTTCAGGCAGAAATTAAGGACAAACATAAGGAGCAGTGCATTGCCAACCTTGGTGAAGCTGCCATTAACAACACACCGGTCTACAGATATCATGAAGGTCTTATTTTTTTACTGTGGAATTCCCTATGATAGTCAGAAAAACAGCACAATTTGCCAAAATATAATGAGTTCTATAAAGTGAATATATCTATATAAGAGTTGATCAAAATGTGTTTGAAACAAGTATAGTTGTGTAATGTTTAATCTAATTTAGTAGAGATTTCCACAATGAAAGAATAGATATATGTTCAGCAACCGTGCATCAAACAAAACCTCTCATATTTAAACTGGGGTTTGAATCCAGTCCTCAGCAACCATCAGACATAATAGAAATGTATTCAATAATAAAGCTAACATAATTGATTCAACTTAAAAATTTAATCGGGAGTGAGTGTCAGAGAATTGTACAAATGTGTGGAATGACTGGGGGTCCCGGAGGACTGGAGTGAAATCATCTGGATTACAATAATCAATTTGAGGAACCTAAATGTTGGACAAGAAATCCCCTGTATATTTCATATATGTGCAGTGCATATGCAGTTTTGGGTACATCTGGTCTAACATTTACTCTGTATATTCAACACTTGTGTCATTGCCTTGTTAGTAGAACATTTTTATTTTATTTAAAACATTCATTAGACCTGACCATTTCAATTTGCATGCATTTGCATGGTTTGGATCAAGAAACATTGAACCTTATACTTACTGTGAAAGCAGAGACATTCTTTAACATAACTTGTATTTAAGAAAGCAGAGAATTAAATACAAAATATGCAATAATCTCTTAAGAAAAAAAATCCTATTTATAATCCAGGTATGTAAGGTTAAAATATCTGATAATCTCACAGATTTCCCTTTTTTGACATGTTGATTTATCATTTAATAACAAAAATACCAGTGCATATTTAAAAATTAAAAACTTGAATATAAGGTTTTATACTGCCTCCATAATCACAGATTCACAATATTTTAGATCAGGGGAGAGCTTTGGCATTGACTCATTTCTTAGATGCCTTCTCCACTTTGGACCCCTTATCTGGATTTATATGTAACAGACATCTGTCGAGAAAAGAAAAAAAGAGATATTGCAGTTAACTGAAAGTAAAAGTATCATAAATAGTGGATATAAAAGTCAACATACTGGGATTTTAACAGGGGTGTGTAGACATATTATATTCACTCTACTCCTTATATTTTTTACTGTTGCAAGTTAGACTACTTTTGCTTTCGGTTTTATTTTTATTCATTCAATTTTTACGTTATTCTCGAATTCATTCAGCACTTGATTTTTTTTCTCTGTATAGGATCTTTGTAAAAGACCTATACAGTATAAGTGCAATTATGAAATTATATGAATTTATTATTTGCTAAAAGTTCCTCTTGTCAGCCTGTGCAAACCATTCTGGCTATCACTGTCCACGAACCAATGCACTGAAGATGTTCATGCTATTTGTCATCAACCGATGTTGGAACAATGTATTTGTAAGACCGATCATAGAGAAATCACACATTAACTAGTTCAATGTGAAGGACATGTCATCTATTCATATACAACAAGTTTAATGGAGACTTGAGCGGTTTATCTTGGTACTCTGAATGCTCCTGAGTTACATGAAAGTTGTACTGACTGGATTCTTACACCTGCATGAACTCAAAAGCTGTCATCAGTGTTGCTGGATAACTGATGTTCAGGCAGAAATTAAGGACAAACATAAGGAGCAGTGCATTGCCAACCTTGGTGAAGCTGCCATTAACAACACACTGGTCTACAGATATCATGAAGTTCTTATTTTTTTACTGTGGAATTCCCTATGATAGTCAGAAAAACTGCACAATTTGCCAAACTATATTGAGTTCTATAAAGTGACTATATCTATATAAGAGTTCATCAAATGTGTTTGAAACAAGTATAGTTGTGTAATGTTTAATCTAATTTAGTAGAGATTTCCACAATGAAAGAATGGATATATGTTCAGCAACAGTGCATCAAACAAAACCTCTCATATTTAAACTGGGGTTTGAATCCAGTCCTCAGCAACCATCAGACATAATAGAAATGTATTCAATAATAAAGCTAACACGATTGATTCAACTTAAAAATGTAATCGGGAGTGAGTGTCAGAGAATTGTACAAATGTGTGGAATGACTGGGGGTCCTGAAGGACTGGAATGAAATCATCTAGATTACAATAATCCATTTGAGGAACCTAAATGTTGGACAAGAAAACCCCTGTATATTTCATATATGTGCAGTGCATATGCAGTTTTGGGTACATCTGGTCTAACATTTACACTGTATATTCAACACTTGTGTCATTGCCTTGTTAGTAGAACATTTTTATTTTATTTAAAACATTCATTAGACCTGACCATTTCAATTTGCATGCATTTGCTTGGTTTGGATCAAGAAACATTGAACCTTATACTTACTGTGAAAGCAGAGACATTCTTTAACATAACTTGTATTTAAGAAAGCAGAGAATTAAATACAAAATATGCAATAATCTCTTAAGAAAAAAAATCCTATTGATAATCCAGGTATGTGTCACGATTGGTGTGGTGGCGTTGCTACACGGACATATTTCGGTGATGCACTTCCTTTTTCACTTCCGTGTTTACGTTTGTCTCACGGCTGTTTGCACTTGTAATCAATGGGATATAAGAGGGTCGCGAGCAGTGCACTCGTTGCGTCGCATTGTTACATGTCACACGTTATTTTAGAGGTGAGTGTTTGTGTATTTTGAGTGCTATTGTGGTTTGTGGAATGTTTTGTATGTAAGTCGCGATATGCGCACTGTTTATTTCAGTTAAACCAGTTAGCCTTTTTCCGCCGTTATCGGTTTGTTTTACGTTGGTGTGTTAAATAAACCTGTTCAAAACGGATATACGACTCTGCACATGGCTTCCTCACGCACTACACCTTGGACGGACCGTGACAGAATGCGAAGCCACCCAAGAAGCCCGCAGAGCCGGACGGTGAGTGGATTCCTCGGAGGGGCAAGCTATAGCGCTCCGAGGTATGAAGCTCACCGTCAACCCACGGAGCAGTGGGACTGGGGTAAGCCGGAGACGCCCGAAGAGGAGTATAGGCGCCTCCGTGCTTACTTCGGGTATGAGCCACCTATGCAGCTATCAGGGCTGGTTACATCGGGTCCGCGGTCCTTCCCGGAGGAAGGCAAGAGGGCACCCCGAAGGCGTCCCAAGAAGGTTTTTGGGGGGGAGCTAAGGAGGTGTTCCGGGAGGACCGCGGAGAGAACACCCACGGTCCTGGTGCTGCAGGAACGGCCACCCACTGCTCCGGGGCTGCAGACAGGGGGAGGAAAACCCCTGGAGCTACAGCCACTACCCCCGCCGTGGGAAGACCCTTTTCTGCCGCCGACGACAGGGACAGAAAAACCCCCGGAGGGGTTGGATGACCAGCCCACGGCCATTATTAGGACGTGGTGGAGGACATGGCTGGATTTACAGGAGCCAGCGCCTGAGATGGTCGCCACCACGCTTGCGCCTGAGATGGTCGCCACCACGCTTGCGCCTGAGAGGGTCGCCGTCACGCCGGCGTCCACGATGGTTCCTGCCGTCCCACCAGCGCCCAAGATGGCTACCGTCGTCCCGCCAGCGCCCAAGATGGCTACCGTCGTCGACCCAGCGCTCAAGATGGCTGCCGTCGTCCCGCCGGCGCTCAAGATGGCTGTTGCCGTCACGCCAGCGCCCACGATGGCTCCCGCCGTCACGCCAGCGTCCACGATGGCTCCTGCCGTCCCGCCAGCGCCCAAGATGGCTACCGTCGTCCCGCCAGCGCCCAAGATGGCTACCGTCGTCCCGCCAGCGCCCAAGATGGCTGCCGCCGTCACGCCAGCGTCCACGATGGCTCCCGCCGTCCCGCCAGGGCTCAAGATGGCTGTTGCCGTCACGCCAGCGCTCAAGATGGCTGCCGTCGTCCCGCCGGCGCTCAAGATGGCTGTTGCCGTCACGCCAGCGCCCACGATGGCTCCCGCCGTCAAGCCAGCGCTCAAGATGGCTGTTGCCGTCCCGCCAGCGCCCAAGATGGCTACCGTCGTCCCGCCAGCGCCCAAGATGGCTGCCGCCGTCACGCCAGCGTCCACGATGGCTCCCGCCGTTCCGCCAGCGCTCAAGATGGCTGTTGCCGCCACGCCAGCGCTCAAGATGGCTGCCGTCGTCCCGCCGGCGCTCAAGATGGCTGTTGCCGTCACGCCAGCGCCCACGATGGCTCCCGCCGTCACGCCAGCGCTCAAGATGGCTGTTGCTGTCACGCCAGCGCCCAAGATGGCTGCCGTCGTCCCGCCAGCGCCCAAGATGGCTGCCACCGTCACGCCAGTGTCCACAATGGCTGCCGCATCGCCGCCCACAATGGCTGCCGCATCGCCGCCCACAATGGCTGCCGCACGCCGCCCACAATGGCTGCCGCATCGCCGCCCACAATGGCTGCCGCATCGCCGCCCACAATGGCTGCCGCATCGCCGCCCACAATGGCTGCCGCATCGCCGCCCACAATGGCTGCCGCATCGCCGCCCACAATGGCTGCCGCATCGCCGCCCACAATGGCTGCCGCATCGCCGCCCACAATGGCTGCCGCATCGCCGCCCACAATGGCTGCCGCATCGCCGCCCACAATGGCTGCCGCATCGCCGCCCACAATGGCTGCCGCATCGCCGCCCACAATGGCTGCCGCATCGCCGCCCACGAAGGCCGCGCCACGACGACGCCCACGAAGGCCGCGCCACGACGACGCCCACGATGGCCGCCGCCACGACTACGCCCACGATGGCCGCCGCCACGACTACGCCCACGATGGCCGCCGCCACGACTACGCCCACGATGGCCGCCGCCACGACTACGCTCACGAGGGCCGCCGCCACGACTACGCTCACGATGGCCGCCGCCACGACTACGCTCACGATGGCCGCCGCCACGACTACGCTCACGATGGCCGCCGCCACGACTACGCTCACGATGGCCGCCGCCACGACTACGCTCACGATGGCCGCCGCCACGACTACGCTCACGATGGCCGCCGCCACGACTACGCTCACGATGGCCGCCGCCACGACTACGCTCACGATGGCCGCCGCCACGACTACGCTCACGATGGCCGCCGCCACGACTACGCTCACGATGGCCGCCGCCACGACACCGCCCACGATGGCGGCCGCCACGACACCGCCCACGATGGCGGCCGCCACGACTGCGCCCACGATGGCCTCCGCCACCACGTCGCCTACGTTGGCGGACTCTGAGCCGCACAAGATGGCGGTCTCTCAGCCGCACTAGATGGCGGCCTCTCAGCCGCACTAGATGGCGGCCTCTCAGCCGCACTAGATGGCGGCCTCTCAGCCACCGAGGCCTTTTCAGGGCTGGACCTGCGGTCCTGGACTGACCCTTTTGGGTTTGACTGTGGGTTCTCTCCCTGTTGCTCCCTTGTTTTGGTTTTGTGTTTCCGTTCGGCTATCTGGGGAGCTAGCCTTTTAGTGGGGGATACTGTCACGATTGGTGTGGTGGCGTTGCTACACGGACATATTTCGGTGATGCACTTCCTTTTTTCACTTCCGTGTTTACGTTTGTCTCACGGCTGTTTGCACTTGTAATCAATGGGATATAAGAGGGTCGCGAGCAGTGCACTCGTTGCTTCGCATTGTTACATGTCACACGTTATTTTAGAGGTGAGTGTTTGTGTATTTTGAGTGCTATTGTGGTTTGTGGAATGTTTTGTATGTAAGTCGCGATATGCGCACTGTTTATTTCAGTTAAACCAGTTAGCCTTTTTTCCGCCGTTATCGGTTTGTTTTACGTTGGTGTGTTAAATAAACCTGTTCAAAACGGATATACGACTCTGCACATGGCTTCCTCACGCACTACACCTTGGACGGACCGTGACAGAATGCGAAGCCACCCAAGAAGCCCGCAGAGCCGGACGGTGAGTGGATTCCTCGGAGGGGCAAGCTATAGCGCTCCGAGGTATGAAGCTCACCGTCAACCCACGGAGCAGTGGGACTGGGGTAAGCCGGAGACGCCCGAAGAGGAGTATAGGCGCCTCCGTGCTTACTTCGGGTATGAGCCACCTATGCAGCTATCAGGGCTGGTTACATCGGGTCCGCGGTCCTTCCCGGAGGAAGGCAAGAGGGCACCCCGAAGGCGTCCCAAGAAGGTTTTTGGGGGGGAGCTAAGGAGGTGTTCCGGGAGGACCGCGGAGAGAACACCCACGGTCCTGGTGCTGCAGGAACGGCCACCCACTGCTCCGGGGCTGCAGACAGGGGGAGGAAAACCCCTGGAGCTACAGCCACTACCCCCGCCGTGGGAAGACCCTTTTCTGCCGCCGACGACAGGGACAGAAAAACCCCCGGAGGGGTTGGATGACCAGCCCACGGCCATTATTAGGACGTGGTGGAGGACATGGCTGGATTTACAGGAGCCAGCGCCTGAGATGGTCGCCACCACGCTTGCGCCTGAGATGGTCGCCACCACGCTTGCGCCTGAGAGGGTCGCCGTCACGCCGGCGTCCACGATGGTTCCTGCCGTCCCACCAGCGCCCAAGATGGCTACCGTCGTCCCGCCAGCGCCCAAGATGGCTACCGTCGTCGACCCAGCGCTCAAGATGGCTGCCGTCGTCCCGCCGGCGCTCAAGATGGCTGTTGCCGTCACGCCAGCGCCCACGATGGCTCCCGCCGTCACGCCAGCGTCCACGATGGCTCCTGCCGTCCCGCCAGCGCCCAAGATGGCTACCGTCGCCCCGCCAGCGCCCAAGATGGCTACCGTCGTCCCGCCAGCGCCCAAGATGGCTGCCGCCGTCACGCCAGCGTCCACGATGGCTCCCGCCGTCCCGCCAGGGCTCAAGATGGCTGTTGCCGTCACGCCAGCGCTCAAGATGGCTGCCGTCGCCCCGCCGGCGCTCAAGATGGCTGTTGCCGTCACGCCAGCGCCCACGATGGCTCCCGCCGTCAAGCCAGCGCTCAAGATGGCTGTTGCCGTCCCGCCAGCGCCCAAGATGGCTACCGTCGTCCCGCCAGCGCCCAAGATGGCTGCCGCCGTCACGCCAGCGTCCACGATGGCTCCCGCCGTTCCGCCAGCGCTCAAGATGGCTGTTGCCGCCACGCCAGCGCTCAAGATGGCTGCCGTCGCCCCGCCGGCGCTCAAGATGGCTGTTGCCGTCACGCCAGCGCCCACGATGGCTCCCGCCGTCACGCCAGCGCTCAAGATGGCTGTTGCTGTCACGCCAGCGCCCAAGATGGCTGCCGTCGCCCCGCCAGCGCCCAAGATGGCTGCCACCGTCACGCCAGTGTCCACAATGGCTGCCGCATCGCCGCCCACAATGGCTGCCGCACGCCGCCCACAATGGCTGCCGCATCGCCGCCCACAATGGCTGCCGCACGCCGCCCACAATGGCTGCCGCATCGCCGCCCACAATGGCTGCCGCATCGCCGCCCACAATGGCTGCCGCATCGCCGCCCACAATGGCTGCCGCACGCCGCCCACAATGGCTGCCGATCGCCGCCCACAATGGCTGCCGCATCGCCGCCCACAATGGCTGCCGCACGCCGCCCACAATGGCTGCCGCATCGCCGCCCACAATGGCTGCCGCACGCCGCCCACAATGGCTGCCGCATCGCCGCCCACAATGGCTGCCGCACGCCGCCCACGAAGGCCGCGCCACGACGACGCCCACGAAGGCCGCGCCACGACGACGCCCACGATGGCCGCCGCCACGACTACGCCCACGATGGCCGCCGCCACGACTACGCCCACGATGGCCGCCGCCACGACTACGCCCACGATGGCCGCCGCCACGACTACGCTCACGATGGCCGCCGCCACGACTACGCTCACGAGGGCCGCCGCCACGACTACGCCACGATGGCCGCCGCCACGACTACGCCACGATGGCCGCCGCCACGACTACGCTCACGATGGCCGCCGCCACGACTACGCTCACGATGGCCGCCGCCACGACTACGCTCACGATGGCCGCCGCCACGACTACGCTCACGATGGCCGCCGCCACGACTACGCTCACGATGGCCGCCGCCACGACTACGCCACGATGGCCGCCGCCACGACACCGCCACGATGGCGGCCGCCACGACACCGCCCACGATGGCGGCCGCCACGACTGCGCCCACGATGGCCTCCGCCACCCCGTCGCCTACGTTGGCGGACTCTGAGCCGCACAAGATGGCGGTCTCTCAGCCGCACTAGATGGCGGCCTCTCAGCCGCACTAGATGGCGGCCTCTCAGCCACCGAGGCCTTTTCAGGGCTAGACCTGCGGTCCTGGACTGACCCTTTGGGTTTGACTGTGGGTTCTCTCCCTGTTGCTCCCTTGTTTTGGTTTTGTGTTTCCGTTCGGCTATCTGGGGAGCTAGCCTTTTAGTGGGGGATACTGTCACGATTGGTGTGGTGGCGTTGCTACACGGACATATTTCGGTGATGCACTTCCTTGTTTCACTTCCGTGTTTACGTTTGTCTCACGGCTGTTTGCACTTGTAATCAATGGGATATAAGAGGGTCGCGAGCAGTGCACTCGTTGCTTCGCATTGTTACATGTCACACGTTATTTTAGAGGTGAGTGTTTGTGTATTTTGAGTGCTATTGTGGTTTGTGGAATGTTTTGTATGTAAGTCGCGATATGCGCACTGTTTATTTCAGTTAAACCAGTTAGCCTTTTTTCCGCCGTTATCGGTTTGTTTTACGTTGGTGTGTTAAATAAACCTGTTCAAAACGGATATACGACTCTGCACATGGCTTCCTCACGCACTACACCTTGGACGGACCGTGACAGTATGTAATGTTAAAATATCTGATAATCTCACAGATTTCCCAATTTGACATGTTTATTTATCATTTAATAACAAAAATACCAGTGCATATTTAAAAATTAAAAACTTGAATTTAAGGTTTTATACTGCCTCCATAATCACAGATTCACAATATTTTAGATCAGGGGAGAGCTTTGGCATTGACTCATTTCTTAGATGCCTTCTCCACTTTGGACCCCTTATCTGGATTTATATGTAACAGACATCTGTCGAGAAAAGAAAAAAAGAGATATTGCAGTTAACTGAAAGTAAAAGTATTATAAATAGTGGATATAAAAGTCAACATACTGGGATTTTAACAGGGGTGTGTAGACATATTATATTCACTCTACTCCTTATCTTTTTTACTGTTGCAAGTTAGACTACTTTTGCTTTCGGTTTTATTTTTATTCATTCAATTTTTACGTTATTCTCGAATTCATTCAGCACTTGATTTTTTTTCTCTGTATAGGATCTTTGTAAAAGACCTATACAGTATAAGTGCAATTATGAAATTATATGAATTTATTATTTGCTAAAAGTTCCTCTTGTCAGCCTGTGCAAACCATTCTGGCTATCACTGTCCACGAACCAATGCACTGAAGATGTTCATGCTATTTGTCATCAACCGATGTTGGAACAATGTATTTGTAAGACCGATCATAGAGAAATCACACATTAACTAGTTCAATGTGAAGGACATGTCATCTATTCATATACAACAAGTTTAATGGAGACTTGAGCGGTTTATCTTGGTACTCTGAATGCTCCTGAGTTACATGAAAGTTGTACTGACTGGATTCTTACACCTGCATGAACTCAAAAGCTGTCATCAGTGTTGCTGGATAACTGATGTTCAGGCAGTAATTAAGGACAAACATAAGGATCAGTGCATTGCCAACCTTGGTGAAGCTGCCATTAACAACACACCGGTCTACAGATATCATGAAGGTCTTATTTTTTACTGTGGAATTCCCAGTGATAGTCAGAAAAACTGCACAATTTGCCAAACTATATTGAGTTCTATAAAGTGACTATATCTATATAAGAGTTCATCAAATGTGTTTGAAACAAGTATAGTTGTGTAATGTTTAATCTAATTTAGTAGAGATTTCCACAATGAAAGAATGGATATATGTTCAGCAACAGTGCATCAAACAAAACCTCTCATATTTAAACTGGGGTTTGAATCCAGTCCTCAGCAACCATCAGACATAATAGAAATGTATTCAATAATAAAGCTAACACGATTGATTCAACTTAAAAATGTAATCGGGAGTGAGTGTCAGAGAATTGTACAAATGTGTGGAATGACTGGGGGTCCTGAAGGACTGGAATGAAATCATCTAGATTACAATAATCCATTTGAGGAACCTAAATGTTGGACAAGAAAACCCCTGTATATTTCATATATGTGCAGTGCATATGCAGTTTTGGGTACATCTGGTCTAACATTTACACTGTATATTCAACACTTGTGTCATTGCCTTGTTAGTAGAACATTTTTATTTTATTTAAAACATTCATTAGACCTGACCATTTCAATTTGCATGCATTTGCTTGGTTTGGATCAAGAAACATTGAACCTTATACTTACTGTGAAAGCAGAGACATTCTTTAACATAACTTGTATTTAAGAAAGCAGAGAATTAAATACAAAATATGCAATAATCTCTTAAGAAAAAAAATCCTATTGATAATCCAGGTATGTGTCACGATTGGTGTGGTGGCGTTGCTACACGGACATATTTCGGTGATGCACTTCCTTTTTTCACTTCCGTGTTTACGTTTGTCTCACGGCTGTTTGCACTTGTAATCAATGGGATATAAGAGGGTCGCGAGCAGTGCACTCGTTGCGTCGCATTGTTACATGTCACACGTTATTTTAGAGGTGAGTGTTTGTGTATTTTGAGTGCTATTGTGGTTTGTGGAATGTTTTGTATGTAAGTCGCGATATGCGCACTGTTTATTTCAGTTAAACCAGTTAGCCTTTTTTCCGCCGTTATCGGTTTGTTTTACGTTGGTGTGTTAAATAAACCTGTTCAAAACGGATATACGACTCTGCACATGGCTTCCTCACGCACTACACCTTGGACGGACCGTGACAGAATGCGAAGCCACCCAAGAAGCCCGCAGAGCCGGACGGTGAGTGGATTCCTCGGAGGGGCAAGCTATAGCGCTCCGAGGTATGAAGCTCACCGTCAACCCACGGAGCAGTGGGACTGGGGTAAGCCGGAGACGCCCGAAGAGGAGTATAGGCGCCTCCGTGCTTACTTCGGGTATGAGCCACCTATGCAGCTATCAGGGCTGGTTACATCGGGTCCGCGGTCCTTCCCGGAGGAAGGCAAGAGGGCACCCCGAAGGCGTCCCAAGAAGGTTTTTGGGGGGGAGCTAAGGAGGTGTTCCGGGAGGACCGCGGAGAGAACACCCACGGTCCTGGTGCTGCAGGAACGGCCACCCACTGCTCCGGGGCTGCAGACAGGGGGAGGAAAACCCCTGGAGCTACAGCCACTACCCCCGCCGTGGGAAGACCCTTTTCTGCCGCCGACGACAGGGACAGAAAAACCCCCGGAGGGGTTGGATGACCAGCCCACGGCCATTATTAGGACGTGGTGGAGGACATGGCTGGATTTACAGGAGCCAGCGCCTGAGATGGTCGCCACCACGCTTGCGCCTGAGATGGTCGCCACCACGCTTGCGCCCGTCACGCCGGCGTCCACGATGGTTCCTGCCGTCCCACCAGCGCCCAAGATGGCTACCGTCGTCCCGCCAGCGCCCAAGATGGCTACCGTCGTCGACCCAGCGCTCAAGATGGCTGCCGTCGTCCCGCCGGCGCTCAAGATGGCTGTTGCCGTCACGCCAGCGCCCACGATGGCTCCCGCCGTCACGCCAGCGTCCACGATGGCTCCTGCCGTCCCGCCAGCGCCCAAGATGGCTACCGTCGTCCCGCCAGCGCCCAAGATGGCTACCGTCGTCCCGCCAGCGCCCACGATGGCTGCCGCCGTCACGCCAGCGTCCACGATGGCTCCCGCCGTCCCGCCAGCGCTCAAGATGGCTGTTGCCGTCACGCCAGCGCTCAAGATGGCTGCCGTCGTCCCGCCGGCGCTCAAGATGGCTGTTGCCGTCACGCCAGCGCCCACGATGGCTCCCGCCGTCAAGCCAGCGCTCAAGATGGCTGTTGCCGTCCCGCCAGCGCCCAAGATGGCTACCGTCGTCCCGCCAGCGCCCAAGATGGCTGCCGCCGTCACGCCAGCGTCCACGATGGCTCCCGCCGTTCCGCCAGCGCTCAAGATGGCTGTTGCCGCCACGCCAGCGCTCAAGATGGCTGCCGTCGTCCCGCCGGCGCTCAAGATGGCTGTTGCCGTCACGCCAGCGCCCACGATGGCTCCCGCCGTCACGCCAGCGCTCAAGATGGCTGTTGCTGTCACGCCAGCGCCCAAGATGGCTGCCGTCGTCCCGCCAGCGCCCAAGATGGCTGCCACCGTCACGCCAGTGTCCACAATGGCTGCCGCATCGCCGCCCACAATGGCTGCCGCATCGCCGCCCACAATGGCTGCCGCATCGCCGCCCACAATGGCTGCCGCATCGCCGCCCACAATGGCTGCCGCACGCCGCCCACAATGGCTGCCGCATCGCCGCCCACAATGGCTGCCGCATCGCCGCCCACAATGGCTGCCGCATCGCCGCCCACAATGGCTGCCGCATCGCCGCCCACAATGGCTGCCGCATCGCCGCCCACAATGGCTGCCGCACGCCGCCCACGAAGGCCGCGCCACGACGACGCGCCCACGAAGGCCGCGCCACGACGACGCCCACGATGGCCGCCGCCACGACTACGCCCACGATGGCCGCCGCCACGACTACGCCCACGATGGCCGCCGCCACGACTACGCCCACGATGGCCGCCGCCACGACTACGCTCACGATGGCCGCCGCCACGACTACGCCACGAGGGCCGCCGCCACGACTACGCCACGATGGCCGCCGCCACGACTACGCCACGATGGCCGCCGCCACGACTACGCCACGATGGCCGCCGCCACGACTACGCTCACGATGGCCGCCGCCACGACTACGCTCACGATGGCCGCCGCCACGACTACGCTCACGATGGCCGCCGCCACGACTACGCTCACGATGGCCGCCGCCACGACTACGCTCACGATGGCCGCCGCCACGACTACGCTCACGATGGCCGCCGCCACGACTACGCTCACGATGGCCGCCGCCACGACTACGCTCACGATGGCCGCCGCCACGACTACGCTCACGATGGCCGCCGCCACGACACCGCCCACGATGGCGGCCGCCACGACACCGCCCACGATGGCGGCCGCCACGACTGCGCCCACGATGGCCTCCGCCACCACGTCGCCTACGTTGGCGGACTCTGAGCCGCACAAGATGGCGGTCTCTCAGCCGCACTAGATGGCGGCCTCTCAGCCGCACTAGATGGCGGCCTCTCAGCCACCGAGGCCTTTTCAGGGCTGGACCTGCGGTCCTGGACTGACCCTTTTGGGTTTGACTGTGGGTTCTCTCCCTGTTGCTCCCTTGTTTTGGTTTTGTGTTTCCGTTCGGCTATCTGGGGAGCTAGCCTTTTAGTGGGGGATACTGTCACGATTGGTGTGGTGGCGTTGCTACACGGACATATTTCGGTGATGCACTTCCTTGTTTCACTTCCGTGTTTACGTTTGTCTCACGGCTGTTTGCACTTGTAATCAATGGGATATAAGAGGGTCGCGAGCAGTGCACTCGTTGCTTCGCATTGTTACATGTCACACGTTATTTTAGAGGTGAGTGTTTGTGTATTTTGAGTGCTATTGTGGTTTGTGGAATGTTTTGTATGTAAGTCGCGATATGCGCACTGTTTATTTCAGTTAAACCAGTTAGCCTTTTTTCCGCCGTTATCGGTTTGTTTTACGTTGGTGTGTTAAATAAACCTGTTCAAAACGGATATACGACTCTGCACATGGCTTCCTCACGCACTACACCTTGGACGGACCGTGACAGTATGTAATGTTAAAATATCTGATAATCTCACAGATTTCCCAATTTGACATGTTTATTTATCATTTAATAACAAAAATACCAGTGCATATTTAAAAATTAAAAACTTGAATTTAAGGTTTTATACTGCCTCCATAATCACAGATTCACAATATTTTAGATCAGGGGAGAGCTTTGGCATTGACTCATTTCTTA
This sequence comes from Dallia pectoralis, assembly GCA_029465975.1. Taxonomy (NCBI): domain Eukaryota; kingdom Metazoa; phylum Chordata; class Actinopteri; order Esociformes; family Umbridae; genus Dallia; species Dallia pectoralis. The sequence continues at coordinate 7,793,598 of CM055743.1, forward strand.
GATGCCTTCTCCACTTTGGACCCCTTATCTGGATTTATATGTAACAGACATCTGTCGAGAAAAGAAAAAAAGAGATATTGCAGTTAACTGAAAGTAAAAGTATCATAAATAGTGGATATAAAAGTCAACATACTGGGATTTTAACAGGGGTGTGTAGACATATTATATTCACTCTACTCCTTATCTTTTTTACTGTTGCAAGTTAGACTACTTTTACTTTCGGTTTTATTTTTATTCATTCAATTTTTACGTTATTCTCGAATTCATTCAGCACTTGATTTTTTTTCTCTGTATAGGATCTTTGTAAAAGACCTATACAGTATAAGTGCAATTATGAAATTATATGAATTTATTATTTGCTAAAAGTTCCTCTTGTCAGCCTGTGCAAACCATTCTGGCTATCACTGTCCACGAACCAATGCACTGAAGATGTTCATGCTATTTGTCATCAACCGATGTTGGAACAATGTATTTGTAAGACCGATCATAGAGAAATCACACATTAACTAGTTCAATGTGAAGGACATGTCATCTATTCATATACAACAAGTTTAATGGAGACTTGAGCGGTTTATCTTGGTACTCTGAATGCTCCTGAGTTACCTGAAAGTTGTACTGACTGGATTCTTACACCTGCATGAACTCAAAAGCTGTCATCAGTGTTGCTGGATAACTGATGTTCAGGCAGTAATTAAGGACAAACATAAGGATCAGTGCATTGCCAACCTTGGTGAAGCTGCCATTAACAACACACTGGTCTACAGATATCATGAAGGTCTTATTTTTTACTGTGGAATTCCCAGTGATAGTCAGAAAAACAGCAAAATTTGCCAAACTATATTGAGTTCTATAAAGTGACTATATCTATATAAGAGTTCATCAAATGTGTTTGAAACAAGTATAGTTGTGTAATGTTTAATCTAATTTAGTAGAGATTTCCACAATGAAAGAATGGATATATGTTCAGCAACACTGCATTAAACAAAACCTCTCATATTTAAACTGGGGTTTGAATCCAGTCCTCAGCAACCCTCAGACATAATCGAAATGTATTCAATAATAAAGCTAGCACAATTGATTCAACTTAAAAATTTAATCGGGTGTGAGTGTCAGAGAATTCTACAAATGTGTGGAATGACTGGGTTACAATAAGGCATTTCAGGAACCTTAATGTTGGACAAGAAGACCACTGTTTCAATATTTCATCTTTGTGGAATGCATTGATTGTTTTGGGTACATCAAGCTTAGCACAAAAACATGAAACAAAGGGAAATTATTAGTCTACCTCCATCAGCATGTCAACTTTTTTATAATTGTATATCTGTTTGTCGGACACAGTAAAGGTGACAACAGAGAATGACTTAAGGCAATACAGTCCAGTTTCAGTATTTTTCAAAACGGAAAGAAAAACATACACACCCACACCTCGCCCAATGGGACCCAACGGAGTAGGAGAGGTAAAATAATTGAATAGGGCCCCCATCAGCCCAGGCCACAACACTAAACGGACACAAAGGACATACAGAACAAAGAGAAGAGACAGACAGGAAGACAAGAGCAGCTTAATGCAGAGAGAGCAGTTAATCGACACGATAACGGCCACCAGGACAGAGCATTTACACTAGTCCGAGGGTAATCTCACCAGTCCCTCAAAGTAGGAAATAAAGGGCTGCCATTTTTTGGAGAAGCCGGAGTTGGAGCCCCTGAGAGCGAACTTCACCTTTTCCAGCCGTAGGAAGTACATGACGTCCCTCAGCCAGCTTGAGGCAGATGGAGGGCGGGCAGATTTCCAGTTCAGGAGGATTTTGTGACGGGCCAGCAGGGACGTAAAGGCAACTATATCCGCATGTTTGTAGGAAAGGAGAGACAAAACCCCAGGCAGACCGAAGACGGCAATCAGCGGGCAAGGGTCCAAAGTGACTTCCGGCACGTCCGATAGGACCTTAAAGATGGTGCCCCAGTAGTTCTGAAGAGAGGGGCATCAAGCAAACATGTGAGTCAGATCGCATGGGGAAGCTCCACATCTATCACATCTGTCCGCGACATCAGGGTATATCTCAGAGAGCCTCGTCTTAGAACTCTGTGCAGCACCTTAAATTGGATGAGGCCAAGCTGGGCACATGGCGTAGTAGACCACCGTATCCTGTCAGTGGCCTCGTCCCACCACTCCTGAGTAAACTCCACCCCCATCTCCCATTCCCAGCCCAGCTTGGCCTTACAGGTGGAGCGTACCTCAAAGGACACGAGCAAGGAGTAAATATGCAATGACAGCCCCGTCTCGAGGGGTGTAAGGGTTGAGCGGGGGGATCGGAGGGAAAGCCAGGAAAAAGGAAGGAGACAGTGCCGCACCTGAAGGTAGCGGAAGAAGTGCGATGCAAGCAATGAGTGCTTAGCAGCCAGATTGGTGAAACTTAAGAAGCCCTCTGCAAACAAATTCCTGAATGCCTTAACCCCCTTCCGCGTCCAGACTGCAAAAGCAACGTCCAAGGAAGGAGGGAGGAAGACGTGGTTACAAGTAATAGGGCCCAAAGCAGATGCTGAGGTGAACTTGAAATGGCGACGGAACTGAAACCAAATCTTAAGAGTGGAGCGCACCAGCGAGTTGGCGGTGTGACGAGCAGGGGACGTCGGGAGGGAGGAGCAGGGTGGGGAGAGAGGTGGACACGCAGGAGCGTGACTCAAGTTGACACCATGCAGAGTCAGAGGAGTGTATCCAAAAAGGCAGTTTCTGAAAGTTGGCTGCCCAGTAGTAGTGCAAGAAGTCAGAAAGCGCCAGCCCACCATTGAGCCTACAGGTCTGAAGCAGGGATCTGCTGACCCTAGGGACCTTGCCATCCCAGAGGAAAGAGGTGACGGCTTGGTTGATCGCCTTGAAAAAGGATTTTGGCAGGAAGAGGGGCACAGAGGGAAAGAGGTAAGAGGAACTTAGGCAGAGTGTTCATCTTGACCGCATTAATCCGCCCCACCAGAGTCAGAGGCAGGCTACCCCTTCTTTGGAAGTCAGCCGTCATCTGGGTCAAAAGTGGAGCAAAATAGGCAGCAAAAAGAGTGGGGAACGACCGGGTTACGCATAATACACAGGTAGAACGACAATACGGTAAATGGGGCAATTGTATACAAAGAGACTAAAATAAATAAACAAAGGTAAACCAAAATAATACACCGGTTGTAGGACAGTTCGGTAATAAGCCGCAGAGCAAGTACAAGCAGAGAGGCAATTGTATACAAAGAGACAAAAATAAAATAAAACCCTCTGCTAGATTATTAAAACGGGAGAAACGATATTAGCCGTCCCTTAAAGACTGAGATCAGCAAAATACTATTCTATACAGAATATTGTACCGTAGAAAAAAAATAAAAAATGAATGGCGACACCGGGTGTCTGCCAGCTAACATGCGACCAGCAAACCAAGTAATTGTGAATATAGTAATAGTGAATATAGAAAGTGACAGCAGTGGAAGAAACGGAACAAACGTTTTACTGTCCGGATCAATAATAGCGTAACACATTCCCTTACTGTCCGTATCAATAACAGCAGCGTAACACATTACCTCCGAGCCACTAGCTAGTGAGCATGTTGAAAGGTAGAGTCGTACCACTTCTGGGCTTCACCTGCAGGGTCAAACACCAGCCGTTCACCGGAGTGTTCAACAGGGAGACGCGCTGGGTGCCTCAGGGAAAAAGCGGACCTTCCGATTGTAAAGTTGGCGCTTGACGCCCAGAAAAGTGGCACGCTTTTCGGACACAGACGAGATCATGTCCGGGAAAATAAATATCTTTCCGCCACGGAAAAACAGCTGGAACTTGTCGCGCCAGCGCAGAATCCTCTCCCGGTCCTGGAAGTCATGGAGGCAACAGATCAGCGGCCTGGGTCTGGCGTTGGTTGGGTCGTCAGGGAGACGGCCGAGCCTGTGTGCACGGTCGAATTTGAGGCGCAGAGGATAGCATGCCACTAGGCCCCAGGACGTGTCATCTAGCTCCATCTTCTCCGGCACATTCAGAATCAGGACGTTGTTTCGGCCTGATCTAAATTCCAGGTCGTCCAACTTGTCTCGGAGCCTGCGTCTTCAAGCCGAACTAGACGGTCATAGTATTCCGACAGGCACGACTCAACCTCATTCAAGCGGCTGCCCTGGCCCTCAACCGTTGCACAGAGCGCATCAATGGAGGAGGAGAGGGGGACAATGGCGTCAGTGACTGCGGTCCGGACCGTGTCAGCAATGGAGGCCCGAACAGATGCCGCTACACTAGCCTTGATGGAGGAACACAGGGCCCGAAACTCAGTGGAGGTGAGTGAGTCAGGAAGGTTGGAAGTGGCGCCCTGGAGGCTAGTTTCACAAGTGTCTGGGGCAGACATCTTTGCAGGCGTGCGAGAGGGCCGTTTGGTTTTCTGACCGTGCGACATGAGATGCGACAAAAGCAAAATATATAGAAAACTGGACCACAGAAATTAAACAGAATGAGACGTGTAGTAAATTTTAAAAAGAGGTTTTGAATGCTACTAGTAAACTTGGAAAAATTAGCTAGCTAGCGGGAGCCTCCCCAGTCTGCGACTACCCCGCACGCATGCTAACTTTTCCTGTAAGATCTCCAGATCAATCTTAAAACAAGAGTACCCAGGCTCAATTATAATTATTGACTTTGAAGACCTTACATTAAAAAAAATGTGTACTGTATATTCAACACTTGTGTCATTGCCTTGTTAGTAGATTTTTTATTTTTTATTAAATTCTTCAAATTCATACCACATACGATGATGGAGGGTGTCAACAACTTCTGGCTGAAAGCTGACGTCCCGCCAATAATGTGTGTCCTCTGACCAAGATACTTTTCATGAGTTCACAAATGAGGGTGGGACAAAACCGACAGATAATTTGTCAATTGCTTTGTTTCCGATGCAAACACACAAAGACTTTTGTTGCTGTTGAAGTTGGTGGTGGTTTATTGTAATATATTGTACAAAACAGATGAACATACCGGTTGACTTATTCTCTATTGGCTCAAATCTGTGGTCTGTGCTCTGCTGTCCGTGGTCTGGTGAGAACTGTTTGTGCTCCTCCTACCTCAGCCCCACCCCTTCCTGTACCTATGCCCTCTATATACAACCAAGTGTGCATCCAAATCACTGTCACCCAGTGTCCAAACAAAATAAAATAAAAGCACAACATAAATGGCTCCTACATATATCACATTACATTCTGCTCATCTTTTGCCAACAGCTTCCATTGTGTACCCCTCACCACTGGCTTCTGCTTCTCTCTACATAATGAAATCTGCACTCTCTACATAATGAAGCACTTTGACATATTTTCGTTTTTGAATACACAAGTCTCATTACAAGTTTCTCCTTTACCATTGTAGGTCAAAATCTGCATTCAACTACTAAATCCTACCAGCTAAATTTGATGCAAATCGTCTGCGAGACCAATGTTCTTACAATGCTGTAGTTTATGCACACTAAATATTAGTCGTTTTGAAGGGGCCAACCCTAAAACCTTGTTTAGACCAGTGTGAGAGCCTAAAGGTCGCTCAGGCTTGTTTGCCAAAGCGGTTCTCAAACAAAACAAAGAATATTGCAGGTTTAGAGATCAACATTTGGTTACTCTTTAGAGGCCCCTTAAAACTGCATTCAGTGCATCTGCATAAGAGTATGAAACCCATTCCAGACAATAAACGGTTTTGCAACCTTGTGCAACACCAGGTTTTTTCCTTAAGGATCCGTGGGCTTTGGTGTAGCTCTGGCATTGGCGGCTGCGTTAATTTGTTATTTAGCCCAAGGACATCTAGGACAAACTCTCCCTTTAATATATGCCAAAGCAGGGAAAAAGTAATAAAGCAATACTTAAGCCATCTTTATTATTATATACTGTGTAAGCAGGACCGTTACCAGGAATTCTGAGCACCCTGTAAAGATATGCAGTGGGCTTTGCCAAGCCATGGGCCCTGTAAATCATATCCACATTTAACCATGTTAGCAACACCCCTCTATATCAGTACATAAAGAGCAATACATATTTATCAATTATTGACCATATACAATGTGTAAAAGGAAATGTCTTTATTGTTTAACCTTTGGATCTTTCATTCAAAAATATCAAAAACAATCTAACCTTAAATTAAAGTAAAGAAATGAAAGAAAATGCATTCTAGTCATTAAAAATATGTTTTTCTCATGGACAGTTAGGTCCGTAAATAATTGGACACTGAAAATGAGTTTTTTTTCTCGGATGTTTAAATCAGTTAAATAATAAATATGAGCTCAAAGTGCAGTCTATCAGCTTTAATCTGAGGGTATTCACATCCACATTAGAGCAGGGGTTAATGACAGCTCTCTAATGTGGACCCCTCTTTTTAAGGGACTAAAGGTAAATGGAAAATGGTCTCGCAGGCCGTTTGTGGCAACCAGAAAGTGCAATGCAAAAATACTATGCAGAGCAATAAAATACTATGCAGGGCAGTAAAATACTATGTAGGAATGTAAAATACTATGTAGGCCACTGAGTCAATGTGCCAATGTGTGAGTTAATTGAGATGCGAATGAGATTGAAGGTCAATGGGCCATATTCTTCAACGGTTCTTAAGAAGAAATTCGTTCTTAAAACCCACTTACGCAGTTTCCACAAAGATTCTGACATTCACCAATGTTTACTTATCTGGAATTTGTTCTAAGAATAGAATCTATACGCACAGTGAAAAGCACTCTTCCCCTGACACAGAGTTCACAGATTTTGCAACCACTACTGACGCTGCTAAATATTACATGTTTTTGCCTGTTCACTTTTTGCAGAAGTATTTCCACTTCTGAACTACTGAAGTTTTTTCTCCTTTGCCGTCTGATCCTTTACTGTCTTTACCTTTTCGTTTCGGCATTTCTACATTCTCCACTTCAGTTTTTACGATGAGTTTCCACTCCGCCCTGCAGTTTAATGCCCTTTTATGGGAAATACCGGGGCGTTTACCTATGCTAATTAGGAACAACGGACACGCGCTTTCAATTTACGAAGACGTGGTATTCATCATTATAGGAACGTAGGTACGAACAATTACACCATTTAAGAACACGTTCGTGAATTTGAGTAAGACTTTTCTTAGGACCTTTCTTAGGAACAAATTTAAGAAATAACTTAGGAAAACATTGAAGTATATGGCCCAATGTTAGGATGTGCAATTGACATGGATAAGTCAATGTACAGTGCATTGGGAAGTCATCAATAAGAACTGGGGCATGGAAACGGATTTTAGACTTCCTGGGGCAAAACAGTATTTAGTCACCAATTGTGCAAGTTCTCCCACTTAAATAGATGAGAGAGGCCTGTAATTTTCATCATAGGTACACTTCATTTATGAGAGACAAATTAATACAAAAAATCCCGAAAATCACATTGTTAGATTTTTTATGAATTTATTTGCAAATTATGGTGGGAAATACGTTTTTGGTCAATTTTACAGGCCTCTCTCATCTTTTTAAGTGGGAGAACTTGCACAATTGGTGGCTGACTAAATACTTTTTGCCCCACTGTGTTTGGTTTTCTTGGCTTTGATTCCAGGTTGTCATCAGGGCACCAAGCCACTAGGTGTTGACCCTCTATAGGCTGCCTCGTTGTTCTCCCTGATCCCTGATTGCAAACCTGCGCTGAGCACACGCCCAGGGAAACCGTCAAGACCAGCCGCCTTGTGTGCATTCACCCTGAGTAGTGCAGAGGACACCTCCGCAATGGACAGACTGAGCGGGACTACATCGGGGGTGACCTCCAATTTTATGATTGGGTCATAGTTTGTTTGTAATGGAGACATCGGTGGCTGGGGGGGGTGCTTTGGTTTGTAGTCAGTGATTGAATGCCATGCCAGATATAAGTATTTTTTCATTAAATTGTATTAAAGTACATTTATTATGAGGTTTTGCCACTGATACACATACAGATTTTCTTTTTGACACAAAACACAGAAAATCATATTGTAATTATTTTTTATCCTCCCAAGACCTTCTTTATATATCTGGCATGTGTTTGTTCCCAGGGAGGGGAGAGGGTCAGAACATGCAGCTATAACTAGACAATTGAAAAGTGTTATACAACCAATAAAGGTGATCTACAACACAATCTTGTCATCTTGAAAGTATCAACAGAACAGGAACTGATACAGTCACTTTCACTTTCTGCTGTTAGATATACAATAACTAGATAAGGCAACGTGTATCTATGGAGGCAAACAAGATTTTCTATTACTAGACACATTTCTTTGAAATGAGGACCATTTACTGGATCGGCAGGAGAGATTGACTACAGAATTAAATGCTTTCAGTTTCTACTCTATTGTATAAATATAGGTCAAAATTCTCAGGCTCACACAGAGCTAGCAGCAATAAGGTAGGTTTGTCATTTACATAACTTCTTCCAATGGAATAGTCAGAATGAATTTCATTCTCTTTTTAAATGTACTGTTATACTCCCGGGGCAAATCCTCTAACAGAGGTAAACTATCATATAAGGACAGGGCACACAAAATAACTGTTATTTTATATAAATTGAATGTTGATGATAAACAATAATTAAATGTGAAAATATATTATACAGTATTATTAAAATACAATTGGTATACATTTACAGCTTTTCAGATCCAGTATATGTCTAAATGGAATTGTGTTCTTTAATTAAATAAATACAAATAAGTCAAGCTTTCTGACGTCAGAAGTGACATTTTCAAACATCTCATCATGAGAATACTTCATCAGGCTGGAGTATCTTCTGTTCTTATTGTAGATCTGCAAAAGAAAAACAGATACAACATTATCTGGTTGCAGTAGAAATTAGTTCCATGTTTGCAGATTTGGACAACATTCACCTCAAACTGTATTTATTTTTCTTCAGAAAAGCAAACATGGGTGCAAATAGTTCAACACCAGAACCTGCGCCGGGTAAGGCCCAATGATTTACGTATTTAATACAGTCATGTAGAATATTGAGTGTGAGAGCAAAGAGCAAAAAACTATGCTATTCTTCAGTTTACTCTGTTTATTGCAAACAAATAAAGGAATATGAAACGTAATGATGCATGTTTTTTAAAGCTTCTCCAGTGACACAATTTGAAAAACCCTGGAGGAAAACCGACTGGAGGTAAGTAATGTACTGTTGGCCAAATAAGAAAGAGAGAATCTACAAATAACATTTGTGTTAAATTTACAATCAATAACTGGGGTTGGGTTCTGTAGATATGTTCCTGTGCCATATTATGATGTTTAATAGATATCCCACATTTTAAATGTCAGTCCTGGAGTTGCCTTGATAGAATTATCATATTATACAGTCAATATAAAACAACTGAGAAACAGGAAATAATTATGAAAGTCCCCATTTATCAAAATTGCTCATAAACTTTTTGAACACTTTATGTAGATCAGCAGGACCGTGATGGTAGTTTTATGTTGATCATGGTTCCCGCATCTTTCCGCAAATATTTACATAAAAATAAAAAAATAACCTAAAAAACATATTTTTTACATTTACCAGCTCACTGTTTTGTTTGTCTTTCTAATATCTGATTGTTTTATAAGTCGATTCCTGCTGAATCATTGTCTTCAAATAGGTCCTCTTTGTCTCTAAATGTCTCATCAGAAAATCAGACTGGATTTAATTTTATATCAATATGTTATAATGATTAAATGAAGGTTCTATATAAAAAGTGTACTATTACTTTTTAAATTGCTTACTTGGTTTAATTACTTGAAATACCGTAGCCTTTTGAGGAGTGTTGCATAAACTCGCAATATATTTTTTTTTAAATTGAGACATTATTCAATTATTTTTCATTCACAATACATGTTTTTATTTAATCAAGAAATGCTGTTCCCTTGGCAATGCATGAATATAAAAGAAAAAAAATCAAAAGAGAAAAATCAAATAGAATATAAAGAAACATGAACTCTTCCCCTTCTCTAACAGTAAAACGAACAGAGATAACATGGTGGAAACACTGAGAAACTTTGATCTGAAAGATCTCAACTTGGGGCAGCTGAGATGTCTGCTACTTGGACCAATAGGATCAGGAAAGTCCAGCTTTATCAACTCAGTCAACAATGTTTTCCAAGGAAGGATTGCCCATAGTGCCCTGGCTGCTGCATCATATGGAACAAGTTTCACCAGGACAGTAAGTAGCAGTAAATCAGAAATGTAGTGTTATTGATCACAAAATATGAGGAAACGTGGATCCTAACATATCTTTATTTTTTTCCCAGTACAACACACACTACATACAAAATGAACCAAAATGTCTTCCGTTTGTATTTAATGATATCATGGGTCTGGAGGAGCAAAATGGACTTGGGATTCATCCTGACGACCTCATCAGTGCTCTGAGGGGCCATCTACCAGAGGGTTATGCGGTAAACAAGAATATATAAATAGTCCTGCTTTTTCTACCAACACCAGACACATAGTTATTATCAATACAGAACTGATCCAAACAAATGAGTAATGGATAATAACTGATCAGTCTCATTTCAGTTTAACCCTGTTACTCCATTAAGAGAAGAAAGTAGGGACTACAAAAAGCATCCCAATATAGAAGACAAGGTTCACTGTCTGGTGAATGTGATACCTGCGGACAAACTGTCTTTTATATCAACTGAAGTCATAGAAAAAATCACAAAGATCAGAGCAATAGCCACTGAACTGGGTGAGTGAGCTCTTCAAGCATCTCTATGTTTCTCTATGTCTTTTGATTTTAAACAGCGTTTATTAAATTAGCCTTTGGTTGAGAATACCTCCTTATGAGCTATAGTACCTTATGGGACACTGTTATATATATCTTAGCCCTGTTATTTAATCGTCTTTACAACAGGAGTCCCCCAAGTTGTTGTCCTGACAATGCCAGACAAGGCCTGTGATCTTGTGGGAAATGATTTACAGAAAATCTACACCAGCATTGAAATAAAAAAGAAGGTAAGTGATGTTTTAGTGATGACGAGACTGGACATTAATGTGATTGGGGAGGAGAAGCGATGGCAGCTAGTAGATCGACGAAGATGAACGCAGGTGGCAGTGGAATGGCTTCGGAGGGAGCTCTGACACCTGCCCTGCCAATTCAGGGATTAAATCTTGGTTAAACAATATGCCTCCTAGTTACCTATTGAATTTCTGTGGGGGTTGCGAATAAACTGTGTACAGAATCATAAATGAATAGGTATGTTACATGAGGCTTGGGTCATACCGTCACAAATGTTGTGTGTGGTGTGTGGCAATAGACTTTTTTTTAAATGTTTTTTTGTGGAACCGTGGAATATTGCAGCACAGTTGTGAGGCGACCATGGCTATGTTATGTTGCTCAAGGAAAACAGAAGATCATTCTCACATATGGAAAGTCTTTTTTTATGCCCACTGTTTCTTAGATGCAGATATGCAGTAATTACCTGGGTGTTCCCATGGACTGCATCCTGGCAGTGAAGAACTACCATGAAGAGGATGGGCTGAATGACGACCTGGACATCCTGATACTGACTGCCATGTCTCGTATCATGAATGTTGCCAAAGACTTCATGTGGATGGAACAGAAAAGAAAAACAGTCAACAATACCCACCACCCATAGGCTGTACATATCCTGGGTAAACTGGGAGACACATTTAAACCTTTGCTAGCTCTTACATTTCAGTCAGTTGGCCCATGCACGCTCTTAGCCAAAGTGAATAACAGTAGCAAGTGATCTCCATCTACTCATCATACTGTTGTTTTACTTCACTAAATAAGTGTGCCTGTTCAAATGTAACATGTTTTATTAAAATCTTTTTGCACAATAATCAATTTTTCTTTGCAAATTGACAAGCGTCATTAACATTTCTCAAAAAGAGTGATAATTGCTTATTGTTATACCCATCTACATCTAGTTCAGAGGTCTCCAACCATTTGTGCAAGGAAGTGTTTGGTCAAGACTGGTCAAGTAGGCTTGTCATAACAATATCCTAAGCACTTGAGCACAAAATGTGCTTATATCTGAGATGGCAAGAAGGAAGACATTACTCAAAAAGCCAACCCAGAATACTATCTAAAGAGTGTCATAAAAAACTATTATAAATTATTAACATTATTTGTTTGCATAAACATTTGTGGCAAACCCAACAGTGCTCTGTCCTAAATCCGTTTGAAAATATATGGCATGACTTGAAGATTCTCCTCAATGCTCACCATGAGAGCATGTAAGAAGGACAATGTGTGCCATAATATGATATAATTAAACATATAAATATGTAAATATATAAATACTTAAATATATAAATATATAAAACACATTGCGTTTGCAATGTGGACATTTATGAATCCTCCAAATGCAATAGACATTTCATTTGGATGGTGTTGAAGGTATTGATCGTTCAAATGTAATGGGGCTTATTTTATAGAACTGTTGGTCTGTGTGTTTTACGTTTGAACACTGTAATTGGACACTTGTACACTGAACTTGTGTTGGCCACCCTGCACACTTCATTTGCCGGCATAAAAGCTAATAAATAAAAAGCAAATAAAGCAAATAAAAAGCTGCAAATTTGTAGCTGAGAAAAAAAAGCGACGAGTTAAGTTTCTTGCAGGCTGTATGTCTATGCGAAGCCTGTCTGCTTCACCTTAAAAAATAGTTGAACACTTTAAGAGGAGCACTCACACAGTAAGAAGGAGTTGAAACTGGTCGCTCGTCAACCTACTTAGTCCGCAAAGGTTTTTTTAGAGTTCACATTTAAAACAGAAAGTGTGGCTATGGTGGTTAGCGTAGAGGCAGGAAACCATCGCTTCTGTTTTTCACATTAACAAACGGAGTCAGTTAGCTTCAGTTTATTTAAACCACACAAACCCTGAGTTAAACATTCAGACTTGAGTGAAAATCAACCAAACCTTTACATAACATGGTTAAAGTTTATAAGATCTAGGTATCCCCACTTTAATGATTTCTACCATTAATTCCAGTCATTTGCCCACAAGAATTAAAAGGAAAGGCGACTGAAGGAGGTACTAGCTTTGGGTCTGACCAATGAGATACATCTGCTGGATCGCGTGCTACGAGTGAGTGCTGCTGCCGTGACAAGAGAGTTTCACATCAGTAAACACAGACAGGGGAGGACAACATTTCCAAATTGGCTATTAATTTGTCTGAACTCAAAATATGTTTTGGGGGTACTATTTCCTATGAGAACTCACAGTACACCCTCACTTGATGTTAGGGAAAATGTATTGCACATGGATTTGTTACAGATAATTATTTCTTGATGACAGAATATTTTTCTCAGATAAAATCTACAAAAAGTAAAAGATCTTTCAATTTTTTTTCAGGGTGACATTAAGCTAAATCATTAAATGAACATTTTGTAAATAAATACCCTTTTACTCCAATAATTGTAGAGGTTATTGTATATGTATATAAATGCAAATCTTCATTTTAAAAAATGTCTGTGCAGGAGATCCTGTTGAATTTGACCGTCTACATACCTACAAACATTCAAAAGCAGAACCTGTGTTTGTAATCTGTGTATGTGACAACCATTCTATAAAACAAAGACCTTGCATTCTTGTGATCTTCAGAGTTCAAGTACCGTTTCCTCTTCTAATCCAGTAAATGGTGCTCATTTCTCAGAAATGTGTGTAGTACTAGAAAATCTGCCTCCATAGATACATGTGTTCAGTTGTCCCATCTAGTTATTGTACATCTAACAGCAGAAAGTGAAAGTGACCAGTGCAAGAGACTGTGCTGTGGTTTTATCTAATCTAGTGTACAGTGCCTGTAGAAAATCAAATATCCCTTTGAATTAGTCACTTGTTTGTCTGACATCCTGAAATCAAAACCCAATAAAAAATGTATTTTGGTTGCCGGTTTAATTAGACATTCTGCATTACTATATTCAATTATTGCAAAAAGACAACACTTCTTAAATTTAAAAACAAATGAAAACTTGGAAAGCAGTGGGAAAAGGGATCAGTCCCATAATGTAATTACAGCCATCAGTTTGTTATTAGATATCTCAACTAGATAGCGTACAATTTCTGCAGAAATTGTGATGATGTGTGCTTGCGGCCACCCGTAGTCGACTGTGTACTGATATCAACTGCCAGACTGAGGTGACACTGCTGCTGCTGCGCCATAGTATGCAATGTGTTAAACCTATCAGTCATTACTCATGAATACACACTACTGCTGCTAGCACCATAGTATGTGATGTGTTAAACCTATCAGTCAATACTCATGAATACACACTGCTGCTGCATGCACAATAGTATACAATGTGTTAAACCTATCAGTCATTACTCATGAATACACACTACTGCTGCAAGCACCATAGTATGTGATGTGTTAAACCTATCAGTCAATACTCATGAATACACACTGCTGCTGCATGCACAATAGTATACAATGTGTTAAACCTATCAGTCATTACTCATGAATACACACTACTGCTGCAAGCACCATAGTATGCAATGTGTTGAACCTATCAGTCATTAATCATGAATACACACTACTGCTGCAAGCACCATAGTATACAATGTGTTAAACCTATCAGTCATTACTCATGAATACACACTGCTGCTGCATGCACAATAGTATACATTGTGTTAAACCTATCAGTCATTACTCATGAATACACACTGCTACATGCACCATAGTATACAATGTGTTAAACCTATCAGTCATTGCTCATGACTACACACTACTGCTGCAAGCACCATAGTATACAATGTGTTAAACCTATCAGTCATTACTCATTACTATAGTAGTAGCTAACGCTAGCTAGCGCGCTAACGCTAGCTAACATGCTAACGCTAGCTAACACGCTAACGCTAGCTAGCGCGCTAACGCTAGCTAACATGCTAACGCCAGCTAGCGCGCTAATTTTCACAAAGTAGAAAAAAGTAAGATTAACTCTTCCCTGTCTCTGACAGTAAAGAGAACAGAGATAACATGATCAAAACACTGGAAAAAAATTTAACTGAACAATCCCAACTTGAAGCACCTGAGATGTCTGCTACTTGGACCAGTAGGAGCAGGAAAGTCCAGCTTCATCAACTCAGTCAACAATGTTTTCCAAGGACGGACTTCCCATAATGCCCTGGCTGCTGCATCATCTGGAACAAGCTTCACAAAGGCAGTAGGTAGCAGTAAATCAGAAATGTCGTGTAATTGATCACACAAAAAAGGAAACGTGGATCCTAACACATCTTTATATTTTGTTCCAGTACCAAACACACTACATTAAAATGGAACAGGCAGTCTTCCATTTGCATTGTGTGATGTCATGGGTCTGGAGAAGAACAATGGAGAAGGGATACATCCTGATGACATCATCAATGCTCTGAAGGGCCATCTACCAGAGGGCTATGTGGTAAACAAAAATATATAAATAGTCCTGCTGTTTCAACCAACACCAGCTTCATAGTTATTCACAATATCAAAATGATAAAAACGAATTTGTAATAGATACTAACCGACCAGTCTTCTCATCTTTTGGGACAGTTCATCCCTGATGCTCCATTAGGAGAAGAAAGTGAAAAATACAATAAGGAGCCCAATATAGAAGACATGGTTCACTGTCTGGTGAATGTGATACCTGCGGACAAAATCTCTCTCACGTCAAATGAAGTCATAAGCAAAATGACAATGATCAGAAAACAAGCCAGTGAACTGGGTGAGTGAGCTCATCAAACCTCTCTATGTTTCTAGACAATGCCAGACAAGGCTTGTGAGCTGGTCTTTTAATGACAAACGGTGTTTATAAAAGTTATTTAGGCTGACAGCTTTCGAATGATTGGTACTTTTTGGTAAACTGTCACGTATATCTTAACCCTCTTATTCAATCGTCTCTACAACAGGAATCCCTCAAATTGTTGTCATGACAATGCCGGACAAGGCCTGTAAACTGGTGGGAAAGAATGTAACGAAAATCTACACCAGCATTGCAATCAAAAACAATGTAAGTCATGTAATTTGCTTTACACATCCAATCAGATGTAGTAACAAAACATTTCTTTTTTTATCTCACCAAGCTTGATTATGTAGGCTAACTGAAGAAGCAAGACAACAAAATAATGATTTTCAGTTTCAATTTCATGATGTGTCACTGCGTCACAAAATTGACGTTCATATTTAGAGCAACTTACTTGAGCATTCTTAACAGATGGTAAAACATATTGCCAGTTTAAGGTTTAAATAGTTACCTAAACTGCAATCTGCATTCCAGTTACCATGGTGAAATTAACTGTGTACAGAACCGTCAATTGGAAGGTAACATGAGGCTTGGTTTATAACCGTCACTCATCAAAGTGCTTGTCTCCTTGAAGATGAACAATTATTCACATTTCAGCAGCACAGTTTCAGCAGCACAGTTGTGAGGCAACCAAGGCTTTTAATAATAATTCAAGTATATGATTTTAGAGCTTACATTCCTGCCCACCAACACATTTCTGACTAGGTTTCGGCAGCTAACTCAGGGAAAGACGACAATTCTCATGTAGGGAAAGCCTAAGTATTTTTTATCTCCACTGTTCCTCAGATGCAGAAGTGCAGTAATCGCCTGGGTGTTCCCATGGACTGCATCCTACCAGTGAAGAATTACCATGAAGAGGTTGGGCTGGATAACGACATGGACATCCTGATACTGAACGCCGTGTCTCAGATTGTGAACTTTGCTAATGATTACATTGGGATGCAACAACAAAATAAAACCAACCAATAATAAAACTGCATAACTGCATGAATGTTACACCACTTAGGCTGTACTTATATTGGATAGACTGTTGAGGCTCATTTATAAAAATGTTATCACTTGCATTTACTAATTTAGCAAAAGCTCTTAGCCAAGGTAAATGACAGTAGCAATCCTAGAGCTTTTAAATCTGAAAGATGTTAGTTTGGTGTTTCTAGCTTGAATAGCAGAAAACATACTCTAAATAGGTTAAATTCCGCTACTGATAGAAACTACCAGGTCCTATTATCTAAATGTACAATACCGGTCAAAAATGTGGACACATTTATCCAATGCACTTGGGGGAATGAGTCAAATCTTTTTTACATTCAGTAAAATAATTGGGCTGCCTGTCAAATTCTAGCCTCTATACTAATCTCCTTGTGCCCTACTGTCACTATAACCCAAATATAAGCAGACATGATTGGCATAACAAGAGGCAAAAGACAGATTGAGAGGCACAATGTTGTGTCTGTTTTTGTGCGTTAACTTAATGTTCTCAAAAGACGCAACGCTAAACATTAGGGAAAACATCTCCTGTCTATCTATATCCAACGTTTACTGGGCCCAGTTTTTCAAAAGGTTTAATCCGGATAAAATTGATCCGGATTTAGTAAACCTTTTTTTGCGATCCGTGATCACGTAATCCACCTTACCTTTGAGCCAGTTTTTCAAAGCAACATCGGATTGGATCAATCTGATCCGGATAGGAAATTTTCAGGATCACCAAATCTGGATAACCAGTGCTCAAACAGGATAGGAAATCACAATGTAGAACTATAGATGTGTAAAGAGCAACAAGTAGAATAGCCAGTGTGGGGTCAATATTAGTGCATTTAATTAATAAAAAAAAACAACTAAAACCAAGAAAAACCCCACCCCATCCTCTTCCAGCAGTCCGTTCATCTGAGACCTACAGCACAAACACTGTACATTGAGGATATTTATAACTAGTTTCAAATATAGATGTATTGAATTAAAAACTAAAGACTTAATGTCAAACACTCCACAATAATTTCAGACTTCCTCATCTGATGTGGACAGAACAGCTTGTCCAGCAAACAGGACGTGCATCAAGGGTTAGACACTATTTCTATTAGGATTTGTTTTGGATGCATCACTAATAAATATTCTAAAAACAAAAATGTTTTCGATTGTGATGAATATATATATATCAATTAGTGACAGAATAAAATGTATTGTTTGTGGTCAATTTTGACATCTGTTTGGGGGATTATTTTATGAGGCCAAACTCGTTCTATTTTGCTGTAGGCCTATACTGAAAGGCTGAATACGTTAAAGCCTACCTAATCACTGTAGCCTGACATTATGAATAAATAGGATATCTTGTAAGATACTGCATGATCCAAATATAGTATTATATGATACATTTTTAACGGTTTCATTACATTTTGGGCATGAAATCCACGCTGAATCCACCCCTCTGATGGGATCAGTTTAATCCAGTTTTTTTGGATCAAAGTGATCCAAATCCTACAAAAAAGTTCTGAAAACCCCAAACTAAAGTTTTGATCCGGATCAAAACCAAGATTGGATTACGTGATCTAATCCGATTATGTGATCCGTTTTTTCTTTTGAAAAAAACATTTTCCAGATTTGATCCAATCCGTTATCCAAAATCCTAGTGGATTACTTTTGAAAAACTGGCCCCTGGACATCGTGGTCAAATCTGCGTCCGCTCACTTGTTTGTGACACGCAGTTGGAGGGGTAAGCGATCTGGGTTGCTCGTTCACTCTAGGCGCCACGGACAAAAAACTCCACAAAAAACTCAGCCGCCCGGGGTATTCCTCGGCGACGTGCACTCGCTCAGCAACAAACTTAACTTCTTTGACACACTTATGTGGCTTATCAAGCCGACAGGGATAAGTGTAGAGAACCAAAGTGTCATGACAACCAACACCACCAGATGGAGACAGAACACCACTCTGTAGACAGCCAATGACAGACATATCATGTAAGTGTAGGGAACCAAGGACACATGACAGCCAAACACCACTAGATGGAGAGATGGAGTGCCCAGGCCTGCTTCAAATCCTCCACCATCCCGATCCCCGAGAAACCAAAGAGCGCCCTAATGACGACAGACCAGTCCATCACATTATTGTAAAAATCATTCTCTCCCAAGTCCTTTTGTGAATATGGCATATGTTTGTTTCCAGGGTCAAGTCAAAGTCCTTTATTTGTCAAATGCATCTATTAACATTTGTTGTGAAATGTTTCTGAAATTCTTGTGACACGACATCCAATCATTAACATAAATATTAAGCAACAATAACATAAAAAATATAGATACTGTAAGGTTCAGACATCAGTCACAGGCATTGGAATTATTATCAACAATTATCCCAGTTCTGAGTTTTGAAACACCTGTTACTCATTACCTGTCATTATAAATTCTACCACTAGCCTATTAGGCTCCTCAACCAGTAACACCGTTTTACCTATTCATGTTTCCACCACCGGCACCAGATCACTTCTATTGCAGTGTTTAAGTATGTAAGGTCTGCATACCGGCCATACACACTCCATTATGTATATAGTGTAACTAGCATATTCTGAACATACATTACTACTGGCACTCGATCACTTTCATCACAGTATTTAAGTATTTATGGTCTGCACACTGTACATATTCTGACTCATTATGCACATTTTATAGTTATGTATGGTCTGTATATTGTTGTAAATTGTTTTTTATTATTCTTCTAACTACGTAGTTGTTGCTTGCCATGTCTTAAGAATTTCATTGTACAGTCTGATGCAAGCCACTCTGTATGTATGACAATACAACTTTGAATCTTTGAATCTTGAATCTTTAAATGACCACTCCTGTGCGAGGTGTCGTTGTTATTGTTCCGACTTGCTCAGCGTACTTCTGTGATTATTATTTTAGCTGGACTACTGTGTACCGTTGGTTTCTGCCTGACCGTTTATTTGATCCTCCAGTTTTGACTTCCTGCCTGCCCTGTGGACATTGAGTTAGCCTACCGTACAGTTGCCGACGACTACCTGCCTGACTATTGAGAACTGTTCTGTCCTTCATTAAATACACGTCGCGCTCTTCCTGATTGGAAACATCGTTGGTGTGTCTGAGAGTATTCATTGCACATAAAAAATGACACAATTGGAGTGGAGATAGTATGCTAGATGTAACAGAGTTTAAAATGTAGTCCTCATTGTAAGTTTACACATTATCGTTGTTATCTGTGTCGGCAGGTATTGTGGCAGGACTTTGTGAGTTAAGTGACTGTGAAAGTGGACTGGTTGTTGTGATACCGGGCAGGCTGGTTTGTGTATTTCAGAAAGTGCTTGATCTATTGCATGGGATTTATCCACAGAACCTCTCTAGGGTTGACAAAAATGTTTTTTTTTACCTGCCATTAGTTGTAGACGCAGTGCACATTACATGAAAAGCGAGTCCTTTCTGTATTAGTAGCTTAATGTTTGGTCTTTACTGTATGTTCATGTTACAAGGCAAAATACAGTTATGAACTTTAAAGTAATGAATTCCTGTTTTTCTTTGTCATATTGCAATAGCCTGTTTACACTGATTATATAACAAACAACTATTCAAAGCTGATACTGTATGAGTCATAATAACATATTACATGCTTTAAATTCCTTATATGCAGTGTTCTAAGCAGCCTGGATGAAACACAGCAGGTGATACAACACATTATTACCACAAGAGACTTGACTTGGAGAGACTAAACAAGAATGAAAAACAAAATCAGACAACGACAATAACAGAACGACCGTAACAAAAAACAGCGACAAACTGGATACAAAAGGAAAGCAGAAACTAAAATAGGGTTCGATGAGGAAGGAAAAGAAGTGCTGGAAAAAAGGAACAAAACAGGCATCAGTGGTGATGAAGGAGAGAAGCCTTGGATCCACTGGTACGGCTGGCTGCGGTGCCATAAAGTGACAGTCCAATAGATTCATATAATTGGACCTACCGCAACTTACAACATACAATTCTCAAGCACTTACCTCTAAATGGTTTAGATATAAACAACAAATAAAGTATAATGACTAGATGGATGTTGATGAACAATATTAGTTGCTATTGTAATACACTTTAGCTAAATGCGTTGGCTAAAAGACTGAAATGTAAAGTATAAAAAGGTATAAAAGAGCCTCACAGTCTCCCTGTAATATATACAGCCTAGGTGGTGTGACATTCATGCAGTTCTACAATTTTATTGTTTGCTGGTTTTATTATTTTGTTGCATCCAAATGTAGTCATTGGCGTAGTTCACGATCCGAGTCACAGCGTTCAGTATCAGGATGTCCATGTCGTTATCCAGCCCACACTCTTCATGGTAATTCTTCACTGGCAGGATGCAGTCCATGGGAACACCCAGGAAATTACTACACATCTGCATCTGAGGAACAGTGAGATGAATAAACACGCCCAAAAATGTGTTGGTGGGCAGAAATTAAAGTTATAGAAATAGGAATAGAAAATAGAATAAGAACAAATTTAAATAAACAATAAATATACTTCTATAGAAGTTAAAGTGCTCAGTCAGACGCTTGTGAAAAGAGATATGTTTTTATCTTAAAAATGTATACATTTTGGGCACGTCTATAACCTTCTGGTAATTTATTCCAGTTGCATGCAGCGTAACTGCCGAATGCAGCTTCACCATGTTTAGTTTTGACTCTGGGCTCTACTAGCTGTCCTGAGTTCAATGATCTAAGAGCCCTGCTTGGTTTATAATCTTCAAATATAATCTTTTTGTTAACATTCTAGCAGCAGCGTTCTGAATTAGATGAAGCTGTTTTACAGCCTTCGAGGAAGTCCAGTTAAGAGACCATTACAGTAGTCAACCCTACTGGAGATAAATGCATGGATTATCTTCTCTTGGTGTTTTTTCAACACCAGGCCCTTGATTCTGTTTTTTTTAAGATGATAGAATGTTGTTTTGATAACCGCTTTGATATGACTGGTAAACATGAGATCATTACACCTAGATTACGACCCTGGTTTTTAGTGCTCGAGAATCGAGTTATTTTGTTAATATTAGTTTTTTCAAATATTTGTAGCCAAACACAATAATCTCTATTTTGGATTAATTGTAGACAATTTTGGTTCATCCAGTCATTGATGTGCTCTATACATTGATACAGTGAGTCAATATAGAGCTACAGTCAGATGGTTCGAGAGCCATATATATTTGAGTATCATCTGCATAACTATGGTAGTTAATGTTGTTGTTCGTAAAGTTTGGCCTCTAGGTAGCATGTAGAGATTGAACAGATGTGGTCCGAGTATTGATCCCTAGGGAATTCCACATGTCATAGCCACCTTATTAGATTCTTGATTGCCGATAGTGACAAAGTAACCCCGCCCATTTAAATAAGACCTAAACCAATAAGGACTGTCCCGGAGAGTCCTACCCAATTTTCCAGCATGTCCAGAAGTGTTATAGGATCTACTGTGTCAAATGCAGCACTGGAAATAATAGAACCCAAACTGTCATTTTACCTGAATCAGTGTTCAGTCGTTCAGCCGTTCAGCCGTTTCAGTACTATGGTGAGGTCGGAAGCCTGATTGGAATTTGTCTAAGAGACCGTTTGAGTTCACAAATTTGCTAAATTTGCCTTAACATATTGCTAAATAACTGTATCTGGCATTATTTCTTATTTATTCAAGTGTACAAATATTGTACATGTATTATAAAGTTTAAATATATGTAAGCACATTGCTCTGTGTTATTATAACATAAATCATTTACATTTTTTTGGTTAAAAAGCCACAATACTCCATCAAACTTCTCATACAAAATCGGCATGCATTGTGGGAGATATACTTTATGGTCACTGAAATGCTGTTAAGGAGCACATACTTTTGTTTTTAGAAAAGAATGAGTCTTATTAGTTCTGACAGGTCATATGGTCTTGCGTGCCACAAAAAAATAACATGGTCAGATTTGTCCTGTGGGTTTTTTAGTTTGACACATGTGACCTATGTAATCAAGCATAGGTCAATATCTTAAAAAGCTGAATGTTTTGGTTGTGCCAGACTCTCCAGGGGGCGGGCAGATGACCACCTGGCTCAGCTTTGCCATCATGTCTGGTTTGCAAGACTTAAGCTGTGCCTGAGTTACCAGTATGTTTGATTAACAATCAGGAATCAGCTTCATATTAACCTATCAGGCCTGTTCCTTCACTACTGATCACAAGCTTCTCCTGAGTGATGAAGAAACTTCCTTTACCTTATTGAGCTGAACATTTTGCCTTAACTGGGGGATAATTGGAGCAGCTTTGAATGATTAAGTGTGACTTTCAAAATGTAAAACATAATTTACCTTAGTTTTTATTTCAATGATTTTGTAGGTGTTCTTCACATCCTTTTGCATCAGTTCACAGGCCTTGTCTGGCATTGTGATGACAACAACTTGAGGGAGTCCTATTGTAAAGATGTTTAAATAAGAGTGTAGTTGCTATTTAAATCCACAACGAATCGAAAAAAAAAAAATCGAATCAAACAAACAGCCACTGAAAGATTAAATCGTACGCAGGAAAATAAGTCCAATGTCCAAGCCAAACTTTGCGCTCATGCCGTGTTTATTTGCCATTTGAGCAAGCCGACGTTAGCCTCTCTTTCCCTGGTAAAAAACCAACAACCTTTCCCAGTGCCCACCTGTCCCAATTGTGCCTGTCATTATATGGAATATGAAACAGGTGCTCAAAACTATCAAAATAAAAGTCCCAACAAAAAATGCTCAAATTAACCAAAACACAACATTGACATTATATATATTAAATCAATAAAATAACCACGCAACTTATCTAATATGAAACTAAATAAAGTAATTTAATTATTAACAAGGAAATAGCTCCAACAAAGAGGGCTAAGATTTACATTACAGTGTCTCATAAGGTACAGATCATTAAAGAGCTATTCTCAGCCAAATGCCATTTAAAATCAAAAGACACTGAGAAACATAGGGATGATTAAAGAGCTCACTCACCCAGTTCACTGGCTTTTTCTCTGATCTTTGTGATTTTATTCAAGACATCCTGTGAGATTAAAGACAGTTTGTCCGCAGGTATCACATTCACCAGACAGTGAACCTTGTCTTCTATATTGGGCTCCTTTTTGTAGTCCCTACTTTCTTCTCTTAATGGAGAAACAGGGTTGAACTGAAATAAGACTCAGGTCAGTTAGTATCCATTACTAATTTGTTTGGATCCATACTGTATCGTTAATAACTATGTGACTGGTGTTGGTAGAAAAAGCTCAACTATTTGTATTGTTTATTTACCTCATAACCCTCTGGTATATGGCCCCTCAGAGCACTGATGAGGTCATCATAATGTATCCCAGATCCACTTTGCGCCTCCAGACCCATGACATCATTAAATACAAATGGAAGACGGCCTGTTCCATTTTTTATGTAATGTGTTTTGTACTGGAACAAATATAAAAATGTGCTATGATGCAAGTTTTCACATAATTTGTGATCAATAACACTACACTACTGATTTACTGCTACTTACCGTCTTGGTGAAGCTTGTTCCAGATGATGCAGCACCCAGGGCATTATGGGCAATCCTTCCTTGGAAAACATTGTTGACTGAGTTGATGAAGCTGGACTTTCCTGCTCCTATTGGTCCAAGTACTAGAAATCTCAGGTGCCCCAAGTTGGGATCATTCAGATTAAAGTTTCTCAGTGTTTCCACCATGTTATCTCTGTTCTGTTTACTGTCAGAGACAATGAAAGGTTAATGTTACTTTTCTTCATTTTTATTAGAATAATTGTATCTTTACAGAGAGACAACTGTTTCTAGACTTTTTGCCAAGTGAAGGAAATACGGGAATAGCATTTCTTAAAATTTCGACAAATTATTTTTTTATGTTACAGGGTAAAAATGTAAATATGTTCAGAATTAATTGTTTTTCCATTGTGAATTTATACAATATTCCTCCACACGGTATGACATTTCATGTAACTTGACCACGTTGGTACATTTAAAAAAAAAAATCTACCACTTTTACGTAATAGACCCTTGCAAAACCATGAATTATTTAGACTAACATATAAAGAGAACAGATGATCTATCAACCTAGGTAACCCCAAGGCTTACATTTATTATCGGGGAAAATTATTTTATACATTATTGTCACAGTATATTTGATTATATTACATTGAAACATTTATACAGAACACAACCACAGTAAGTGATTGTAATTGCAGCACAAATTATATTTCACGAGTTCGCACTTACATGCCAATTAAGGGATAGGTTTAATGCGTATTTGGCGTGCTGTCCGGAGGGAGGGTTCCGGGTTCGGAATCCGGCCCGGGGCTCCGGGCTCCGAATTCGGCCCGAACCCAGAATACCCCCCCCCGCATGTAAGTGGTTAGGACTAGAATTTGAGCGGAGAAGGGGTGGTGGGGGGATGCTGCGAGCTGTCAGCGGAGCGAGGTAAGACTGCTGAGTCTATATGTACCCTAGTCGTTGATTGCTGAGAGCTTCCACCTGTAATTAATTAGCTGAAAGTCCTCCTCCCGAACCTTGTTAGTAAACCTCATATGTACATTCTCTCTTTGAACTCTTATTTGGCCAACAGTACATTACGTACCTCCAGTCAGTTTTCCTCCAGGGTTGGTCAAATTGTGTAGGAGCTGGAGGAGCTTAAAAAAAACATGCATTATTACATTTCACATTCCATTATTTGTTTGCTGTAAACAGAGTAAACTGAGGTGGGGATTTCTCTCACACCCAATATTTAACTTGACTGTATTAAATACATATGTCATAATGTCTTACCCGGCATATGTACTGGTATTGAACCTCCTCCACCCATTTTTGATTTTCTAAAGCCGATTCGTAAAGCAGAACTTTATATTTCAACAATATATTACCATCAGTATGGATTTTATATAATTCTATCTATATAATATATGTTTTAATAAAACAAAAATAAGTATAACTGTTAGGATACTAAGTAAGTATTCTATTAGAAGAATAAATGTAAACGACACACCTACCTGATTGCTGTTAGTGGTTAGTGAGCCTGAAATTCAAACTCAGATCTTATATGCACTTGAGTAGAAAGTGAAACCACAGTACTCTGCAGTCACTTTCACTTTCTGCTGTTAGATACACAATAACTAGATGGGACAACTGAACACATGCATCCAGGGAGACAGTCTAGATTTTGTATTACTAGACTAATTTCCGGGAAATGAGCACCATTTACTGGATCTGAAGAACTAATGCTTGGTCATTGTTTGAACTACACACTGTCTAGGTGTCTATGTAGAGAAGCCCCTTTGTGTCTATGTGTGTAGTAATATAAGATCTAGACATGCGTGAGTTCAGCCCATTGTCCCATCAACTTTTTGTATATCGAACAGCAAAAAGTTAAAGTTACTGGTGCAGAGTACTGTGATTTTCCTCTTATTTAAAAGATCTGGGGTTGGGTCTGAATCTCAGGCCTAGAAAGAACCAGCAGCAATAAGGTAGGTGTGACATTTACATTTATTTTTCTAATAGAATTACTTTTATTTATTAAGTATCCTTACAGGAATACTTACATTTTTGACCAGAGGTCAACAAACATATAGGGACAGAATACAAAATAACTGCTATGTTGACAGCCTTTTATAAAATGCATACTGATAATAAAAGATGATTATATGAAAATAACATACAGTATAACTTATTAAGAATGAATGTACACATTCACAGTTTTTCAGATCCAGTATGCATCTAAATGGAATTGTGTTAATAAATTAAATAAATACAAGTTATTCTGCTCACTAACATCAAGTGGTTGGCCTGCAACTTCTTGATGTCAGAAGCCAAACTCATCATTAGAGCTCTTCACCAGTTTCAACAAAATCTGCAGGTGTAGTGCAGAGAAGGCACAATCGTAATCCAACACTCACCATAACATTCAACTAGGTGCGACATATAGACAATAACCAACCTCGTGCACCAAGACACAGTGATATTTATAACAAACATAATCACCCAAATCCCAAGCAGCAGTGACTCTCATTAAACCCAACTGCTAAACAGGTGACTTACTTATATACATTTATAGAAGACCTGCAACACCCTCCTAGCTGACTAGATGTTCTCAGAGTCTCTTAGGAATCCTTTGGGTTCTGGATGTTGTTGGTTGGAAGGGCTCATCGCAGTCCTCCCCAATCACCCCAATAAGTCCCCCCTAAAAACTATTTTGGGGCGCCTTCCGGTGGTCTTAATCCCATGCTTAATGGAATTGGCCCTGATGGCTGCTTTGGTGGTGTATAGCCAGAGATGCACCCACTCCTCCTGTGGCGTTTTCGCTTAAACTACTCCCACTGCTCCAGGAAGCAACGGTGGGAGAATTTCTCCCCGGAGCTATAGCAATCTTCTCTAGGAAAACCTCCCACCGTCAGGCTCTGCTGGCTCATTTTAGGTTGGTTCTTCTGTCACAAAATCCACATGTGTAGTGCAGAGGATGCAAGGCGCATAGCGCGTTATTCCGTTTAATAACAGGTTTGTTAAAAAGGAAAACAAACATTAAATGCCGAAAATGTTCAAATGATAAAAAAGGCCAACCCCGTGCACCAAGACCCAGTAACTTTTAGAAAAAGCATATCAGCCAAACCCAAAAAATTGTGGTAAAAAAATCCTTTACAATTATTGGAGATTTTGCGTATATACTCATGCATTATTTGAAAAGCTGCCAGAGAAACGTAGATTTTGTTTTCCCGTCAAATTGCATACTTACTCAATAGGCTGCAATATCATTGTCACCACCCATTTGGTAACCGAATTCAGGGGAAAAAAGTTGTATGGGTTGAGGTGGCAGGAACAAAAATTTGGTTCCAAAGTTAGATGTACCGATAATTAGGCAGAAACAAAAACCAGGAGATAAGGTTTAGTTTTAATATGATGAAAAAACTGTAGTGTAAGATAAAACGGAGATATTCATATGCCATTTGAAAAGTAATGTAATTGACAAATACTGGAATAAAGCCATGTAATAAATTATCCAGGATAATTAATAAATGTTTCTGAGTCATCAATTCATTACAAGTTAAATTTGAAAATCCTCTATTGGGGGTTGTTGGCTAAAAAAAATTAGAGAATAGACAGGTGTGAAAAGTTAGTGGCGGCTATCTAGGAGGAGACAGCCTGCAAGACCAGTTCGCGGTCGTCCCCGAGGAAAGAGCGCGCCAAGAGATAAGGGAAGTCCTAGAGGGGGAGAACGCCTGCCAAGAAAAAGTAGATATAGTTTGCTAATTAGACATCAAAATGGCAGGAACACCAGTTGAAGCCCTAGAGAAAAGAACCAGGAAAATTACAACGAAATGGCCAAAGGAATGGACATTTGACGTGGCATTGTGTGAGGAAATTGATGTCATAATTAAGAACTACAAGAATAACGATAGAACCAAGAAATGTGAGGAGAAGCAAGGAAGAGGGAGAGAGGTGATTAAGATGTTCCTGGAGGAGGGGAAAGGTCAACTTGCCAGTATAGCAAAAGCGAGAAGTCTGCTGCAGAAAGGTAAAGAGGCAGGGATTGCGGAGAAGTTAGGATGAGCTGATGGCCCTCCGTCAGACCACAGGACACAGTGTCCAGTGGTAACAGGTGTGGTGGAAATAAAAGGCGGAGTTGAATTAGAAGAGAAGGAGAAACCTGTAGGGACCTCCACTCCAGTGGGGGAGAAGAGAGAGACAGACCTGAACTGATAGTGGACTGCTATCCATAGTGGAGCAGGGGAGTGGATTAGGGTGTTTGAGGAGTTAACTATGGGGAAAATACTGGCGGTGGGGGACCTAAAGACCTTGATGGTTAGAGTGATGGGTACGACTGAAATGGAGGTAGTGTTGCGAGATGGTGGCCTCTGAGATGATATGAACTGTTGAAGGGGATGGACAGACCTTTGACCCATACACACAGCGATTATGGGGGGCCTTAAGGAATGAATACCCAGCCATAATAGACTCTGATGTCCTGAAAGGAACACCGCTGGGAGAGACAGAGAACCTGGCTGTATATTTGCAAGCGCAGCTGGAGACTGAGAAAGACTGCCAACTCCTGTTCAAGTGAAAAAAACTGGCTGAACAGGGGAAGGAGGTGCAAAGAAAGCTTACCCAATTAAAAAAACTGGACGAGCTCACGATAAAGAGAAGGACACAGGCCCCAGTGGCCACAGTGACTGTCTCTGAGGAAGGCTCCATGGCACCTGTCCTCCAGGGAGGTCAACAGCCACCACATCAACCACCGGACCCTCAGTCACCCACCTCACCAGTAGTGAATGCGTTTCCTCTGATGAAAAAGGCATAACAGACCCAATGGGGAAAAACAGACAATCCACTTATCCTCTGCTCTCCGGAAAAGGATCTGTGTTTTGCAGAAATGGTTGGGGAACCACAGGAGGTGGAGATCACTACAGGTCAGCAGATGCAGATAGGGGAGGTTGAAGACAGACAAAGTAGGTTGAGGAAGGAAATGGAAAAAATTTGCTCCAAAGCAAGTTGGTCGCAGCATGACACGGATGTAGGGATAGTTAAATCGGCAAACCCAGTGTACATCAAGGTGAAGCGAGGAGCACAGCCTGTGTGGAAGAAACAATATTATATGAAGCCAGAGGCAGAAGCAGGCATCAAGCCAACAATCGAAGGTCCAACTGAGGCTGACGTGTTAGAAGAGACAGTTAGCGACTGTAATACATCTATCTTCCCAGTATAAAATGCCGACAAGATAAAGTGGAGGTTAGTCCATGATTTGCGGCCTGTTAATAAAGTTGTGCATGATTGTCACGCTTAAGTTCCAAATCCCCACACGCTATTGACGAATGTCAATGTTATTGATCTGTGTGCCAAATTTTTCAGCGTCCCATTGGCTGAGGAGTGTAGAGACTTGATTGCCTTTAACTATGGGGGAAGGCAGTACAGGTATACTGGCTTACCTCAGGGCTTTAAGCACTCTCCACAAATTTTCAATCAGGTGTTGAAGGCAGACTTAGAAGAGCTTGTACTGGAGGGAACTCTCATCCAGCATGTTGATGATTTGTTGGTGTTTGCTTCCACGCTGGAGCAGTGCCACGCTGACTCTATCAAGGTTCTGCAAATTGGCTGAGGGAGGACACAAGGAGTCACAAAAGAAACTACAGTACTGTCAGAGTGAAGTAGAGTACTTAGGGAGGAACATATCGCATCAGTCGAAAGCCATTGCCAAAAGTCAGATAGACGGGGTGAGCAAAGCCCCACTTCCACAGACAGTTGGCCAGATGTTAACGTTCTTGGGAATGACAGGATTCAGCTCAGACTGGATAGATGACTATGCTTTGAAGGTAGCGCCCTTACGGGACTTGTTGAAGGATCCTGGGCAACAGCTGTTGAGTGTCAAAATTAATTGAAATAGGGATGCGCTGGCAGCTTTTGAAGCAATAAAACAAGATATGCAATCAGCCCTGTTGAGTTTGAAGGAAAGCCTCATAACTGTGTGGCTGAATCTCTGACGTTTACCAGACATAGGCCTGATTTGCTCTCCACTCCAACCCCTGGAGCGCAGGCGGAGTTTTTTGTGGATGGGTCCTGTTACAGGGACCACAAAGGAAATAATGCAGGCTTTGCAGTGGTTAAGATGACCCAGCAAGGTCAGTTTCACACGATTATCAGTGAAGCATTTCCACAGCCTTGTTCCGCACAGCTAGCGGAGTACAGGTTCAGCAGATGGGTAGAATCAGTCCCCTCAAAAGATCAGGTTGCAGGAACAGTGATGAAGTTCCTGACAAGGGAAGTGATGCCTAGGTTTGCCATCCCTACAGAGATCGGTTCTGACAATGGGTCAGCATTTATTGAGAAAACGCTGAAACAGGTGGTTTAGCATTTTAGGATCAAGCAGAGGCTGGGATGTGTCTACCATCCTCAGTCTCAGGGGATGGTTGAAAGGGTAAAAATTAACAACATTTGTGCACAAAGCAAAATTGGGTTGATGCTTTGCCACTAGCACTAATGAGCTACCGCATGCAGTCTAACATGTGGCCAATATGTGGAGAGAAATGGACGCCTGTGTAATATCAAAGGGGGGCCCCTGGACGGTCTCTATGGAAACCCAGAATGTGAATGGTCAGTTAAGCCAGGCGCTGGATGGGCTTGCAAGGACTATCAACGGAAGACTGCAGGAATTAATATGGCTGTGGTAACACCACTATGGGTTATTATTATACCATTTCAGTTATGTTGACATGGATGTAAATGTAGACGTTAACATGGGAAGTAATTATATGAACAGTGCTGAGATGGATAGCGCTCAAACGGACAATGGCCCTCCGGGTCGATGGACAAGTATTCCCTGATGGACATGATCATCACCCAGAACATTATGGTTGTGCTTTGTGCCAGAGGGACTTCTTGTAATCATTTGAAACAACATATTTTGCAAAGCTCGGAAAGAACATCTGCACACGCTTACACGCACTCATTTGATTGGTTAGGCTGGACGTCTTTTACTTCCTCCCAGTCAAATGGGGAGGAAGAAGTTTGGCTTCCAGCGTTTTGCATGGTGGGTGACAATGGAGATTGTTTTAAGTGATTGGGTTGATTTCGACCCTTTTATGGAAACTGAGTACTCGTTCTCACCTACCATGTCCAGGACTAGATTACGGGACTATTAAGTCCCAGAGGGGATGTATTTGAGATGTTGCATACAAACTCAATGAATGTATCAATATGCTCATGGTTCTGTTCCAGAGCAATATCCATTTAGATTGGGGTGGGAGATTTGGGACCCTGTCAAGATCAGGTTAACCAATCACATTCAAACTCAGGTTAAATGATGGCAGGTGTGTAATCGCTTCTATTTAAAGTGACTCTGATTAAACACAATTAAGGTCAGCTGTTCCAGAAGGAATTTCCTGATATTTCCTTAGTTGCATCTCAGAGCAAAAGCCATGGTCCACAGAGAGCTTCAAAAACAACAGAGGGATTTCATTGTTGAAAGATATCAGTCAGAAGGTACAAAATGATTTCAAAAGCAACAGATATACCATGGAGTACAGTGAAGACAGTCATCATCAAGTGGAGAAAATATGGCACGACAGAAACATTACCAAGAACTGGACGTCGCTCCGAAATGGATGAAAAGACAAGAAGAAAACTGGTTAGGGAGGCTTCCAAGAGGCCTAAAGCAACATTGAAGGAGCTGCAGGAATTTCTGGCAAGTACTTTCGGCGTGCTACATGTGACAACAATCACCTATATTTTTCAACGTATGGGCTATTGGGTAGGATGGCAAAACAGAAGCCTTTTCTTTCAAAGAAAAACATCTATGCCTGGCTGAAGTATGCAAAAACAAACATCAAGTCTCCCAAAAGCATGTTGGAAAATATGTTATGGTCTGATGAATCAAAGGTAGAACTTTTTTGCCATAACTCGAAAAGGTATGTTTGGCTCAAAAACAACACTGCACATCACCTAAAGAACACCATACCGACAGCATCACGCGTTGCTGCTTTTCTTCAGTTGGAACTGGGCCTTAGTCAGGGTGGAAGGTATTTTGAACAGGTCCAAATACCAGGCAATTTTGGCACCAAACCTTCAGGCTTACATTAGAAACCTGAAGACAAAGAGGAAGTTCTCCTTTCAGCAAAACGACCCAAAGCACACATCCAATTCCACAAAAGCATGGCTTCACCAGAAGAAGATTAACGTTTTGGGATGGCCCAGCTAGAGCCCAGACTTGAATCCAATTAAACATCTGTGGGGTGATCTGAAGAGGATTGTACAAAGTTAATGTCCTCGCAATCTGACAGATTTGAAGTGTTTTACGACGAAGAGTGGGCAAATATTTCCAAGGCAAGATGTGCCATGCTAATAGGCTCCTGCCTAAAAATACTGAGTTCTTTAATAAACTCAAAAGGTGTTTCAACAAAGTATAGTTGAAGGGTATCCACACTCCAGCAACCAGGTTATTTAACTCAACGATTTCAGTTTGTTTTTCAATTCCATTGTTGAAGTTATAGGTCACATTAAATTAAAATATAAATATCAATTACCATTAAGAGGATGTGCTGGTTAATTACATGGACATCCTGATACTGAACGCCATGTCTGTCATCATCAACTTTGCCAAAGACTACATTGGGATTCAACAAAAAAAAACAGCCAGCCAAATGTGTATAAAAGCATGACTATGCATATCTTGGGTGAACTGTGAGGCTCATTTATACCTTTTTTAGCACTTACATTTCAGTCTTTTAGCCAAATTGAATTAGAGTATCAACTGAGAACAATAATCACCATCCATCTATTCATCTTACTTTCTTTGTTGATTAACTTTACCTTTCATTCATTATCTAGAGCATTTATTATTTTTTCAAGTGCTTGATAGCATGTTTTAGTTGGAAATGTTTTACATTTTAGATGTTGGTTTGGATTTTATAGCATTAAAAAAGCTCAAGAGATACTGCCAGTGGATCACATTATGCAATTGATATAAAATAATGTAGTCATAGATTAATGTTAAAATAGTATGTTATGGTAGCCTGAAACATTGATTGTTTGGTGACTCTAAGCTTAACTGGTTTATTAGTTTGTGTTGTTACCAGGTCCAATTATATGAATCTAACCCCCCAAAAAATCTTATATTTCAGGTGGCAAGAAAGAACACAATACTCAAAAAGCTTACCAAGAATACTATCTAAAGAATGACTAGGATGCCATAAAATACTATTTTAGTTGCTATTTGGCAAAGCGTTTTCTCGTCTGGCAAAACAAATACAATTTGTTCACATTCCTGTTTTGGCATAAACCTTACAGTGCCCTCACCTTGAAGTTCATTAGAAAATATGTGGATTGACTTCTCATTAATGCTCACTCTGAAAGCAGAGACAGCTTGGACATCAAAAATCCGCCCTGCTTTTTACATTCCGCCATGTTGTCTTTGCCAGGCGGGTTCTCATCTCTTCTGGGATGTCCTCTCTCCAATTTCTACTCATGGGTGGAGTCACTGGCTCGTTGTTGTTCACCATTGCCGTTCATGTCAATACAAGTAAACTCTATGAGTGATAAATTCTCAGAGTGGTTGCGGTTGATTGGTGTTCTATAGATAATGCTGAGTAAAGCGGGTGGATTGATTTCCGGCTTAATGGGCCCTGTCCAGTGAGTATTCCAATTAAAATTTTTCATCCTCCACAGACCTGCACAGTGTCTGGATTTACAAAAGTTCAGACAATCCTCTCACACACAAAAAAAAAGCATGATCACAGGGTTAAAGGAGGGAACAGATATACACATAATAATTATGGACTGGGAAATGGTAACGGTGTGTGTAATGATAAGACATGGACAGTCCATGTTTGGAAAATAAGGAAGGCAGTGGCCGCATATAGAGAGTGGTGACGTCTTGGGGTGGAGCCAGCTCCGCTCAACGGGGGAGGGAGGGAGACATGGGAGGGAGGGACGTGGGAGGGAGGGAGACATGACATGAACACTTTGTGTTGTGTATTAACATGTACAGCTAGGTCCAGAAGAAAATGAAAACTGACACAAGCTTTATTATTTTCGGCTGTTTACCAAAATAAATTAGAAGTTAACAGTTAAATAATGATAGGCTTAAAACGCAGTCTCTCAGCTTAAGTCTGAAGGTATTCACATCCACATTGGAGGATCTTACAAGGGACCAAAAGTAATTGGACTATTGACTATTACTGTCTGGTGGACATGTCTGGGCATTTCTTTTGTTATTGTGTCATTAATTAAGCAGGTAAAGGCATTCACATTTGGAAGCTACTGCTGAGAATCTACAAGCCATGCGGTTATACAAGTGAAACAAGACACCCTTAGGCTGTAAAAAAAATCCATCAGAGAAATAGCAACATCAGGAGTGGCCAAATCAATAGTTTGTTCCGTACTAAAAAAATAACGCACTGGTGAGCTCTGAAACAGACAAAATGGCCGAGATAGAAGATTGTAGGACACCGTCCATGATAAAGAAAAAAACACTTCACAACACTCAGCCAAGTGAAATACTCTCCAAGAGAGAGACAGTTTATTATCCAAGTCTATTATAAAAGCAAAGACGTCACAAGAGCTAATAAAGAGGCTTCACCACAAGGTGCAAACAATTAGTAAGCCTCAAGAATAGAATGGCCAGACTAGATTTTGCCAAAAAATATCTAAAAACCCCAGCCCAATTCTGGAATAGCATTCTTCACACAGCTGTTACTAACATCAACCTGTACCAGTATGATGGGAAGAAAACATTTGGTAGAAGACTTGGATCATGATCCATAGCATACCACAACTATTGTAAAACACAATGGAGGCAGTGTGATGGCATGGGTACGCATGGATTCTAATGGCACTGCGTCACAAGTGCTTGATGATGTGACAGAAAGCAGAATCACCCAGCTATATTGCCTGCTCAGATTAAACCAAATTCAGCATGATTAGACGACGCTTGACTTTTCAGAGGGACAATGACCCAAAAAAATACTGTGAAAGCAACCCAGGAGTTTTTTAAGGCAAAGAATAAGGAATATTCTGCAAAGGCGGAGACAATCACCTGATCACCTAAACCTGTTCGAGCATGCATTTCACTTTCTGAAGACATAACTGAAGGCTGAGTAGTACCTGTCCTGTTAAACCGCTGTATGGTCTTGGCCATTGTGCTGCAGCTCAGATTCGGGGTCTTGGCAATCTTCTTATAGCCTAGGCCATCTTTATGTAGAGCAACAATTCTTTTTTCAGATCCTCAGAGAGTTCTTTGCCACGAGGCGCCATGTTGAACTTCCAGTGACCAGTATGAGTGTGAGAGCGATAACACCAAATTTAACACACTTGCTCCCTACTCACACCTGAGACCTTGTATCACTAACGAGTCACATTACACAGGGGAGGGAAAATGGCTAATTGGGCCCAATTTGAACATTTTCACTTAGGTGTGAACTCACTTTTGTTGCCAGCGGTTCAGGCATTAATGCCTGTGTGTTGAGTTATTTTAAGGGGACAGCAAATGTACACTGTTATACAAGCTGGACACTCACTGCTTTACATTGTAGAAAAGTGTCATTTCTTCAGTGCTGTCACATGAAAACAGTTAATTAAAATAATTACAAATATGTGAGGTGTGTACTCACTTTTGTGAGATACTGTATATGGTTTGAATAGAGTCATGTGAAATCATACACAAGATAAACCAGTCAGTTGACTGTGGCAATTTTTTTACAGAGCTTTTTGGTTAAAAAAATATTTTACCAGGTAGGCCGATTGAGAAAGAAATTACATTTGCATTGGTGAGAAAAATGTAATTTACAACAATGCATTTACACAATAAATACACAGAATACACGTTCAAATAGCAGTGTGAATCTTCATGACAATACAGGATCAGGTAGAGAGTCAATACACAGTTAATTGTGTTAAAAATTGTCTGATCTCATATACCCAATATTGTGTATCGTCTCATCTAGTGAGCTAAGTGTATCGTCTCACCCCTGACAAAAAACATTTGTGGTATAAATACAATAACTAACTAGGGTATAGAAAATAAGGTAACATTAACTCTTTACTTCTTTCTGACAGTGTGCAGAACAGAGAAACATTGGTGAAACACTGAGAAACTTGAATCTGAATGATCCCAACTTGGGGCACCTGAGATGTCTGCTACTTGGACCAGTAGGAGCAGGAAAGTCCAGCTTCATCAACTCAGTCAACAATGTTTTCCAAGGAAGGATTGCCCATAATGCCCTGGGTGCTGCAACATCTTGAACAAGCTTCACCAAGACAGTAAGTAGCAGGATATCAGAAATGTAGTGTTATTGATGACAAAATATGAGGAAACGTGGATCTTAACATGACTTAATAACTTTCCAGTACAAAACACACTAAATAAATAGACCAAAGTGTCTTCCATTTGTATTTAATGATGTCATGGGTCTAGAGGAGCAAAGTGGATGTGGCATACATTATGATGACCTCTACGATCATCAGTGTCATTTGGTAACAAACAGTGTTTATCAAATGGCCTTTGGCTGAGGAAAGCGCTTGACAGATCAGTACTTTATGGGACACTGTTATGAAAATTGTATTGCTATTAGCTCTGTTATAAGCTCTTTTTCAATGATCGTTACAACATGAATTCCTCCAGTTTTTCTTATGACCATGCTAGATAAGGCTTGTCAACTGGTGGGAAAAAGTATACAGAAAATGAACACCGGCAATGAAATAAAAAAGAAGGTATGTTATGTTTAAATGTCATGTAGTTTTAAAGTAACAATAGATCATTCACAGCTGATCCAATAATGCATCAGGTAAGACTAAATATTTGTCTCAATCAGGTTTAGGAATCTCCTCCGTCATTCAAGAAAAGCTTGTGATCAGTAAGATGAACAAACAAGTCTTCTAAATCAATATGAAGCTGACTCCTGGTAGCATTCCCGGCTGAAGAGATGCAGGGTACTCTCAGGGACTGATGTTCAAAAATAATTTTATTTCCAAAAACACCGTAAGAGCTAAATGGAAGTAAATAAACAAATATTAGACTCTCACTGTAAATCATACGTCCATAGCAAATATAGAAGAGAACACACACATACAATCCGATTGTCTAGCAAATAGTGTGACAATTCAAGTTCTAGTGTGCAGAATAATGTAATAACCTTGTCTTATTGTTTTAATTACATCAATCTCCTATTAAAGTGTTAAATTGACTAAATGACACAGCTATGAATTACTTAGTATAGCTGACAATCTCAATTCAGAGAGAAAACACTTAAAATATATTAGATGACCAAATAAAGGCTTAATTTCCTGTAAACAATATGTCAGACACTATTTACAATACACTGTGTTTTGCATGTAACAGTAACAATCAATCACACACACTCTAGTAACATCAGTGATTCAAACACGTGCAAAAGTAATGCTAACGACCCATTAACAGCTTCAAAGGAGAACTAAACAAACACTTTAGTCTCAAAATGTAGCATACAACACAAAAGGAAAACGGTACCGTGTGCCCTTTATCAGCCAGGAGCTAAGAGGTAGAATTAAACCATTTTTAAATGTATATTTTCACACTTCGTTTAACAGTTAGGAGAACGCATCTCACTTCTCTGGAAGCTCTAATCAGAATGACGCGCCACATAGCGCGTGCGCCCACATACACACAGCGCGTGCGCCAACATACACACAGCGCATGTCACTGCACTTCCTTACATTGACTTCAAAATAAATGCATGCGTGGTAAGTGACAGACGCTCTTGTAAAACAAAATAAATATACAATGTCAGCATTTTGTATTCAGCTGAAAAACATGAATAAACCATAAACCAAAGCATAAACAAATAAATAGTTTTTTAGCTTAGGTTTAATACGAGTCCTTTTGTGTGAAAAAACAAGTAATCCATGAACACACCGCCCTCTATGGCTGGAGGTAGAAGTGCCGGCCCATTTCAGAGAGAGGGAGATTTAATGGTCCTTTACACTCCTAACTGTAAATGTTAATCAAACATGCTGCTGACTCAGTTTTAATTATATGATTATATTAAAAGTGTCACTGTACAATTACATGATGTTCTCATCCTTAATCACTTACAGGTGCACCAATGGTTACATTTGCTGGAGGGAGGATTTTCGGTGTACAGAACTCATCACTCATCAAAGTGCTTGACACGTACCAAATATATATTTTTGAAGAAGAACAATTAATGAAAAAAAATGTTTTTCTTGTAATTCGTTTTAAAGGGTTTTAGTAGTGGGATTAGTAGAATAACGCATCACAGTTATGAGGCAACCAAGGCGTTTATTCATAATTAAATTGTATTTTTTACATCTTACATTGCAGCCCACCAACACATTTCTGTCTGGGTTTATACTGATAACTCAAAGAAAGCAGAAGACAATTCTCACATATGGAAATTATTTTTTTATCTCCACTGTTCCTCAGATGCAGATGTGTTCCCATGGACTGCATCCTACCAGTGAAGAATTACCATGAAGAGGGTGGGCTGGATAACGACATGGACATCCTGATACTGAATGCCTTGACTCAGATCATGAACTTCGACAATGACTACATGTGGATGTGTGAATAAAATATATTGTATAACTGCATGACTGTCACATCACCTAGTCTATAAATATCTTGGGTAAACTGGAAGACTAATTTACACCTTTTTTAGCACATACATTTCAGTAATTTATCCAACGCTTAATTACAAACTAATACAACAACTAATATCATTCTTTACCGTCCCTCTACTCATCATACTTTATTTGTCGCTTTACAGAACCTTCACATTTCACAGAGTCATAGAGGTATATCTGTGTGCTTGATAGCTTGCTTTAGTTGGAAACATTTCTAATAAAGTTGTGATAGCTTGTCTATGTGAAAGACTTTGGTTTGGTGGTTCTAGCTTGATAATCTTAAGAGATACCGTCAGAGGATCGAAATGATCCAAACATATATAGTTATAGATAAATGTTAGTAAGTTCCAGTAGCTAAATTAGGATAGAATGTTTGGTGTCTATAAGCTTACCTGGTTTAAGAATTAGTGTTTTTACCAGGTCCAATTATGTGATTTTACGGCACTGGCACGGTATTTACCCATACACTTGAAGGAATGAGTCTGACCGTGTCTGAGGTCTTGTTGGCACCATGCAGACAGATAATTGATCACTATTGCCTTGCTGTTTCTAAGAGTCAGACCAAGCAGGAGCTGTGGCATAGTGTGAAGGGAGCATTATTAATGGAGTTGGTGACTCCACCCCTGCTGGTGACTCCACCCCTGCTGGTGACTCCACCCCGTGCTAAAGGTTTGGCCAGTTCACCGTGTGGTGGACAAGATAATCCTGCACGTTCAGAGGATGAGGTAGGTAGGAAACGTAAACCCCCGTCTACCTTGCTCCGGTATGAGGCTCTGACTCCTGAAGCAGTGGTTTTCCCAGGGGGGCCTCAGCAAGTTGGAAGTTTTTTTTTAGTTTAAACAGTAAATATGTGAAAATTACACTTTTAATGCTAATCTTTCTGATTGTCTATCTATGGGTTCAATAACACATCCTGCAAAAGGGGGGCCTTGGCCAAATCCTGGTGGTATTTGGGGGGCCTTGTCATGGAAAAGTTTGGGAACCCCTGTTCGGAAGGTTCTCTCCTTAGTGCAGGATCATAACAGTTTGGCATAACAAGAAGTAGATAATGGAACAAACATAGCTCCTCCTCCTGTTACGTTATGTAGTAAACATGCATGCAATATTTTCAGTGTGAAGTAACGAACAGATGCACAAACAATGCCCTTATTTGTTCTTTCTTTCCGGTCTTCCCTCTTGTCTATTAAACCCATTATTCTCACCTGTGTTTCTTCTCACCTGTGTATTTAGTTCATATCTTTTCTTTCAGTCCCTGTCAGTAATTGTTTTATGTCGGTGGTCCTGTTTTTGAATAATGCTCTTCATTTGCATCTACCTCTGCGCCCGTGCTCGGCTCTGAACGACATATGACAGAACGACTGACTAAAGAAGTAAACAGTAGAGTTGGCAAGTAGGGAGCTCCTCAGATGGCTGGATTGTGATTCAGAGTAGTACCCACCGTCAACCGCTAGAGGGCAGGCCAGCCCTTCAGCCTGTATACCGGCTGTCTGGTCCTCCCAGCTTTGCTCTGTGAATGTCTTTTTGCGAATGTCTGGCATCTGTTTATTTCCAAGGTCCAGTCAAACGTCAAAAATATACATACAATAAAAACTTGTCACAATTGGAGGGGATTGTCAGCACATCCAGGTATAGCGGAGATGTAACAGAGTTAAAAATGTAGTCCTCATTGTAAATAAAAACATTATCATTATTTTCTGTGTTGGCAGGTAATGTGATGATGTAGAGTAATTTAATACTACATGTTATGTGATATTTGTGATATACTACGTTATTAGCCAATTTGTATGCTAGCTAGTAAGTGTCCATGACCATTTCACTCAAGGGTCAAGTCAGCTAAATATATCGTCTTTGATGGTAAAACGATTTATGAAAAGTCCTAGTTAGGTAGTTCTTCTGAGCTCAACTTTTCACAAGCTCTAGCTGATAAGACAGAGAAATGCAGTTGTTTTCATTTATGAACTCTGATTAAAGGGAATGGTATTGTTTATTATGACAAAATGCATAAAAGGCTTTCAATTTGGTTTACATTTCATTCTTTAAAGTTGTATTAACACTAAACAATCACTTTGCATAGTGTGTACAGTATATGCACATATATATCCTATAGGCTATGCACAGGCCCGCATTAATGCACGGGCTTATTGGGGCTGAAGCCCCAGGGCCTATGAAGACAAGGGGCCTATCATGAGCCAATAAAAAAATCACATTGTTTTGTAATTTGTCGAATATTCTGTCAATCATTTGATATTCATGTTATTGGCTGCTGATTGATCCAATTTACAAGTGACCCACGTGGGAAGCATGATATGACAGCCTATCAGAATGTAGAGAAACAGTTGCGTCATATTCTCTAGTAGTTTATTCAACTTTATGCTAGTCACAGAGGCTGATATCAAAATGTTGAGAAAGAAAAAGTTTGAGAGTGGTGCTCATAAATGAAAAATATCGCGACAGAAACAAAACAGTGAGAAGGAATTGTTAAAAAAAAGATTCGAAACCTAACAGGATTTTTTTTAAACCTGCAAATGAAGGTGAGTCGAGCTCATTAAGCGGAGCACTGATGAACAGTGGAGAGGACCAGCAAACAGGCGGGCAGTGCTAATTTCGTTATAATTTTCGTAATTATTTTCGTCAATGAAAATTTTTCACAGACGAAAACGAAACGATACGGTCCCGACCCGAATCGTGGTGCAGCCATGCAAATAGACAGACAGGGCGCGAGGACTGAATTGAGCTCTATCTCGCGTCTGAATGGACAAATACACACAACAATATGTCTAAATGTCCGTTTTGGAGAGTATTCACGTAAACCCAGGCGGTTATGTCTTTACAGAACGTACAGTTGTGAGAATATCGGATGTGCATCAGTGCAATTGGATCTGCACACTCGGTCTTAAAGTGACAGTGCGCAATAAACCTAATGCCGTCTGTACACTTAATATTAATCAAACAAATATCATTAATCAAAGAAATACCACTGTGATTGGGAAGTGGACTTTGTGGAGCAAGCGGTGCAGTTCAGGGAGTTTGTACAGAATGACAAGTTGGGCAGCACGTCGGCAGTGGAGTTACAGAACGTATTAAGAAGTAGAAAACTTCATACAGTGTTTCCCAACACAGATATAGCTCTACGGCTATTCCTGACCATGCCAGTGACCAACGTGCTTTCTGCTTTTGTTGTATATAGACAAATGTGATCATTAGACCTTTCTTTATTGTGGGCCTACAAAACCTCTCAGCCCCAGGGCCTAACAGCAGGTTAATGCGGGCCTGTATATGCAGACAAGATATTTCAA
The DNA here is from genome assembly GCA_029465975.1 of Dallia pectoralis. Taxonomy (NCBI): domain Eukaryota; kingdom Metazoa; phylum Chordata; class Actinopteri; order Esociformes; family Umbridae; genus Dallia; species Dallia pectoralis. The sequence continues at coordinate 7,835,739 of CM055743.1, forward strand.
TGCTCGAGATCCTGTTGAACGTTCAATCCAGTAGAGCTGTTCTGAAGGCAAAAGTGGGTCCAACCCAGTACTAGCAAGGTGTACCTAATGAAGTGGCCAGTGAGTGTATATAATATGTCTATATGCGTACAACAGTGTTGGGGACTCGAATCGTGCACACCATGACTTCAGATTTGACTTCAGACTTGACATCAGATTTCAGACTCGTTCTCAAAAGACTTCCCATGCAGAAATCGTGAACAATCTTTATTGTTAGGAAACGTCTGATGAGCTGAATGTTATTCCACCCCCTCTGTAATATATAACCTTCTACGTAATATGTAAAAGCAAGCACAATAACAGAATGACCGTAACAAAAAACAGTGACAAACTAGACACAGTGTTCGAGGTGATGAAGGAGACGCTTTGGATCCACTGGTACGGCTGGCTGCCAGTGCCATAAAGTGACAGTCCAATACATTTATATAATTGGACCTGGTAACAACACAAACTATAAAACCAGTTAAGCTGAGAGATAGCAAACAACTTACAACATACAAGTCTCAAGGACTAAAAAAAACCCTCTGTAAATGCTTTAGATAATAACATTTAAAGGTTCTGTAAAACAACAAATAAAGTATAATGACTAGATGGATGGTGAAGGATGACATTAGTTGCTACTGTAATTCACTTTGGCTAAATGCGTTGGCTAAAAGACTGAAATGTAAAAGCTAAAAAAGTTAGGAATGAGCCTCACAGTCTCCCTGAAATATATACAGCCTAGGTGGTGTAACATTCATGCAGTTATACAATTTTATTGTTGGCTGGTTTTATTATTTTGTTGGCATCCATATGTAGTCATTGGCGTAGTTCTCGATCCGAGTCACGGCGTTCAGTATCAGGATGTCCATGTCGTTATCCAGCCCACCCTCTTCATGGTAGTTCTTCACTGGCAGGATGCAGTCCATGGGAACACCCAGCTCATTACTACACATCTCCATCTGAGGAAGAGTAGAGATAAAAATCATTCTCTAGATGATAATTGTCTTTTGCAACAGCATAAATCCAGCCATAGATGTGTTGGTGGGCTGCAAGGAAAGTTCTCAAATCATATAATTAAATATTTATTAAAAGCCTTGATTGCCTCACAACTGTGCTGCTGTATCCCACTATTCAGCACAAACCAATTACAACAAACATTAATAACAAACAAAAATACTTCCTTAAAAAATACTTGTACTTCTTTAACAAATTTATTCAGTCATGTGACAGGTACATTTATGGGTGACGGGTTTGACCCAAGCCTCATGTATCAGACCTTCCATTAACGGTTCTGTACACAGTTAATCCTGCATCCACCATAGAATTGGTACCAGGGAGGCAGTAGTTTATGGTCAATGAAATGCTGACATGCTGTTAGGAGCATATACTTTTATTTTAAGAAACTATTGTGCCTTATTAGCTCTGAAAGGACATATGGTCTAACGGGGCGGGTCGGATTTGAGTTTGACACATAAGTTTGACTACGTAATAAAGCGGCCATTATCTTGAGAAGCTGAATGTTTTGTTGCTCCATCTGATTGGTTGTGCAGGTGACCACTTGGATCAGCTTTGCCATCATGCCTGTTTTGCAGGACTTGAGTGTGCCTGAGTTGATATACAATCAGGAATCTGCTTCATTTTAACCTTACAGGCCTGTTCCTTCACTCTATTTATTACAAGATCAGGAGAAATCCTTTACCTTATTGGCGGAAAATGTAGCCTTACCTGAGGGATTATTGGATCAGCATTAAATTAGTTAATATAACTTTCAAATTACATTACATGTAAAACATAATTTACCTTCTTTTTTATTTCAATGCTGGTGTAGATTTTCTTTAAATCCTTTCCCACCAGTTCACAGGCCTTGTCTGGCATTGTCATGACAACAACTTGAGGGATTCCTGTTGTAGAGAAGATTGAATGAGAGGGTTAAGATATACATACCAGTGTCCCATAAGGTACTGATTATTCAAGAGCTAGACTCAGTCAAAGGCCATTTTATTTCAAGCATTTTTTTTATCAAAAGACACTGAGAAACAGAAAGGTTTGATGAGCTCACTCACCCAGTTCACTGGCTTTTTCTCTGATCATTGTAATTTTGCTTATGACTTCTTTTGACATCAATTTGATTTTGTCTGCAGATATCACATTCACCAGACAGTGAACCTTTTCCTGTTTATTGGGTTCCTTTTTGTATTCCGGTTTTCCATTTGTTAATGGTGCGACAGGGTTGAACTATCCAAAGAAATTAGAAGACTGGTCAGTTAGTGTTCAGTACTAATTTGTTTGGATCAGTTTCATATTGATAAATAACTATGTGGTTGGTGTTGATAGAAAAAGCAAGACTATTTGTATTTATATATTGTTTATTTACCTGATAACCCTCTGGTATATGGCCCCTCAGAGCACTGATGAGGTCATCATAATGTATCCCAGTTCCTTTTTGCGCCTCCAGACCCATGACATCATTAAATACAAATGGAAGACGGCCTGGTCCATTTTGAATGTAGTGTGTTTGGTACTGGAACAAGTATAATGATATGTTAGGATCCACGTTTCCTCATATTTTGTGATCAATAACATTACATTCCTGATTTACTGCTACTTACTGTCCTGGTGAAACTTGTTCCAGATGATGCAGCACCCAGGGCTTTATGGGCAATCCTTCCTTGGAAAACATTGTTGACTGAGCTGATGAAGCTGGACTTTCCTGCTCCTACTGGTCCAAATAGCAGACATCTCAGGTGCTCCATGTTGGGATCATTCAGATTAAAGTTTCTCAGAGTTTTCACCATGTTATCTCTGTTCTGTTTACTGCCAGAGACAAGGAAAGGTTAATGTTACTTTTTTCTATTTCTTTAGAATGATTGTCATTTTACAGACAGACACTATTTCTTGGCTCTCTCAAGTGAAGGAATAAGGAAAGTATTTCAAATTTAAATTTAGACAAAAAAAATTTTGAACGTGACAGGGCGAAAATTTAAACATTTAATTTGTTGTTTTTCCATTGTGAATTTATACAACATTCCTCCACAGGCAACGGCATTTCATGTAATTTGAGCATGTTGGTACATTTTAAAATAACAAACAAACAATGTCTACCACATTTCAAATTATATACACTTTAAAAACTATCAATTATTTTTAAGTAACATGTAAAGAGAGTAGATAATCTATCAACCTAGGTAAACATTTATGATGGGGAAAATTATTTGATACAGTATATTTGATTATATTACATTGAAACATATATTCAGAACACAATCACAGTAAGTAAGTGTAATTTTAACACAAATGTTATTTATACATTCTGTCTTTAATTTTTATTTGTCCAACAGTACATTATTTACCTCCAGTTGATTTCCCTCCAGGCATGTCTAAATGTCACTGAGGGAGAAAAACATGCATTATTACCTTTCACATTCCATTATTGGTTTGCTGTAAACAAAGTAAACTGAGAAGGGGATTGATAAACGGCACCATGTTTTCTCCTCTCACACCCAATATTTAACTTGACTGTATTAATTACATGTCATAATGTCTTACCCGGCTCAGGTTCTGGTGTTGATTCTCCTCCACCCATTATTGATTTTCTGAGGAGACAATTGTGAATTATTAAAACAGAACTTCATATTTCGACAATATGTTATCATCAGTATGCACTTTTTAAATAATTATATCTCAACTTAGCCGTTTTTTGTGCTCTGTCTTTATAAAACAAATATAAGTATTAAAGTAAGGACACAAAGTCCATTTTGAGTATTCTATTAGAGGAATAAATGTAACTGACACACCTACCGGACTGCTGCTAGTTATTTGTGAGCCTGTAATTCCCGACTCAGATCTTATATACACTTTAGTAGAAAGTGAAACCACCGAACTCTGCAGTCACTTTCACTTTCTGTTGTTAGATACACAAAAACTAGATGGGACAACTGTCGGACTGCACACTGTCTAGTTGTTTATGTAACAGAACACTTTTGCAAATTGTGTTTCTGGAGGAGCTGTATTAACTTTAAAAATCAATTTTATCATTTGTTTGCTGTGATCAGAGTAAACCAGAGAAGGGACTGATAAAAGGCACCACTTATTTCTCTCACAACCAATATTCAACTGAAATTTCACCACCCATTTTTGAGAAATAAAGGACATTATACATTATAATATAGCATAAAAACATATCTACAGAACACAACCCCAGTAAGTACGGAAGAGGATTAGGGCCACTGGTGAAATAAATATTTGAGTTCTGACTTTATTCTCAGAATTCTGACTTTAATCTCAGAATTCTGACATTAATCTCAAAATTCTGACTTTAATCTCAGAATTCTGACTTTTTATTATTATTATTATTATTATTACCTAATTTTAGGGCCGTATGAAGCTGGGAGGAGGTGATCTTGTTCTCCAAAGGTTAAACGGTGTCCTAGAACTTTTTGGAATTGGTGTGACAGGATGCACATTCTCAGTTTAAAGTATTGGGCCTTTGTTTCCCTAACAACCAGAGTATACCGGTTTCTGGCTTTTTAAATAGTTGTATATCATGGGGCTTGTTTGAGGCTAGTGCGGTACACCACAGAGTGTTTTAGTGTTGGTTACGGGAGGTAAGTTCTGTGTTGAACCAAGGACTGTATCTGTCTTTTGTTCTAAACTTTTTAAATGAGGCATGCTTATTTAAGACAGAGAGAAACCATCATCACAAGTGTTGCAAGCACTATGCCCAACCAACTGCTCTACATGGGACCACAGGGAACAGGACAACAGTAAATACTGACAGACTAATCAGTGTGTTATAAAGTCAGAATGTCAACGTTCCATTGTGATTGAGTGGACATGTTGCCCTGACTACTGTGATGCAGCCATGTATACTGATAAGTCAAATCATGCTGAGCCGCCAAGGCATGCACTTGACAAGACCCCTGATGGTGTCCTGGTGTGTAATGGATGTGCAATGGATATGAAATGCATGTGTAGTGGATGAGTAATGGATGAGTAATGTGCTGTTAGTAGGGGTGATGAACACATTTCCACAAATTAAACATGAAAATTAAAAACAGTAAAGTGCTATCAATAAGTGCAGCCATTGTCAAAGTCGTACTCTCTTAATACTAAAACTGCTTTGTGTGATGGCAGTTGTAGCAGCTTCTGCTTCGACATCAACACCGCTGTGATAATTGTACGCTAGAATTTTTTATTGCATGGATTCCAGAACGTTACCTTCAAATTCTGGAACACATTTTGTAAGTTAAAGACACCTTTAAGGGTATGATAAAAAGTAAAATAGATTTTGTTGTCGTTTGTGCCAAGTTATATAATTACTGGACTACTTTGTCATGCTGATATTGCGAGACTGCTTTTCAGTTAGACCCTATGGAGGTCATTCCCCCATAACAAAATCTTTCTGGATCCATCAGACTGGTCCGGCACGTTTGTCCTGTTTTTCTAATAGAAAAGTCAGAATGAAATTTATTTAAGTATACTTACATTTTCTGACAGAACAAAGGATAATGTGAAAATGTAATATACAAATTTACTTATTCACAATTGATGTGGATATTCACGGAATGTACGGTCTAATAAATACAAGTTTATCTTCTCACTTACAAGTGCTTTATGTTTTTTGGCCTGCAACTTCTTGATGTCAGAAGTTACTTTTTTTAACTCATTATTAGAGTTCTTCACCAGGCTGAAGTCTCTTCTTTTCTAATTGTTGATCTGCAAATAAAACAACACAAACAACATCATCTGGTTGCACTAACATTAATGTTCCATGTGGGTAGATTATATTTGGACACCATTCGCCTCAAACTGTGTTTCTTAATGTCTCCTCTGGAACAAACATGGGTGGAGTAAGTTCAACACCAGAACCAGTCCAAGATGGCGTAACTATGCAGACGTGTTTTGTATAAGATGCTTATGGACGTTTCCCCCATACAGAATCTGAATGGATCCATCAGATTGGTTATCTGGTCCGGCACGTTTTACCTGTTTTTATAGGGTTAGAGAATGGCAGGAATTCTGGTTTCGTTTTTTGTTTTCTTGTGGAGTGTACAGGTTTAGGCACAGGGCACTTCAATGCAGTGTCAACACATTTTTCGCTGCTGAGTATTCTTGATTGGAACGTCAAATAAACGTGTCTGTTCCTCCCTTCTTTGTTGGTGTCCACATACTTGTTTCCATTCGAACGTTACATTATGAAAATTAAACTTTATTTAACAAGTTCAGATCCTGTTAAACGTTGCAGTGACTCAATACTAATATGAAGTCGCTCATATATTGTGTCTGTCCTACCGTACATTTAAAGAAAAAACACACTGAAAACATTGAAAAGAGCCACTATGTCACGACTTGCAGTAGGTGTAGTGCGGTTGAAGCCAATTGCAGAGCTTGATACTTCCTTCGTACTGGCGTTTAATTTACACAAAACTAAACAACCACGTAACACGAACGGAAAACATATACTGTAATGAAATAAAATGCGCTTACACAAAGCGACTTAAAACAGACATTCAAATACAGTAACCTCTAAGGACAAACACTCACCATATAAACTAACGTGAACTGATAACAATGCGAAGCAATGAGTGCACTGCTCGCGACCCTCTTATATCCCAACATAAAGTGACAGATTACTAACAGCTGTGACCACGTGAAAGAGGAAGTAATCACAGCTAGTGAGAACAAAAACACGGAAGTGGATCACCGAAATGGAAGTGTAGCAACGCCACCACACCAGTCGTGACAGTATCCCCCACTAAAAGGCTAGCTCCCCAGATAGCCGAACGGAAACACAACACCAAAACAAGGGAGCAACAGGGAGAGAACCCACAGTTAAACCCAAAAGGGTCAGTCCAGGACCGCAGGTCCAGCCCTGAAAAGGCCTCAGTGGCTGAGAGTCCGCCATCTAGTGCGGCAGAGAGACCGCCATCTAGTGCGGCAGAGAGTCCGCCATCTTGTGCGGCTCAGAGTCTGCCGTCGTGGGCGACGTCGTGGCGGAGGCCATCGTGGGCGCCGTCGTGGCGGCGGCCATCGGGGGCGCAGTCGTGGCGGCGGCCATCGTGGGCGTAGTCGTGGCGGCGGCCATCGTGAGCGTAGTCGTGGCGGCGGCCATCGTGAGCGTAGTCGTGGCGGCGGCCATCGTGAGCGTCGTCGTGGCGGCGGCCATCGTGAGCGTAGTCGTGGCGGCGGCCATCGTGAGCGTAGTCGTGGCGGCGGCCATCGTGAGCGTAGTCGTGGCGGCGGCCATCGTGAGCGTAGTCGTGGCGGCGGCCATCGTGAGCGTAGTCGTGGCGGCGGCCATCGTGAGCGTAGTCGTGGCGGCGGCCATCGTGAGCGCGTCGTGGCGGCGGCCATCGTGAGCGTCGTCGTCGTGGCGGCGGCCATCGTGGCGGCGTGGCGGGCCATCGTGGGCGAGCCGTGGCGCGGCCATCGTGGGCGGCGTGGCGCGTGGCGTGGCGGCCATCGTGAGCGCGCGTGGCGGGCGCAGCCATCGTGCCATCGCGAGCGCTGGCGTGGCGGCCATCGTGAGCGTCGCGTGGCGGCGGCCATCGTGGCGGCGGCGCGCGGCGGCGGCCCATCGTGGCGGCGGCCATCGTCGTGGCGGCGGCAGCCATCGTGGGCGCTGGCGCGGCGGCCTTCGTGGGCGGCGATGCGGCAGCCATTGTGGGCGGCGATGCGGCAGCCATCTTGGGCGGCGATGCGGCAGCCATTGTGGGCGGCGATGCGGCAGCCATTGTGGGCGGCGATGCGGCAGCCATTGTGGGCGGCGATGCGGCAGCCATCTTGGGCGGCGATGCGGCAGCCATTGTGGGCGGCGATGCGGCAGCCATTGTGGGCGGCGATGCGGCAGCCATTGTGGGCGGCGATGCGGCAGCCATCTTGGGCGCTGGCGTGACAGCCACAGCCATCTTGAGCGCTGGCGTGACGGCGGGAGCCATCGTGGGCGCCGGCGGGACGGCAACAGCCATCTTGAGCGCTGGCGGGACGACGGCAGCCATCTTGAGCGCTGGCGTGACAGCAACAGCCATCTTGAGCGCTGGCGTGACGGCGGGAGCCATCGTGGGCGCTGGCGTGACAGCCACAGCCCTCTTGAGCGCTGGCGTGACGGCGGGAGCCATCGTGGACGCTGGCGTGACGGCGGCAGCCATCTTGGGCGCTGGCGGGACGACGGTAGCCATCTTGGACGCTGGCGTGACGGCGGGAGCCATCTTGGGCGCCGGCGGGACGGCAACAGCCATCTTGAGCGCTGGCGGGACGACGGTAGCCATCTTGGGCGCTGGCGGGACGGCAGGAACCATCGTGAACGCTGGCGTGACGGCGGGAGCCATCGTGGGCGCTGGCGTGACGGCGGGAGCCATCTTGAGCGCCGGCGGGACGACGGCAGCCATCTTGGGCGCTGGCGTGACGGCGGGAACCATCGTGGGCGCTGGCGTGACGGCAACAGCCATCTTGAGCGCCGGCGGGACGGCAGCAGCCATCTTGGGCGCTGGCTCCTGTAAATCCAGCCATGTCCTCCACCACGTCCTAATAATGGCCGTGGGCTGGTCATCCAACCCCTCCGGGGGTTTCTCTGTCCCTGAAGTCGGCGGCAGAAAAGGGTCTTCCCACGGCGGGGGTAGTGGCTGTAGCTCCAGGGGTTTTCCTCCCCCTGTCTGCAGCCCCGGAGCAGTGGGTGGCCGTTCCTGCAGCACCAGGACCGTGGGTGTACTCTCCGCGGTCCTCCCGGAACACCTCCTTAGCTCCCCCCCAAAAACCTTCTTGGGACGCCTTCGGGGTGCCCTCTTGCTTTCCTCCGGGAAGGACCGCGGACCCGATGTAACCAGCCCTGATAGCTGCATAGGTGGCTCATACCCGAAGTAAGCACGGAGGCGCCTATACTCCTCTTCGGGCGTCTCCGGCTTACCCCAGTCCCACTGCTCCGTGGGTTGACGGTGAGCTTCATACCTCGGAGCGCTATAGCTTGCCCCTCCGAGGAATCCACTCACCGTCCGGCTCTGCGGGCTTCTTTGTTGGCTTCGCATTCTGTCACGACTTGCAGTAGGTGTAGTGCGGTTGAAGCCAATTGCAGAGCTTGATACTTCCTTCGTACTGGCGTTTAATTTACACAAAACTAAACAACCACGTAACACGAACGGAAAACATATACTGTAATGAAATAAAATGCGCTTACACAAAGCGACTTAAAACAGACATTCAAATACAGTAACCTCTAAGGACAAACACTCACCATATAAACTAACGTGAACTGATAACAATGCGAAGCAATGAGTGCACTGCTCGCGACCCTCTTATATCCCAACATAAAGTGACAGATTACTAACAGCTGTGACCACGTGAAAGAGGAAGTAATCACAGCTAGTGAGAACAAAAACACGGAAGTGGATCACCGAAATGGAAGTGTAGCAACGCCACCACACCAGTCGTGACACACTAGTGATTTTCATTTGTGTACATTTGAAAATAATTCTATGAAACAGATACAAAAAGGTGTGTGTGTGTGTCATTCAAATAATGATAATGCATTTTTAGTTAAATTTCTTATTCTAGTGTTTAAAATAGGAATCTGACATTCACAATGGACTTAGAGCAATAAGGTAAATGTGTAATAGATTTTTCTAATTCAAAAGTCAGAATGAAATGTATTTGCTAAGTATCGTTAAAGATATATTTACATTTTCTGACAGAACAAAAGATAATGTGAAAATGTAATATACGATATAACTTATTCACAATTGATGCACATATTCACGGAATGTACGGTCAAATAAAGCCAAGTTAATCGTCTCACATACATCAAGTGCTTTATGTTTTTTGGCCTGCAACTTCTTGATGTCAGAAGTTATTTTTTAAATAATTATTAGAGTTCTTTACCAGGTTGAAGTCTCTTCTTTTTCATCATTACCGTCTCCTCTCCACCAGTAAGCTAGTAAGCTGGTGTGTGGTGTGTGTTCTGGCGCAATATGGCTGCCGTCACGTCATCCAGGTGGATGCTGCACATTGGTGGTGGTTGAGGAGATTCCCCCTTCCATGTAAAGCGACCTTGGGTTTGAGAAAGGCGCTATATAAATTGAACGTAATATTATTATTATTATTATTACCTAATTTTAGGGCCGTATGAAGCTGGGAGGAGGTGATCTTGTTCTCCAAAGGTTAAACGGTGTCCTAGAACTTTTTGGAATTGGTGTGACAGGATGCACATTCTCAGTTTAAAGTATTGGGCCTTTGTTTCCCTAACAACCAGAGTATACCGGTTTCTGGCTTTTTAAATAGTTGTATATCATGGGGCTTGTTTGAGGCTAGTGCGGTACACCACAGAGTGTTTTAGTGTTGGTTACGGGAGGTAAGTTCTGTGTTGAACCAAGGACTGTATCTGTCTTTTGTTCTAAACTTTTTAAATGAGGCATGCTTATTTAAGACAGAGAGAAACCATCATCACAAGTGTTGCAAGCACTATGCCCAACCAACTGCTCTACATGGGACCACAGGGAACAGGACAACAGTAAATACTGACAGACTAATCAGTGTGTTATAAAGTCAGAATGTCAACGTTCCATTGTGATTGAGTGGACATGTTGCCCTGACTACTGTGATGCAGCCATGTATACTGATAAGTCAAATCATGCTGAGCCGCCAAGGCATGCACTTGACAAGACCCCTGATGGTGTCCTGGTGTGTAATGGATGTGCAATGGATATGAAATGCATGTGTAGTGGATGAGTAATGGATGAGTAATGTGCTGTTAGTAGGGGTGATGAACACATTTCCACAAATTAAACATGAAAATTAAAAACAGTAAAGTGCTATCAATAAGTGCAGCCATTGTCAAAGTCGTACTCTCTTAATACTAAAACTGCTTTGTGTGATGGCAGTTGTAGCAGCTTCTGCTTCGACATCAACACCGCTGTGATAATTGTACGCTAGAATTTTTTATTGCATGGATTCCAGAACGTTACCTTCAAATTCTGGAACACATTTTGTAAGTTAAAGACACCTTTAAGGGTATGATAAAAAGTAAAATAGATTTTGTTGTCGTTTGTGCCAAGTTATATAATTACTGGACTACTTTGTCATGCTGATATTGCGAGACTGCTTTTCAGTTAGACCCTATGGAGGTCATTCCCCCATAACAAAATCTTTCTGGATCCATCAGACTGGTCCGGCACGTTTGTCCTGTTTTTCTAATAGAAAAGTCAGAATGAAATTTATTTAAGTATATTTACATTTTCTGACAGAACAAAGGATAATGTGAAAATGTAATATACAAATTTACTTATTCACAATTGATGTGGATATTCACGGAATGTACGGTCTCAAATAAATACAAGTTTATCTTCTCACTTACAAGTGCTTTATGTTTTTTGGCCTGCAACTTCTTGATGTCAGAAGTTACTTTTTTAAATAATTATTAGAGTTCTTTACCAGGTTGAAGTCTCTTCTTTTTCATCATTACCGTCTCCTCTCCACCAGTAAGCTAGTAAGCTGGTGTGTGGTGTGTGTTCTGGCGCAATATGGCTGCCGTCACGTCATCCAGGTGGATGCTGCACATTGGTGGTGGTTGAGGAGATTCCCCCTTCCATGTAAAGCGACCTTGGGTTTGAGAAAGGCGCTATATAAATTGAACGTAATATTATTATTATTATTATTACCTAATTTTAGGGCCGTATGAAGCTGGGAGGAGGTGATCTTGTTCTCCAAAGGTTAAACGGTGTCCTAGAACTTTTTGGAATTGGTGTGACAGGATGCACATTCTCAGTTTAAAGTATTGGGCCTTTGTTTCCCTAACAACCAGAGTATACCGGTTTCTGGCTTTTTAAATAGTTGTATATCATGGGGCTTGTTTGAGGCTAGTGCGGTACACCACAGAGTGTTTTAGTGTTGGTTACGGGAGGTAAGTTCTGTGTTGAACCAAGGACTGTATCTGTCTTTTGTTCTAAACTTTTTAAATGAGGCATGCTTATTTAAGACAGAGAGAAACCATCATCACAAGTGTTGCAAGCACTATGCCCAACCAACTGCTCTACATGGGACCACAGGGAACAGGACAACAGTAAATACTGACAGACTAATCAGTGTGTTATAAAGTCAGAATGTCAACGTTCCATTGTGATTGAGTGGACATGTTGCCCTGACTACTGTGATGCAGCCATGTATACTGATAAGTCAAATCATGCTGAGCCGCCAAGGCATGCACTTGACAAGACCCCTGATGGTGTCCTGGTGTGTAATGGATGTGCAATGGATATGAAATGCATGTGTAGTGGATGAGTAATGGATGAGTAATGTGCTGTTAGTAGGGGTGATGAACACATTTCCACAAATTAAACATGAAAATTAAAAACAGTAAAGTGCTATCAATAAGTGCAGCCATTGTCAAAGTCGTACTCTCTTAATACTAAAACTGCTTTGTGTGATGGCAGTTGTAGCAGCTTCTGCTTCGACATCAACACCGCTGTGATAATTGTACGCTAGAATTTTTTATTGCATGGATTCCAGAACGTTACCTTCAAATTCTGGAACACATTTTGTAAGTTAAAGACACCTTTAAGGGTATGATAAAAAGTAAAATAGATTTTGTTGTCGTTTGTGCCAAGTTATATAATTACTGGACTACTTTGTCATGCTGATATTGCGAGACTGCTTTTCAGTTAGACCCTATGGAGGTCATTCCCCCATAACAAAATCTTTCTGGATCCATCAGACTGGTCCGGCACGTTTGTCCTGTTTTTCTAATAGAAAAGTCAGAATGAAATTTATTTAAGTATACTTACATTTTCTGACAGAACAAAGGATAATGTGAAAATGTAATATACAAATTTACTTATTCACAATTGATGTGGATATTCACGGAATGTACGGTCTAATAAATACAAGTTTATCTTCTCACTTACAAGTGCTTTATGTTTTTTGGCCTGCAACTTCTTGATGTCAGAAGTTACTTTTTTTTTTAACTCATTATTAGAGTTCTTCACCAGGCTGAAGTCTCTTCTTTTCTAATTGTTGATCTGCAAATAAAACAACACAAACAACATCATCTGGTTGCACTAACATTAATGTTCCATGTGGGTAGATTATATTTGGACACCATTCGCCTCAAACTGTGTTTCTTAATGTCTCCTCTGGAACAAACATGGGTGGAGTAAGTTCAACACCAGAACCAGTCCAAGATGGCGTAACTATGCAGACGTGTTTTGTATAAGATGCTTATGGACGTTTCCCCCATACAGAATCTGAATGGATCCATCAGATTGGTTATCTGGTCCGGCACGTTTTACCTGTTTTTATAGGGTTAGAGAATGGCAGGAATTCTGGTTTCGTTTTTTGTTTTCTTGTGGAGTGTACAGGTTTAGGCACAGGGCACTTCAATGCAGTGTCAACACATTTTTCGCTGCTGAGTATTCTTGATTGGAACGTCAAATAAACGTGTCTGTTCCTCCCTTCTTTGTTGGTGTCCACATACTTGTTTCCATTCGAACGTTACATTATGAAAATTAAACTTTATTTAACAAGTTCAGATCCTGTTAAACGTTGCAGTGACTCAATACTAATATGAAGTCGCTCATATATTGTGTCTGTCCTACCGTACATTTAAAGAAAAAACACACTGAAAACATTGAAAAGAGCCACTAGTGATTTTCATCTGTGTACATTTGAAAATAATTCTATGAAACAGATACAAAAAGGTGTGTGTGTGTGTCATTCAAATAATGATAATGCATTTTTAGTTAAATTTCTTATTCTAGTGTTTAAAATAGGAATCTGACATTCACAATGGACTTAGAGCAATAAGGTAAATGTGTAATAGATTTTTCTAATTCAAAAGTCAGAATGAAATGTATTTGCTAAGTATCGTTAAAGATATATTTACATTTTCTGACAGAACAAAAGATAATGTGAAAATGTAATATACGATATAACTTATTCACAATTGATGCACATATTCACGGAATGTACGGTCAAATAAAGCCAAGTTAATCGTCTCACATACATCAAGTGCTTTATGTTTTTTGGCCTGCAACTTCTTGATGTCAGAAGTTATTTTTTAAATAATTATTAGAGTTCTTTACCAGGTTGAAGTCTCTTCTTTTTCATCATTACCGTCTCCTCTCCACCAGTAAGCTAGTAAGCTGGTGTGTGGTGTGTGTTCTGGCGCAATATGGCTGCCGTCACGTCATCCAGGTGGATGCTGCACATTGGTGGTGGTTGAGGAGATTCCCCCTTCCATGTAAAGCGACCTTGGGTTTGAGAAAGGCGCTATATAAATTGAACGTAATATTATTATTATTATTATTACCTAATTTTAGGGCCGTATGAAGCTGGGAGGAGGTGATCTTGTTCTCCAAAGGTTAAACGGTGTCCTAGAACTTTTTGGAATTGGTGTGACAGGATGCACATTCTCAGTTTAAAGTATTGGGCCTTTGTTTCCCTAACAACCAGAGTATACCGGTTTCTGGCTTTTTAAATAGTTGTATATCATGGGGCTTGTTTGAGGCTAGTGCGGTACACCACAGAGTGTTTTAGTGTTGGTTACGGGAGGTAAGTTCTGTGTTGAACCAAGGACTGTATCTGTCTTTTGTTCTAAACTTTTTAAATGAGGCATGCTTATTTAAGACAGAGAGAAACCATCATCACAAGTGTTGCAAGCACTATGCCCAACCAACTGCTCTACATGGGACCACAGGGAACAGGACAACAGTAAATACTGACAGACTAATCAGTGTGTTATAAAGTCAGAATGTCAACGTTCCATTGTGATTGAGTGGACATGTTGCCCTGACTACTGTGATGCAGCCATGTATACTGATAAGTCAAATCATGCTGAGCCGCCAAGGCATGCACTTGACAAGACCCCTGATGGTGTCCTGGTGTGTAATGGATGTGCAATGGATATGAAATGCATGTGTAGTGGATGAGTAATGGATGAGTAATGTGCTGTTAGTAGGGGTGATGAACACATTTCCACAAATTAAACATGAAAATTAAAAACAGTAAAGTGCTATCAATAAGTGCAGCCATTGTCAAAGTCGTACTCTCTTAATACTAAAACTGCTTTGTGTGATGGCAGTTGTAGCAGCTTCTGCTTCGACATCAACACCGCTGTGATAATTGTACGCTAGAATTTTTATTGCATGGATTCCAGAACGTTACCTTCAAATTCTGGAACACATTTTGTAAGTTAAAGACACCTTTAAGGGTATGATAAAAAGTAAAATAGATTTTGTTGTCGTTTGTGCCAAGTTATATAATTACTGGACTACTTTGTCATGCTGATATTGCGAGACTGCTTTTCAGTTAGACCCTATGGAGGTCATTCCCCCATAACAAAATCTTTCTGGATCCATCAGACTGGTCCGGCACGTTTGTCCTGTTTTTCTAATAGAAAAGTCAGAATGAAATTTATTTAAGTATACTTACATTTTCTGACAGAACAAAGGATAATGTGAAAATGTAATATACAAATTTACTTATTCACAATTGATGTGGATATTCACGGAATGTACGGTCTAATAAATACAAGTTTATCTTCTCACTTACAAGTGCTTTATGTTTTTTGGCCTGCAACTTCTTGATGTCAGAAGTTACTTTTTTAACTCATTATTAGAGTTCTTCACCAGGCTGAAGTCTCTTCTTTTCTAATTGTTGATCTGCAAATAAAACAACACAAACAACATCATCTGGTTGCACTAACATTAATGTTCCATGTGGGTAGATTATATTTGGACACCATTCGCCTCAAACTGTGTTTCTTAATGTCTCCTCTGGAACAAACATGGGTGGAGTAAGTTCAACACCAGAACCAGTCCAAGATGGCGTAACTATGCAGACGTGTTTTGTATAAGATGCTTATGGACGTTTCCCCATACAGAATCTGAATGGATCCATCAGATTGGTTATCTGGTCCGGCACGTTTTACCTGTTTTTATAGGGTTAGAGAATGGCAGGAATTCTGGTTTCGTTTTTGTTTTCTTGTGGAGTGTACAGGTTTAGGCACAGGGCACTTCAATGCAGTGTCAACACATTTTTCGCTGCTGAGTATTCTTGATTGGAACGTCAAATAAACGTGTCTGTTCCTCCCTTCTTTGTTGGTGTCCACATACTTGTTTCCATTCGAACGTTACATTATGAAAATTAAACTTTATTTAACAAGTTCAGATCCTGTTAAACGTTGCAGTGACTCAATACTAATATGAAGTCGCTCATATATTGTGTCTGTCCTACCGTACATTTAAAGAAAAAACACACTGAAAACATTGAAAAGAGGCACTAGTGATTTTCATCTGTGTACATTTGAAAATAATTCTATGAAACAGATACAAAAAGGTGTGTGTGTGTGTCATTCAAATAATGATAATGCATTTTTAGTTAAATTTCTTATTCTAGTGTTTAAAATAGGAATCTGACATTCACAATGGACTTAGAGCAATAAGGTAAATGTGTAATAGATTTTTCTAATTCAAAAGTCAGAATGAAATGTATTTGCTAAGTATCGTTAAAGATATATTTACATTTTCTGACAGAACAAAAGATAATGTGAAAATGTAATATACGATATAACTTATTCACAATTGATGCACATATTCACGGAATGTACGGTCAAATAAAGCCAAGTTAATCGTCTCACATACATCAAGTGCTTTATGTTTTTTGGCCTGCAACTTCTTGATGTCAGAAGTTATTTTTTAAATAATTATTAGAGTTCTTTACCAGGTTGAAGTCTCTTCTTTTTCATCATTACCGTCTCCTCTCCACCAGTAAGCTGGTGTGTGGTGTGTGTTCTGGCGCAATATGGCTGCCGTCACGTCATCCAGGTGGATGCTGCACATTGGTGGTGGTTGAGGAGATTCCCCCTTCCATGTAAAGCGACCTTGGGTTTGAGAAAGGCGCTATATAAACTGAACGTAATATTATTATTATTATTATTACCTAATTATACGGTCAAATAAAGCCAAGTTAATCGTCTCACATACATCAAGTGCTTTATGTTTTTTGGCCTGCAACTTCTTGATGTCAGAAGTTATTTTTTAAATCATTATTAGAGTTCTTTACCAGGTTGAAGTCTCTTCTTTTCTAATTGTTGATCTGCAAATAAAACAACACAAACAACATTATCTGGTTGCACTAACATTAATGTTCAATGTTTGCAGATTATATTTGTACACCATTCACCTCAAACTCTGTTTCTTAATATATTCTCTGGAACAAACATGGGTGGAGCAAATTCAACACCAGAACCAGTCCAAGATGGCGTAACTATGCAGACGTGTTTTGTATAAGATGATTATGGACGTTTCCCCCATACAGAATCTGAATGGATCCATCAGATTGGTTATCTGGTCCGGCACGTTTTACCTGTTTTTATAGGGTTAGAGAATTCATCAGAGTTTAGTAATAACAGTAGGTTTCAGAAGGAATGTTGAATGGCATTGAAACTCTCCTGGAGATTTGAAAACACAGTATCTAACGAAGGGCCTGACGTGTACAGGATGGTATCATCTGCATAGAGATGGACCTGGGAGTCTCCTGCAGCGAGAGCCACATCGTTGATGTAGAGAGAGAGTATGGTCAGCTCGAGAAACGAGCTCTGTGGCACCCCCATGGAGACAGCCATGGGTTCCAACAGCAGGCCCTCTGATTTAACACGCTGGACCCTGACGGAGAGATAGTTGGTGAACCAGGCGAGGCAGTCATGAGAAAAACCCATGTTATTGAGCTCATCGGCTGATGAGAACACGATGGTTAACAGAATCAAATGCCTTGGACAGGTTGATGTGGACGGCTGCACAGTAGTGCTTTTTATCAATGGCGGCTATGATGACGTTTAGGGTAGCCGTAGTGCAGCTGTGTCCAGCACGTAAACCAGATTGCATAGCTGTCACGATCTGTCCAAAGTGTAGTGCAGTAAGCAGATTATCCGTTTCAGTTTATTAAACGAGAACATAAAACAAACCGGAAACGGTGAAGAGGAAACCAGCTTTAGCTTTAGAAAAAGGACTGTATCTGTTAGAAAACGCTAACTGGTTTAAATGAAATGAAAATGTGCATATACTTAAAACACTCATTTAAACAACAACTACGTGATACAAAACACTCCCCTCTATATCACTCGTGAATTGAAACATTGCTAAGCAAAGCTGATAATTTGCTAGCAACCCATTATAGCCCAACTAACAACCAACAGCTATGTCCAGAAAGTAAACAAATTGATTGTGACACAAAACCCTCACCACTCGTGACAATAGCTGAAAGGATACAATGGGATTCTAGATGATTGACAATCTGTTTTCAAAAACTTTGGAAAGACAGGGTCGGATAGATATTGGTCTGTAGCAGTCGGGGTCAAGGGTGTGGGCACATGGCTGTTGGAGTTGTAGAGCAGTTAGCTTGGTGGCAAGCATTCAGATGAATGGCATGGCTTGCTTCAGCACGTTTTACCTGATTTTTACGACCGTTAGAGGATGGCAGGTATTGTAGTTTCATTTTTGTTTTCTTGCGAAGTGTATAGGTTTTGCCTTAGGGCACTTCAATGCAGTGTCAACACATTTTTCGTTGTCTTAGTATTGTTGTTATGAACGTCAAAAAAAACATGTCCAGATAATTGAACTTCGCTAATGACTACATATGGATCCAACAAAAAATAAAACCATCCAATAAAAAAAACTTGAGGTAAGTGGTATTTCACCCAAATATGAATCTCGGTCAAACTAACCTTTTATCCCTGAAAGGCTTACCTTCCAACAGAACAGTGGCCCAAAGCACAAGGACAAGTCTGAAAAAAAGATTCTGAGTGGCCCAGCTAGAGCCCTGACTTGAACCCGATCAAACATCACTGGAGAAGTTAACTGTTCAGCAGGCGCTTAAGAGCTAAAACAAAAAATAATAGTTTTTGCAAGGTCATTATTAGATACTTAAACAAATACGATAGCCGATAAGTTTAAAATTTCATTAAAAAATGAATTCTACAGGCTTTCCATAGCTGGGAGTTACAGTCGTATCTGACAGCAATAAAATAGTAACAAATATAGCCAAGCCAAAATCAAAAAAGGAAACAAAGGATGGAGTTCAAGTGAAAAATATCAACGGCATTTAATCACCAAATATCATATATAAACATTTAGAGATACATTTTCCATGTGCCAGATAAAGTTGTCCTTCAGCTCACTTCTTGTAGTAATCTGTACAAAACATGAGGAGACATAAAGGACAGCAAACAACAATAGCCGCAAACCAAACTGAAAGTACAGAAAGACAAGAACATTCATATTATTTCATAGCCTAAACAAAAGAACTAGGTAAGCTGATATGGAATACATTTTATAAACTTCTCAAAATGCCCCCATCCTCGCCAATATTATTCAATAACATTCAACATTCTTTCAATATTGCAATGAACAACCAGTCCATTCCAGTGCATTCTCACATAATCATAATAATTACTGTTAACTTATTCATAACAGGTAATATGAAGCATAACCAGAGATCGATCAAAGTTCATAAAAAAAAACTCCTGCAAGTCTGTCTGCTGTTGATTCAAGACCTTTGAGTCATTGTCCTCGTTTGTTTTGTTGAAAACTCTGTAAGTTAACTCTGTCCTGGTCAAGCCAGAGCTACAGTGGCACCCGTTGGCGAATTGTTCCATAACTTATAAGGAAATGTCAAATACTTCTCATTACTCGTTTAGTGCGTCAAACGGGAACGTTCAATTAATTCATGCAGTAAATATATAATAAATTAAAATGACCAGACGTAAACACTGACTTCAGAGCTGATAGCATACTGTATAAAGAGCATCTGAGATGTTCCGATATGCAACTACCCCAAATGAATTGTGAAATTCCACCGCGGTTATAGAAGCAATCGTTTACCATCGTAAACGTCTTGTTTAGCAGATTATTTCGACATCCTCTTGTCTTGCCTGTCTTATAATTAAATAAATACACAAAATTATAATGTTCAAAACATAGTCCAAACTGATAGTTCTTCAGTCTATTTAACAAAGGCTCTGCAGGGTAGAGAAGTGCAGAAAACAAGTTATACTGTACTACTGCAAAGACTACATTCTAACAGTCACTGTGATTCAACCGTCATATGAAGCCAAGCCCCCATTTTTGTGTCTAAATACACAATGAGGTCAAACAGAATGGTGTCCTTGCTTAGATCCAGAGCTTCTCTGAACTACTAGTAGATGTAAATTACACACGAGCACTGGAGAGACACAGGCTATCTAGACTGTCCTTAATGAATACTCCTCTCTTAGTCACATGGGTGACTGCGACTTTCTGGAGACGGAAGCAGTACTCGGGCATCGTCTGCGTGTCTGAGGGGCAGTTACAATAACTGTGCTCTAACGGTGATATTCAAACTGTGGCACTGTTTCAAGTCTGCTATATCTATAATGCAGTCTAACATGTCATCATACACCTTTTTTTACCACGGTACACCGTTCACACGGTACATAAGACCAGATCACCGCGACATTTCCCATGTCCCACCATGTCCATTAGGGGGAGAGCTTTCACAGTCCTGGCATTCTCCATCTGTGAAGTCCACAGAGTCCAAATAGTTGAGTGTGCTTTTCTCCAGGCTGCAGCAGTGTCCACTGTCCAGGTCTGAGATGCCAAAGTCCCTCTCATCCAATGGGAGTGCACCAAGGCACTGCTGGGCGGAACACCAGTCGGACACGGACAGAAAACATCTTACAAATATGTCGTCCAAAAAAGCGTGTCAAAAATATTATTCCCTTTTCCTCAAACCCGATTGTGTTTCTTCACAAAGGCGCCTGGGGCTGTGTGAGCTGTGCTCGGACAAGGAGGGAATATCAAAAGAACGAAGTGGAAGTCGCTTCATCAAATGCCTACAATGAAAGCTGCTCACACATAAGCTACATTCTCCAGAAGTTAGCGTACAGAAATGCATGAGCTTTTCAGTTCACAGACAAATTATCGTACAAGATGGCCATCTTCGACAATCCAAAGGACTTATAACATTTCTGATATATGCATGTCATTTCACACATATCATTTCATAAATATATTTTTGATATTCTGTTTGTCGGGTTTCAAGAGAGGTTGAAATTTATTTTTGGTATATATTCAGATGCATTTTGGATATTTTTGAAAGAAACATTAGTTTTGCCCCAAAAGAAAACATTTTTTTGTGCATTTGACATGTGTTTAAATGCATGACGTGTGTAAATATATTGGTATATTTATATAGAAATATATTATTTGGCAATTTCTTTCTATATAGTTCACATATTATTTTCATGATAAGTATCAAATTGCATACATGTACTTTTGTTGAAATATATGATCTAATTCCATTTTGGTATTTTTGTAAACTGTATATTCATGTAAAATTCTCAAAATTTCTTTATGTATCAATTGATTGCAATAGCCTCTGGTTGGCTTCTGGATGCATTTTGGAACTTGGTTAACATCTTACTCAAAACATTATTTTGTGCTCCACATTGAAATGGTTATGGGCAATAAAAAAGCTGTATAAGTAAACAAACCCATACAATGAGAATGTACTGGCATCAAAGTTCACAAAATCTTAATTTCAACTGGCCCGTCGTTTGAAACATATCAGTTGGCAGTGTAGAGAGACAGAGAGGAAGGTAGATCACTGAGAAATTAAATACAAAGTAGTATGTCATGAAGGAATAATGAGAACTGTTTGGCAGAGGTCAAAGACAGACCAGAATTGGACACATTAAAGAACAAAGGGAGAAGAATGAGGAAGTATGTCAGAGGACAGCAGATGACTGTCGTATGGATCTAGCCCAGGGGTCAGACAGACAGAGAGACAGGATATAGCCCAGGGGTCAGAGTAACAGAAGAGATAGGATCTAGCCCAGGGGTCAGACAGACAGGATCTAGCCCAGGGGTCAGAGAGACAGGATCTAGCCCAGGGGTCAGAGAGACAGGATCTAGACCAGGGGTCAGATATATAGGATCTAGCCCAGGGGTCAGAGAGACAGAAGAGACAGGATATAGCCCAGGGGTCAGAAAGACAGAAGAGACAGGATCTAGCCCAGGGGTCAAAGAGACAGGATCTAGCCCAGGGGTCAGAGAGACCGTTTCTAGCCCAGGGGTCAGAGAGACAGAAAAGACAGGATCAGCTGGAGAGAGAGAAGGATTGCTACTGAAGACTGTATGATACGACCTCTCCCACACTCAGATGTGTTCTCCTAGAGTAGAGAAAGAAAAGAGAGTGAGAGGACAATGTATCATAATATAACCTGCTATATGTCATATTATAACCTGCTATATGTCATATTATAACCTGCTATATGTCATATTATAACCTGCTATATGTCATATTATAACCTGCTATATGTCATATTATAACCTGCTATATGTCATATTATAACCTGCTATATGTCATATTATAACCTGCTATATGTCATAATATAACCTGCTATATGTCATATTATAACCTGCTATATGTCATATTATAACCTGCTATATGTCATATTATAACCTGCTATATGTCATATTATAACCTGCTATATGTCATATTATAACCTGCTATATGTCATATTATAACCTGCTATATGTCATATTATAACCTGCTATATGTCATATTATAACCTGCTATATGTCATATTATAACCTGCTATATGTCATATTATAACCTGCTATATGTCATATTATAACCTGCTATATGTCATATTATAACCTGCTATATGTCATATTATAACCTGCTATATGTCATATTATAACCTGCTATATGTCATATTATAACCTGCTATATGTCATATTATAACCTGCTATATGTCATATTATAACCTGCTATATGTCATATTATAACCTGCTATATGTCATATTATAACCTGCTATATGTCATATTATAACCTGCTATATGTCATATTATAACCTGCTATATGTCATATTATAACCTGCTATATGTCATATTATAACCTGCTATATGTCATATTATAACCTGCTATATGTCATATTATAACCTGCTATATGTCATATTATAACCTGCTATATGTCATATTATAACCTGCTATATGTCATATTATAACCTATATGTCATATTATAACCTGCTATATGTCATATTATAACCTGCTATATGTCATATTATAACCTGCTATATGTCATATTATAACCTGCTATATGTCATATTATAACCTGCTATATGTCATATTATAACCTGCTATATGTCATATTATAACCTGCTATATGTCATAATATAACCTGCTATATGTCATATTATAACCTGCTTTATGTCATATTATAACCTGCTATATGTCATATTATAACCTGCTATATGTCATATTATAACCTGCTATATGTCATATTATAACCTGCTATATGTCATATTATAACCTGCTATATGTCATATTATAACCTGCTATATGTCATATTATAACCTGCTATATGTCATATTATAACCTGCTATATGTCATATTATAACCTGCTATATGTCATATTATAACCTGCTATATGTCATAATATAACCTGCTATATGTCATAATATAACCTGCTATATGTCATATTATAACCTGCTATATGTCATATTATAACCTGCTATATGTCATATTATAACCTGCTATATGTCATATTATAACCTGCTATATGTCATATTATAACCTGCTATATGTCATATTATAACCTGCTATATGTCATATTATAACCTGCTATATGTCATATTATAACCTGCTATATGTCATATTATAACCTGCTATATGTCATATTATAACCTGCTATATGTCATATTATAACCTGCTATATGTCATATTATAACCTGCTATATGTCATATTATAACCTGCTATATGTCATAATATAACCTGCTATATGTCATATTATAACCTGCTATATGTCATATTATAACCTGCTATATGTCATATTATAACCTGCTATATGTCATATTATAACCTGCTATATGTCATATTATAACCTGCTATATGTCATATTATAACCTGCTATATGTCATATTATAACCTGCTATATGTCATATTATAACCTGCTATATGTCATATATAACCTGCTATATGTCATATTATAACCTGCTATATGTCATATTATAACCTGCTATATGTCATATATAACCTGCTATATGTCATATTATAACCTGCTATATGTCATATTATAACCTGCTATATGTCATATTATAACCTGCTATATGTCATATTATAACCTGCTATATGTCATATTATAACCTGCTATATGTCATATTATAACCTGCTATATGTCATATTATAACCTGCTATATGTCATATTATAACCTGCTATATGTCATATTATAACCTGCTATATGTCATATTATAACCTGCTATATGTCATATTATAACCTGCTATATGTCATATTATAACCTGCTATATGTCATATTATAACCTATATGTCATATTATAACCTGCTATATGTCATATTATAACCTGCTATATGTCATATTATAACCTGCTATATGTCATATTATAACCTGCTATATGTCATATTATAACCTGCTATATGTCATATTATAACCTGCTATATGTCATATTATAACCTGCTATATGTCATATTATAACCTGCTATATGTCATATTATAACCTATGTCTATAATGTATATGTATTATAACCTGCTATATGTCATATTATAACCTGCTATATGTCATATTATAACCTGCTATATGTCATATTATAACCTGCTATATGTCATATTATAACCTGCTATATGTCATATATATAACCTGCTATATGTCATATTATATGTCATATTATAACCTGCTATATGTCATATTATAACCTGCTATATGTCATATTATAACCTGCTATATGTCATATTATAACTATATGTCATATTATATGTCATATTATAACCTGCTATATGTCATATTATAACCTGCTATATGTCATATTATAACCTGCTATATGTCATATATAACCTATATGTCATATTATAATGTCATATTATAACCTGCTATATGTCATATTATAACCTGCTATATGTCATATTATAACCTGCTATATGTCATATTATAACCTGCTATATGTCATATTATAACCTGCTATATGTCATATTATAACCTGCTATATGTCATATTATAACCTGCTATATGTCATATTATAACCTATATGTCATATTATAACCTGCTATATGTCATATTATAACCTGCTATATGTCATATTATAACCTGCTATATGTCATATTATAACCTGCTATATGTCATATTATAACCTGCTATATGTCATATTATAACCTGCTATATGTCATATTATAACCTGCTATATGTCATATTATAACCTGCTATATGTCATATTATAACCTGCTATATGTCATATTATAACCTGCTATATGTCATAATATAACCTGCTATATGTCATATTATAACCTGCTATATGTCATATTATAACCTGCTATATGTCATAATATAACCTGCTATATGTCATATTATAACCTGCTATATGTCATATTATAACCTGCTATATGTCATAATATAACCTGCTATATGTCACATTATAACCTGCTATATGTCATATTATAACCAGCTATATGTCATATTATAACCTGCTATATGTCATATTATAACCTGCTATATGTCATATTATAACCTGCTATATGTCATATTATAACCTGCTATATGTCATATTATAACCTGCTATATGTCATATTATAACCTGCTATATAGGCAGTAGTAAGGGACAGGGTTTTCTTCCAAGCATTTGAGCATGAATGGTCCAAATCTAATGTCTTCTATAGCCTATTACATTACCGTAAGACAAAAACAATAGTTTATTCAAGTTTATTCAATATATTAACCATTTATATTCTATCCGTTTCAATTGATGGGGATACATATTGATCACTATGAATACCAGTTGGAACGTATTCTATACCAGATGTTGGTAAACGCTAGTCTGTGTTTGGTCTAGTAGAGCCCTGTTAGATGGTGTCCAAACAGCCATTGGTTCCTGGGATGTTCCTGACCTTTATCCTGACCTCTACACGTTCTTACCCAGGCATTGTAGTCCCAGCATTCGTTCGGGCCTCTCCGGTAGCGCGCAGAGTTCAGCACCTCACAGGGATCCTCCTCCTGAACTGTTGACCTGCGTTAAGGCAGCGAACAACTGGGGCCGGTAAACATGAGAACGCAGAAAACCTTCCTGTAACTTAGTCAATGCATTATGTATTTGATGCTTCCGATCAGCCGCCAGCCAGTATAACAGATTATTAAACATGGCCGTCCTGGACAGATTGCTGTAGTTTGACCTCATGTCTGACCCCTGTGTCGCCTAGGTAACCAAAGGAAGGATACACTCTGTTTTGACCTGGGTCAGTTTCTCGATCTCACAGGAGCTACAGGGCAGTGTCTCAGCCACCACGAACAGCAGGTTGGTGTTTTCAATCCTCTTAGCATGGAATAACCTGCGACCGAGAAAAGTGAGTCACATAACGCCCACAAACACACAATAAACGCACGCAGCACACACACACACGCAGCACACACACACACGCAGCACACACACACACACGCAGCACACACACGGACACACACACACACATCGACGCACACACACGCACGCAGCACACACAGACACACACACAGCACACACACACAGCACACACGCACGCAGCACACACACCTACATGCACGTAGCACACACACATACATGCACGCAGCACACAAACACAAACACACACGTACACGCACACACCATATCTGGTGTGATATTCACCACAAGGGATACGAAGCTGTCCAGGAACTGTGTAGTGTTTACAGTGTGCTCGGCACTGTTCAGGGTTGAGTGTAGGATATGGGACACGGCTGGACGATACATAAACACACACACACACACAAACACACACACACACACACAAACACACACACACACAGACACACACACACACACACAGACACACACACACACACAGACACACACACAGACACACACACACACACACACACACAGACACACACACACACACAGACACACACACACACACAGACACACACACACACACACACACACACTGTCAGGCACAAACCTTGAACAGTTCCCGCAGTCCTGAAGTACATTGTATGAGTTGGTGGTGTTGGTGAAGTAGAACTGGCTTTGGATGGTCACACACCTGCTCTCCCTCTGGTCAAACACGTCTCCTAGAACGTCACCTGCAACCAGGACACGTCGAGGGACAACATCCCTTTGATCCCAGTTGAAATCTCTAAAAGAGCCTGACTAATTGAAGGGCCGTGCGGACGTATGTCTGGTCAAACGTATAACCCTGGCAAATACCCAATAAGGTGGTAGAGGTATTGACATGAACAAATCAAATGCAGGATCTACAAAACGTGGAAACCGTACTTTAGCCCCAAGGGATTTGTAGGGAAAAACACACATCTTCTTCGGAAATAGTTTGTCATTAAACTTTGAGAACATCTGACTGAAACCAGAGATGGTCAGAACGTGAGAGAGAGATGGGAAGTAGACAAACAAAAATAACAATAAAGTATAATATCACATGTTAATGTGAATATCGGCGTCTTCTGACGTAATATTGGACCTTGTGGTGGTTCTTCTCCCACATCTCCAGTACCTTTCCAGTTACCTTTTAACTGTGCATCCGTTCTAATGATATGTAAGTGTCAAGGAACCAAACCGGTTACAAATCACCAGCGCCCCCTACTGTACCAATGCTGAAGTAACAAATGTTTAAAACCTTTGTACCAAAATTTGCAAACGGGTTCAGTAGAGGCCGGAGATTAAAACACTTCGACATTAGGGAATTGTGAAGGTCTACATTTTGTAAAACTCTTTGGAAAAAACAACGCGTGATCAGACGAAGCTTCAGCCGTCATCACTCACACGCTGTCACTTTTAAACAAGCACACGCACAATTGTGTCGATTCTGTAGTGTTTTTGAAAATCTGAAGTCTTGTGTCTGAGCTCCCGTTTCTAACGGCTGGTGGAAGGAACAGTCACCAATAAACACAATTAAACATTTGACTGTATGACCTATAAAACATGAATGTAAGCTAGCGTTTACTTAAAAATTTCAACAGGGTCCTTTTTTTAAAATCAACACTAGTGGCCTCTCCCGTCATTTATTTGGGTTGACCGCCGCATTAATTAAATTCAGAGATGACAAATTAAACAGTGAATTGAGAAGCAACATTTCCAACAGTTGATATTGCATTAATGGACATGCTCCACCAACTTCAGCCACATTGAAAGACATGTGCACCAACCTGTGTAGAGCCAACTGTTGTAGGCCAGACCATAGAACAGCTGCTGGACTACAGACCTGAGAGACACAGAGGTAGAGGATGGTGGTGAGCCGTGTGGAGGAAAACCCCATAGCAATACACAGGACAGCTCTCTGGCCTTGTGATTGTGACATCACACCTCGTTAACAGCCAATACGGTTCAAGGGGCATCTGGGATTAATCCAATAACAACAACAGTTCAGCTGTGGGCCGGATATTCAAGAATGAAGCTTTAAAGGCAAGATCATATAATTTGGTATTTCATACATTTCATTAGAATTATCAAACAACGGAGGGAAACATGGTTATATTTCGTGCTGCGAGGTTAAATTCTTGTGCATTTACTTAATATAAGAGTACAAAAATGATTGGCCGTTCAAAGGAGCCAATGGGATTAGTTCTGCGAGTCATGTGGTCTGTTTTAACAGACAGTCTCACCATGCTGCTGCTGAGGTCCACCAGGCCAGACTGAGCACGTCTGCAATGGAGGGCTGGACACAACAGGGGGGGAGGAGGGGAGGAGAAAACAGGAAACAAACACAAGCAAGTTTACATAACAAAATTAACATACTTTCTGGCTGAAAAAGTTTTTATTGTGAAAACAATGCGTTCTTAGCAAATGATTTCCCAGGACTTGTTCCACCGCCACACCTCTCAGCCATACTCACTCCTCTTTGACACCCTGTTAAAGGTGGACGGGTTTGCCTCCACAGAGGGAGCAGTAGGAGGGGCTTTCTAAAATATTTAGTGCACTACTTTTTACCGCTCACCACAAAGATGCCCCTGGGCGCGGCGCCAGTGTGGCTGCTGCTGATTGGCTCACACGCCGACTGGTACTGGAAGGACTGGCGGCGGGTGTAGATCGAGTTGTTATACAGGGCATGCATCAGATAGGGGTCCACATCCCCGAAGAATAGGCCCACCTGAAACAGCAAGAGACATAATGGATCAGTACAGCAAGAGACATACAGGATCAGTACAGCGAGAGACATACAGGATCAGTACAGCGAGAGACATACAGGATCAGTACAGCGAGAGACATACAGGATCAGTACAGCGAGAGACATACAGGATCAGTACAGCGAAGAGACATACAGGATCAGTACAGCGAGAGACATACAGGATCAGTACAGCAAGAGACATACAGGATCAGTACAGTAAGAGACATACAGGATCAGTACAGCAGGAGACATACAGGATCAGTACAATATAAGACATACAGGATCAGTACAGTAAAAAGCATACAAGATCAGTACAATATAAGACATACAGTATCAGTACAGTAAGAGACATACAGGATCAGTACAATAAGAGACATACAGGATCAGTACAGCAAGAGACATACAGGATCAGTACAGCAAGAGACATACAGGATCAGTACAATAAGAGACATACAGGATCAGTACAATATAAGACATACAGTATCAGTACAGTAAGAGACATACAGGATCACTACAATAAGAGACATACAGGATCAGTACAGCAAGAGACATACAGGATCAGTACAGCATCACTATTTAACCTGGTTTTTACTCACTAGTGATCACTAATGGTATTTGACCTGGTTTTGATTCACTAGTTGCTGCGCTGGATCACCATACCTTTTTCCAGTGATCCCTCTGATTGGACATGACCAGGAAGCCACCATCATCAATCAGATAGCAGAGTAAGTCCTAGAGACAAAGGGAACTGGTATTGGATTATTATTGACACAGCAAATGTCTCACAACGAACGACTCAAACCGCTACATTGAGCCTGTGATGCTTGCAGTCTTAAGTGTGTGTGTGTGTGTGTGTGTGTACGTTTTTATCTGGTTGGGCACTTCGACAGCGGCGTGCAGACTAAATAAATGTACATAAAAACACTTACATCAGTGTTGACTTCGCAGTCCATCTCACAACTTCTTGAAGGGCCGCACTGTGCAAAGCAATTGAAGACGGTCATTTGCACATAATTACATATAATCACATACATAAACATATAATCACATACAGATAATAATATAGCCCTAACATTACAAACATGACAGACAGGATCTGTTCGCCACCACCTGAAACCAGTGACCTTCATACGGTACCTTCTGTGCACCCTGGCGATTGTCAGACACATTGCTGGCCAAGATCTTGAACTTCTCAACCCAGGCTTCCAAATCCAGCTTCACCCCAACCACTGCACATCAGGAGGAAATAGGGTAAGGGCTAACCGAGACACCAGATCGAAGGGAGACAGAGGTTCACAGGAAGCTTAACCATTAAGAACAGGCGGAAGAACCAGCGAATACGATCAGAAGAGTTGCTAGCTATTTGGTAACGGTGGAGTTACTAAATCGTGATAACCGCCTCAAAGTGCACAGGTTTTCTTCCAGGTTCCCTGGGAGATTTGGGACAGTTAGTGGAATTCTGTTACCTAGGGGCCAATGGGTTTATAGCAACATTGTTCATTACTGTATTATCCAACTAAAAAACCATATACCCGCTGGTTTCAGGTTCTTGCCACCCAGGTTGACCTCCACGGCAGTGGTGACAAGAATTCCGATGGTGCCATTCTCAGACGTCACTAGATCATCCAGGTCTATAGAAAAGGTCAAACAGAGTCAAGTGTTCCTTAAGGTAACCTTAACAGAAGAAAATTATTTACAATGTTCTATGAACGCTGAGTAATATAACATCGCATAATGACGCCAATTTGGGAGCCACTTGTTTTGACATTACATTCCCACAACATGCTTGAAAACCAAAAATGACAATGTTTGTTGTCAAGATCCTATTGACATATCAGTGTGCCACTCACAGGTTCTGGGGGAGCTCTGAACAGGTAGCCGCTGTTGTCAAGGCTACGGCGATAGTAGTGGGAGTTGAAGGGCTCTGGGTCTTCATCCCACGACTCAGCTGCCCTGGGAACCACAAAGCAGGCGTTCAAGCAGTATGAATGCCAGAATGTCATTGTTTTCTTCATTAAGCATATTGCGGAAGTATTCAAGCAGCCTTCATTTAGTATGGCCGGTGTATTCAAGCAGTATTGATGAGCTAATGCTTAAGTGTCCAAGCAGTTTCTTATTGAGAAATGTGTGAGTCACTTCACAGTCAGCGTGAAACCAGTAACCCCTCGGAGAAACACTTACGAGTTGGGAAAGACTCTGGTGACCCCTCCATCTGTGGCAGCAAATAATGCCAGGAAACCATACCTGAAGAAAATAGTTATTTCATTCACTCTGTAAGTATGATGGAAATTGTAATCTATATGTATTTGTAATCCATATGTACTTGGAGACCATCTGTAATTGTAATCCATATGGAATACCTATGTACTTGTAATCCATATGTAATTGTAATCCATATTAAATTGTAATCCATATGTACTTGGAATCCCTATGAATGTTATAGCAATTACAATTACATGTTGTGTTTACGCACGTTTGGATATCCTTGTTTTTCCATACTCTAGATGCCAGCTGCCATATTATTCCAGAATCCAAGATCAAGTTGTGAATGAGGCCTTGATCACCTGTGAACCCCCACACACACACGCACACGCCACACACACACACGCCACACACACACACGCCACACACACACGCCACACACGCATAGCAATTTCTAAAGGTTGGATCAGTGTGGGAGGACTTAAACATCATCAGGATCCTTGATACACAAAAGATTAGCGCAGAATATGATGTTAGTGAATAACTAGAAAAAAAATCTGTTCTGGACAACAGACACAAGCAAAGAGTTAATGCAAATCATTTGTCTTCAGAACTAGCACACTGGCTGAAAATACTGTGCTGTGCCACAAGATCTATGTCAGTAGCCCAATGAAATGGCATTGACCTTCCAACAGAAGGCATATCTTCATTTGAGGCAGTTTTACACAACAGGAAAGCAATGTAAATTGTTATACAGATTATAATGAATGTACATACTTGTATGTGTTTATACACTTTATATCGATTAAAATCGACAACAAAATAGAATTACTAATTAAAGAGAAATTATAACTGTCGAACGAGACAGGGCATTAGTACTCTACAAGCACACCGAATCAGAGACAGAGGATTTACTCACAGTCATCAGAATCCGGTGTGAGTTCCACCATGAGAGACAAGAAGTTCTCCAGAAACTGTGTGTTGTTATCAGAGATGTGCAGGCGCTTGCAGTATTCCCTAATACATGACACGGGTTTATACAAAGATTACACACACATGCATACGCAGAAAGGTACCAAGTCGATCGCACACTCCCCCCGCCCACACACACACACAAACACACACACACACACACCTCTGTACCTGGGAGCCAGGAACACATGTCCCCCTGATTCAAAAGAACTGGGCAGCAGAGTTTGCAGATCTGCAACAGAGAGAGTCTGTGATTACCCATCTGTCAGAGGTATGTCAAAGCTAAGAAGCAAACTAGCTCTGGTCCAGGGTCTTGAGTCTCTGTTCAACGAGGTTGACATGCTTATGACAGCTTAATGTTGGCCGGCCCTGTGAACCACCCTGGGCCAGAGCTATGGGCTGAAATACAAGTGTGTATGGGGGGACAGAGGCTCTATAGGTGGACCCAGGTACTCACACTGGAGCTGTAGCATCACATCACTCAGGTCTGCCTGGATGTAGTACTCGTTGTAGGTTGGCAGTACCAGTCCCAGGCTGCAGGTGGCAGTATCCGCAAATGAAAAGACAGGAAATAAATCAGATTCCGAGCCTCAAGGTAAAACATGAGAAGCCATAATCTGACCTTCTGTCCACTAACTGGTATTACGATCAATCACGCCACAACCATTTCATCCTCAATATTTCTTGGATCTGATTGGTCAAAAATGTATAATAAAGATAAGAATTTGTCATTTGTCTGCCTCTGTACTAATATACGTGTGCCCTAATGTCACTATAAGCCAAATATAAGCAGACATGTTAGACATAACAGGAAGTAGGTGAAGGATAATGGAACAGACGTGTATTGAGGCCACTGTCATCTCTAGCATTTCATATCCCATTTCTATAATTACCATTATTATTTACATATCCTAGCTCCTAATTCCTAGCTCCTCCTCCTGTTACCTCCTCACCTGTAGTCTGTACCATTGATAGGTGTCCAGGTGTAACTACGAACCACGTCATCTATGTAGCGCTTAAATGAGAAGAGCACATATCATGTTAACACAAATTCACACAGAAATGACAAATGATCCATACCTTATGGCTGTTCTGTTACCAGGGATTTTAAAGCTAGGAATGTGATTTTTACGAAACACGTAGTCTTCTCCATGTGAATTAAAGAACAGACTCACAAACACACAGACAACTTGCCTCATCGTTTGACTTAACCAGCGTCTTAATCTGCACATCCCCCGGTCTGCCGTCAATCATCTGTCTACGGATCTGGAATGAAGACACAGAATTTCAGAACGTTCTGTCTCAGTGGCAGAACAACATTTCAAGCTGGTTCCAAATGGCGAAGCAGAACTAAGTTTCACCAGGGCCAGTTGAAAACCCTCATCACTGGTGTTGTAGAGCAGTTGATAGGGCTTACTGCTTGCATGGCCACTGTCCATTTTAAGTAATGATAAAAACAAAAAGGTTTCACACAGCCAAACTACCG
The DNA here is from genome assembly GCA_029465975.1 of Dallia pectoralis. Taxonomy (NCBI): domain Eukaryota; kingdom Metazoa; phylum Chordata; class Actinopteri; order Esociformes; family Umbridae; genus Dallia; species Dallia pectoralis. The sequence goes on from CM055743.1 coordinate 7,869,556, forward strand.
AACTACGTTATCTACTCACTGTATTGTTACAGAGTCGTCTATCAGGAAACATGTTTTTAGCAACTTTTTGAAAAAGCAATTCAGTCACTACTAACTAACCTTTTTGGGACCAGAAACAGTTTTTTGCCCTGTTCTACGTCAGTTTCTTCAATCCTGACAGTCCATTTTAAGTAACTTTAAAAAAAGTGGACGACTGACAAATGCTGACTCATAACGGTGATATAAAGTCAGAACATCGATTCCATTGTGATTGAGTGGAGATGTTGCCCTGACTACTGTGATGTAACCATGTACTGATGAGACAAAACAGCAGGCGATCAGACATGTCGGTACAGCACATCACACAGTCACTCAATTGATTGAGATCTGCGTAATCTGGAGGCCAGTTAAACACCATGAACATAACCTTCATAATCCATAAACCATTCCTGAACAACGTATACACTGTGGTACATTATTCTGCTGAATACCATTGGGAATACCATTTCCATAAAGGGTCCGTATCTGGTCTGCAACAATGTTCAGGTTGGTTACACGGCTCAAATTGATGCCCGGACACTGAGTTCCCCAGCAGAGCATTTTTCCCACCAGAGCAAGATGGAATAGCCTTTGTTGCCCATAACGCATTCATGGGACTTGGACGCCGAACACCCTGTTTTCGGCATTTGGACCACTGTCAGTAGGTACTCACCACCGCTGACCGGGAGCACCCCATAAGCCACGTCGTCTGGACATAACAGTTCGGCCCATATCATATTCGCTCAGGTATTTTTTACTCCTGCCCATTTATCATGCATCCATCACGTTGACTATGAGAACAGATGTTCACTTACCATCACATTTACACAGATCTTAACATGTGCCCTTGTCAAGAGATAATCAACGTTTATCGCTGCATCATCATGTTTCAGCACATTAGCGTCATGTTCCTAGGGTGTGTCACTCACTTCATGTTTGGCGTTGTCCTCCACCTCAGCGTCCAGGAAGTCGAGCGTCACAGGCTCTGGTATATCAAGCAGCTATTGAGTTCAGAAAGGCACCGGTCGCACATTCAATTTTATGTATTTCACTTGTGTTCATCAGTATTCAGTTAGAATGCAGACAGTGAAAACACCTGGCTGGCTAATTGTGATGACATGCACAGAACACAGAACAGACTAGACGAAGTCACTTCTAATCCAATAACACTGTTTACATCTGTTTACGATACTACATCCAAAGTGTGGTTCCTGTTGGGTCAAACACACATCACCTTTGGATGAAGGTTGGGGTGCAGCAGGAGGTATCCATTTGGGTCAATGGCATAAACGTATCCATTTGCTCCCAGCTGAACAGGGGAAAGAAAATTTGCTGAATATTTTATGTGCAAAGTGAACTCATGAGGCCAAATTGGCCCAGACCTCAGAAATATCTAAAAGTCCACTTGTCCACGCTGGCTAGATTTTGCCCAAAGACAAAGTTTACCGGTTGTCATCGGTATTTATTGACATGCTGGTGAATTAGACATGTAACCATACAGATTGACGATCTAGTCTTAAAAAGGTAAAGCACTCGTAAAATCTACACCTGGGACTGTCAGAAAAAGACAGACTGTCTTTCAGAGCCCAGACTGACTATCTGTAAATGGCGTTTGTGATGTAAACAGGGCATAATAAAATACATTTAATTGATCAGTGGTATACTGACGTTGTATCGAGGTGTCAGCTTCTTGATTTCGTCCAGATGTACGTCCACTCCCATCACACCTAATATCAGCTGATTCTGTGGAGAAAACAGGCAGGAAACAGCGCGTGAAAAAATGTCTGTTTCAATCAAAAGACGGCCGTTCGTTTAAAGAGACTGTACTGTACCTGTGACGTTCCATCAATAGTGAGATTAAACACAGGCATTGTTCCAGTAAAAACCAAACCCAGACCCTATAATGAACAAAAACAAACAGAACAACACATTTAGCATCCAACGCTAACAACAGATGTTTACAGACTGAATATCACACACAGTACTAAGATGCCTGCAGCCCAGACAACAGCAGTTACAGAACACAGAGGTTATTCTACATAGGTTATAGGCAGTCATGCTAATACTGTGTCAAGTTCACATAGTTGCTGTCACAACGACCAAACACCTAGGGCCAGTGGTTAGCCGATTATTCAATTTCAAATGTTTTTATTGTTGGACGAAAGACTTTACATGATTTAAGACAAAACAAAGAGGGGTTGACAGGGTTTGCCTTTGGGATTATGGTTGACAGGGGTTGCCTTTGGGATTATGGTTGACAGGGTTTGCCTTTGGGATTATGGTTGACAGGGTTTGCCTTTGGGATTAAGGTTGACAGGGTTTGCCTTTGGGATTATGGTTGACAGGGTTTGCCTTTGGGATTATGGTTGACAGGGTTTGCCTTTGGGATTATGGTTGACAGGGTTTGCCTTTGGGATTAAGGTTGACAGGGATTGCCTTTGGGATTAAGGTTGACAGGGTTTGCCTTTGGGATTAGGGTTGACAGGGTTTGCCTTTGGGATTAAGGTTGACAGGGATTGCCTTTGGGATTATGGTTGACAGGGATTGCCTTTGTTGGTCCTTTTATACAGTCGTTTATTGATTATTTGATTTAGTAATCCTTTGTCTACTGTTCATTTACTAGAAATCCGCCATCACCTGCATCACCCGACTACACCATTAGAGGTTAGAGCTTAGAGGCTAGAGTTTAGAGGTTACAGTACTGCTTGAGGAACGGTGATTTCAGTCCTATTATCGTTAAACATCCTCTGAGCATTTTGCTATGTTTCAGCCAGTTAAATGCTAATTCAATGGATATGAATTATCCCGAGTGCCAGTCTGTTTGTGCCATTTTGCCAACTTCTCACCACTCACTGTCATACCCAAAAAATGTCTATAACACGGTTGGCAAGATAGTGTCACATATATGACATTGTGCTGAAAGCAGTGTGCGGTTGATCAGAGAGCTAGCCAACTTCATATTTCTCCTAGCTAATGTAATGAGCAGATAGTACGGACGTACTCCTCCTAGTTAATATGAGTAGATAGTACAGGCGTACTCCTCCTAGCTAATGTAATGAGTAGATAGTACGGGCGTACTCCTCCTAGCTAATGTAATGAGTAGATAGTACGGGCGTACTCCTCCTAGCTAATGTAATGAGCAGATAGTACAGGCGTACTCCTCCTAGCTAATGTAATGAGCAGATAGTACAGGCGTACTCCTCCTAGCTAATGTAATGAGAAGATAGTACAGGCGTACTTCTCCTAGCTAATGTAAAGATCAGATAGTACGGGCGTACTCCTCCTAGCTAATGTAATCAGCAGATAATATGGTGTGCTTCTCTAGAATCCATCTTTCATCTACACCGTTGAAAAGTTTAGTTAACATTTCCTCAAAGTAAACAGGTCGCTGTCAAATGAATATCTCTTCTTCCAAATACCAACTATGCTAGCGGACCTTTGTCTCCACAGGCACTAGCACACACAGAGATTGGCACAGAGGCAGCAAAACAATGTCCTGAGTCACGTGATCTCACCAAGGCATCCTGATAGACGTTGGTCCACTGAACCTGCTTGGCACGACTTCCTGCCAGAACCATGGGGCGGCCCAGCACATCCAGGTACTCCTGATAACAACACACACACACACAAGAACCATGCACAAACTGTTAACTGGTCGGGATTAATACCATCTGCTTCATGACTAACTTAAACTTATTCAAATGTCACCATTAAATAACAATCATTCCATGAAGTAGGAGCCAGTGTCAAACGAACTGGCTGACCTGAGATCAGCTGGGTGTGAGTCACTAGACAAACCTACCTGGGTGTTAATCCTTATGGCGCAGATGGAGCGGATCTCAAAATAGTAACCTTAAAGGAGAGACAAGAGGGTGAGTTCGGATCAGGTATTAAGGGAGTCGTCTAGAGGTGTATGCCATGAAAGACAGCAGCAATGAATATAACCCAATCAGAAAGACATTTTAAATTAGGCACAAGGAAAATGTGGACCTTTTTGTGGACCAGAACACACAGACCTCACCCACCTTTATTGGCACACGACCAGACCCCACCCACCTTTATTGGCACACGCCCAGACCCCACTCACCTTTATTGGCACACGCCCAGACCCCACCCACCTTTATTGGCACACGCTCAGACCCCACCCACCTTTATTGGCACACCCCCAGACCCCACCCACCTTTATTGGCACACGCCCAGACCCCACCCACCTTTATTGGCACACGCAGAGACCCCACCCACCTTTATTGGCACACGCCCAGACCCCACCCACCTTTATTGGCACACCCCCAGACCCCACTCACCTTTATTGGCACACACCCAGACCCCACTCACCTTTATCGGCACACGCCCAGACCCCACCCACCTTAATTGGCACACGCCCAGACCCCACCCACATTCATTGGCACATGCCCAGACCCCACCTACCTTTATTTGGACACGCCCAGACCCCACCCACCTTTTTTGGCACATGCCCAGACCCCACCCACCTTTATTGGCACACGCGATCCACTGCAACGGTGTGACGTCATAGTTGTGCTGCCCCACAGAGAACGTAAACACTCGTACCTGTGAGGGAGAGAGTATGAGCATCCCATCATTCCTTCCACAGGGAATACCGTCAAAAGGATTAGGAAACCGGGTCAATGCTTTATAAAACGCTAACGTAGTATTCATGAAGCTTTAATGTAGGCACACTATGTAGAGCCTTAATGGTTTAACATTTAGTGGAACCAGGATCAGTCGAAATGTCATATAATGTGAACGATCAAATGTTTCCAGCGTCTTAATGTGTTTTACTGTGTATTTCTGTGTGTGTGTGTGTGTTTTGTTTTGTCAGAAACACACCGTCTTGTTCGGCCAGTTGTACTGCTTGAATATGTCCTGAGCACGGTCCTCTCCTCCATCGGTGAACAACATGATAATTTTATTGCAGTGAGCCCGTGGGACATTTGTCTTCTGTGAAACACACAGACAAGCGAGGGATTGGTCAAGACCCCATAAATAATAAACATTAGTTGTTAACAGAAAACGGTTGAATGTGTTAAATAAAGCAGTAGTGGGGAAGACTGCCAATGACCACAATGCATATTTGAGTACACTACTTTTGTCAGAGCCCCTTTTTTACCCAAAGCCACAACATCATTGAGTGCATTCGTATTCCCAATGTATGATAAGCTCCAGCAGGAATAAAGTTGGTAGTGCAGGGATATTCCCATACAGACCGGGTATGCAAAAATATCTTCAAATGTGTGCGCTCACTAGGACGTTCAGGACAATAGCAATAGTAAAATTATAATAAACTAGTCGGTAACCTTTATTTAAAGGTGGTTCATACTAGCAACCCCACAGTATTGAGCCTCGCTAGTTAAAACAAAGGTTGTTGAGTTCTGAGTCATTTACATTTAGCAGCTGATTGAAGGCGAAGTGAAAGCCGGACTTGTAGTCGGTGGTGCCTTTGGCCTGCATGATCTGCACAGCCTCCTTGAAGATCTTTTTGTTGCGAACGTTGGCCTGGACCAGGTGTTTGAAACACGGAACCACGGCTTCCGCCTTCTCATTGAACTGAAACAGGACGGAAAATGTACGATGAAAACATATCAGGAATTGGGAGGGAGGTCGATAATTAAAAAAATGTAAGTAGCGTGTTCAAGGTCGTGGAAGTCGACGGCTTTAGTTGAACAAATAACCCGGAGAAAACGGACGCTGGACGAACTCACCCTCGCCACGTTGATGTAGTCGTCGTCAGACAGGGTGTCCAGCATCTCGATCACTGAAGCCTTGATCAGCTTCAGAGTGAGGCCACTTACACTGCCGCTTCTGAGGAGAGAAAAGCAAATGTGATTGGGACACTGCACATACACGAGCGCGCACACACGCACACACAAACACACACACACGTAGACGCGTTACACACTCAGTACATGATCACTGATTGTGGCACTACTGGAATGATTCAACTCACACGTCCACCAGTATGACCATGTCTTTGGGAGATGACGCCCCCTGGATGTACCTGAGGACATATTCAAAAATACCCATGTTGTCATAGTTACAAGCCTTTAAACTGTTCAGACATCATCGCATAGATAGAGATAGAAATAGGAAAACGACATACCAGGACGTCCTCCTTACATCATACAGGTCAATCTTATCAGGGGCTCTCCAGGGAGTTGCTGCAGACAGGAATGATAAAGCAATAGAAACATACCTGATTTCAAACTTAAATCTGAGACTCCTACCCAACCTCAAAAACACCTGCTGAGATGTGTGCAAATTCTATTTTTTTTATTGCTGTTTTATGTCTTTCTACACAAATCGCATGGCTCCATTATATTCTCACATGTTTTCTACTATCATTGTTATGCAGCTGACAAGCAACTATTTTCTCTCAGCAGAACTGCAAGTCCTTTTGACGTCTCCACGTGAATGTTAGCCCACCACCTCAAGTTCAACCTCAACAAAATGAGTCAGCTCTTCCTGCGGGGCAAGGCCTATTCCCACCAAGATCACTCAATCACGGTTGATAACTCAACGGTTTCCCTCGTCCCAGAGTGTAAAGAACCTTGGCCTGACCCTGGACAACATGCTGAACATCAAGCCTGCAACTTGTCCAAAATGCTGTGACCCGCCACTTTCATGCTCTACAACATTCATAGAGCGTGACATTTCTCGTGTCTGGTACGCTTTATCTTGTAGAGATGAGGACAATAAAAAAGAAAAGTCAGCAACTCTGGTGATGCTGCAACAAATATATTTATTCAAATGCACAGAATGACATCATTTCAATCACACAAGGATCTACGTCAAGTCTGCTTGTGCAATAAAAACCCTGCAACTTGATTCCAGATTCCAAACGCCTCCTTAGTGTGCAGCTTTCTCCCATGTTCTCACATGTTCTACCATGTTCACACATGTTCTCACATGTTCTCACATGTTCTACTATGTTCTACCATGTTGTCACATGTTCCCACATGTTCTCACATGTTCTACCATGTTCTACCATGTTCCCAGATGTTCACACATGTTCTCACATGTTCTACTATGTTCTACCATGTTCTCACATGTTCTCAGATGTCACCCTACTGCGCAGCACACTTCACTGGCTCCCAGCTGAGCCCTGCATCCCCTACAAAAGCATAGTGCTTGACCACAGAGTAGCAGGAGGAACTGCCCCCTTCAGCCTCTAGATAACATGCTACGCCCAGATACTTCCTCACAACCTCTCATGGCTTTATAATTAATTAATTACATCTAATAGATGGAACGGCAGGGGGACCCCAGGAGAGGTTTCAGAACCGCTGACCCAGTCTTATTCATTTCACTAGGTTTCTCTGAGACAGACGAGTGTATACTTCTGTTCTATGTCGAGTAGTTTGGTTGGGTACCTGAATGCTGTCAATCATCTGATGGTGTACCTGGGTAGTAGCGGGTGACCCCAGTGGCGCTACCAAACGCCTGCCACAAGAGTGAAGGGTCCTCCTGACTGTTCTCCATAAACACCTTCTCCAGCGCCTGGGTCCAGTTCAGCTCATTCAAAATCACGGGGGCTGAAGACGAAGACCATGTAGAGAACATATTGTTATGTATTCGTAGTGACACCTTTGCCAAAGACAATGCAAGACAGCACTCACGTTCACGTACAGCGAATACAATATAAACAGCATGTACAGTGGAATAGCCAGAGTTCAATATCATACCCAAACATAACACCATATGAAGTGATTCAGCGCCTTCGGAAAGTGTTCAGACACATTCACATTTTCAGTTAAAGACTGAATTTTATTGATAGAAAATGCTATTAGTCCACACAAACACAATACCCCATTAAGACAAAGCCAAAGGATGTTTTATCTAATGTACAAATGATATTAGTAAGCACACACAGTACCCCATTAAGACAAAGCCAAAAGAGGTTTTATCTAATGTACAAAACTAATCAGGCACATTATTCAGTAGTTTGTAAAAGTGCCTTGGGCAACAATCACAGCTTGGTTATGCCTCTAACAGCTTGAAATACTTTTCCTCAGAGATCCTCATAAGCTCTGTGAGTTTGGACGGGGAGCGCCAAATCTAGTGCTGTACCGTAAAGACCCATTTGATGGAGTGCTCCGGGGTTGGTTGGCCTTCTCACATCTCTGTAGAGAGAGTCTGAAGCTCAGTCAGAGTGGCCATTTGGGATCTTCGTCACCACCCTGACAAAGGCACTTCCTGACAAGTTCATTATTTTGGATAGCCAGACAGTTCTAGGAAGAGTCTTAATGGTTCCAAACTATCTTTTAATTTTACAAATGTCGAGTACATTGCGCTCATGGAAACGGCAGGCCTTAGATGATATTGTGTGTACAGATTTACGGACAAAGAAAATGTAATCATATATAACATATATAAATTGATATATATAAAGTCCTTAACACAACCAAATGTGGATAAATTAAAGGGGTCAGAACGCTTAAAGAAGCCGCCGTTTACAGATAGATAAGATAGTTGAGTGGATGCAGTGATTGGGCAGCAGCCCACTTGTTTTAGGGGAGTCAACAACGACAAACAATTAGTCCAATAATTGGCATCGGCGAAAAAGTTAAAGAACGACGACCAAACAGAATGTTGCCTTTAGGGATGATCAGTGTGTGTCACGAGTGGTGAGTAAGTGTACTGCACTGTCTGGTTTCGGGTGCACCCTTTCCTGGTTTGTGTTGGTTACAGCTGTTGGGGATTTGCAATCACTGGGCTATAAAGGGGATTGATAGATGTCACTCGTTGCGCTTCATTGTTTCCATGTCACATTATGTTAGAGGTGAGTGTTGTTTTTGTATAGTTGCTGTTGTTTTGAATGTTCGATTATAAGACGCTATAGATGCGCACTTTGATTTCAAGTACAACAGTTGTAGTGTTTTTTCGCCGTTTACGGTTTGTTTTAAGTTCATGTCTTGAAATAAACCTGTTCTAAAACGGATTACCTGGCTCTGCACCTGGCTTCCTGCACTACACCCTACGGTTCGTGACAGTGTGAGGTACCCGGGCCGGTCTTAGTGCAGATATCACCGCGATAACTGGTATCGGTATGTCCGGCGACGAGCGTGCAGTGAGGAACAACTTACCAAAGTGTAAAGGTCACTGTGAGAAGTGTTGTAGGGGACGCTGGTGACAAAGCAGACGACGTCATGATAAAATATGTCTCATTCGTTGAGGCGACTTTTAGCAACGAGTCTGTAAATTACACTGGCAACAACCAGGCAAGGTCGGAGGGTTGTGTTTTTAATAATTCATTAAAATAGTGTGTATTGCAGCGCTGGTGAAGGAGGCGTTGATGTCAAAGAAAAACATTTTGGGATGTAGTTTTAGACTGGAGGTCACTGATGTGAGTCTGGAAAAAGAGTTAACGTGCGAACAAATACTATGATCCTATAGTTATAGATTGGACATACTGTAAGTCAGATCCATCGAAGGCACATGTGTCAAACCGGTTTCACGAAAGGCCTAGTGTATGCAGGTTTTAGTCTTTTCCGTTAAATTGGTTTCCAGTTCACACCTAAACAACCAGATGAAGGTGATCTAAGGTGAGAATTTTTTGCTGGGATGGCCCGAGAATAGAGCCCTGAGGAACTCCTAATATTACAGCAAGTCGTATAGACTAAACTACAGCATTACAGTAATGCAGTTAGTAACGCAGTCTCCTAGGCACATGCTCGTATATCATTGATGGCTAACAAAGTTGATACTCGCCTCCTTTGTAGATGTCGGTTGGAATCTGTACAGCTGTGAAGGAGTAGTTGACCTTATTTTTGAATTTGGGGTCGTACACAAACTCCACCTGTTGTGGAGGGATTGCAGAATCCCCGTCAGCCTCCTGCAGGGAGTACTGCTAACACACGCAGATACACACACACAACATTACTATCGCAGCATCCCTTCAGGCGACTTAAAAACCATAAACAGAAGTGTGAAGATGTGTGAAAGTTTGCCTTCTACTCACATAGTCTAACTCTGCCTTAGAGTCATAGTAGGTCATGTTCCACTCCTGTAAAAGTTGGAATAATTTATAGGAGCCCAGATTCTAGAAGAGACAGTGTGTGAGGCAGTGTGGAGGCAGTGTGGAGGCAGTGTGGGAGGCAGTGTGGAGGCAGTGTGGAGGCAGTGTGGAGGCAGTGTGGAGGCAGTGTGTGAGGCAGTGTGGAGGCAGTGTGTGAGGCAGTGTGTGAGGCAGTGTGTGAGGCAATGTGGAGGCAGTGTGGGAGGCAGTGTGGAGGCAATGTGGAGGCAGTGTGGAGGCAGTGTGTAGGCAGTGTGGAGGCAGTGTGGAGGCAGTGTGGAGGCAGTGTGGAGGCAGTGTGGAGGCAGTGTGGAGGCAATGTGGAGGCAGTGTGGAGGCAGTGTGGGAGGCAGTGTGGAGGCAGTGTGAGGCAGTGTGGAGGCAGTGTGGAGGCAGTGTGGGAGGCAGTGTGGAGGCAATGTGGAGGCAGTGTGGGAGGCAGTGTGGGAGGCAGTGTGGGAGGCAGTGTGGAGGCAGTGTGGAGGCAGTGTGGAGGCAGTGTGGAGGCAGTGTGTGAGGCAGTGTGTGAGGCAGTGTGTGAGGCAGTGTGTGAGGCAGTGTGTGAGGCAGTGTGGAGGCAGTGTGGAGGCAGTGTGGAGGCAGTGTGGAGGCAATGTGGAGGCAGTGTGGGAGGCAGTGTGGGAGGCAGTGTGGGAGGCAGTGGGAGCCAGTGTGGAGGCAGTGTGTGAGGCAGTGTGTGAGGCAGTGTGTGAGGCAGTGTGGAGGCAGTGTGTGAGGCAGTGTGTGAGGCAGTGTGGAGGCAGTGTGGAGGCAGTGTGGGAGGCAGTGTGGAGGCAGTGTGGAGGCAGTGTGGAGGCAGTGTGGAGGCAGTGTGTGAGGCAGTGTGTGAGGCAGTGTGTGAGGCAGTGTGGAGGCAGTGTGGAGGCAGTGTGGAGGCAGTGTGGGAGGGAGGTATATTCATAGTTTCTGTCAGCAGAGCTCCCCCTTTCATTCAGCTGTGCTGCGCATGCTCAGTCCGCTCTGATAGCTCCAGCTAGCAAAATCATCGCTGCAGAACCCTCCTTAAGCTAAACACTTGGCCCCTGACCGGAGATCTTAGACCACCCTGTCCGTAATAATTAGTAATAATGACCAACTTTGCACACAAGGACGGGTGATGGATGATGCAAAGCAAGAACACCATCTAAGCATTGCATCTCTGCAACCCCCCAATTATTATTTTTTGGCCAATAGTACAACTTGACTCTAGCTGAATACTTATTATGGCGGTAAACATGGAAACAAAGTATGATATTGGAGTAAACATGATTAACACAATAAAGGCAGGGTGCTCTTAGGGTGAAATATGTTACCTTGACCCTGTTGTGCCAAGGATGGTCTCTCTGAACACGTTCTGCCTCACTCGCCAGCCTCTAGAAGGTCAAGAGTTCAGATTAGCACAATATTACAAAGTACCACACTTAAGTTAATATCTGACAAAGCAGTGAAAAATAATTAAGGACTATTAAAAACCAGGTAAAAACGTGCTGCTAATAAAATGCCTTCATTATTTCTACTTTGGATCCTTCATTTGAAATATTAAAATAGATCCAGCCCTAAATAAAGGAAAACAATATGACCATAAACATGGAAGAAACAGCAATAAGTTAGGTTTGACAATTCACAATTGACGTGCAAGTTAATGTATTTGTGGTTTTATCAAATCCACCATGCATATAATTGTGTTCTTTACTTCTATAAATGCAAGTCAGACTGGCCACTTACATCAAGTGCTTTACGTTTCTTGGCCAGCAACTTTTCGATGTCAAACGCCACTTTTTCAACCATCTCATTAGGAGAATTCTTTACCAGACTGAATTGCCTTCTTTTCTCATTGTATATCTGCAAAAAAAGAAAAGAAAAATGACAGAAAGCATTATCTGGTTGCCATAACATTAAACTTCAATTTTTGCAGATGCGATTTCGGACAACATCCACCTCAAGCTCTATCTCTTAATTTCTCTTCAGAAAAGCAAAGATGAGTGGAGAAAGTTCCACACCAGATCTGTGTAAGTGTTAGACACAATGACATATACCGTATGTCTAAAAGGCAGTCAAATTCTGAGTGTGAATATTGAGTGTAAGAGCAAATTATTCAGTTCGTTCTGTTTACAGCAAAGCTACTCAAAATATCAATAGGAATCCCAACTAGCTCTTAGCACAAATCAAGGTGTGCTTGTTTTTCTTCCTCCTGAGACAAACACTGTGTAACGCCAGGCTGTGGAACATTTGCTCCAACAGATCCAGGGATGTTTCAGACACTGGGCAGGATTATGAGTAGATGAATGAGGAGAAGATGCACGGCTCCCGTTGAGACATCAATGCCTGCTGCCAGACCATCTGTTATGCTGTCACACACACATGGAGGAACACAGAGGACACGCGCCACTGCCATCACTCATCAGTCACCACCCCGATGGTGCCAGCTCTTACCGCCCAGGACTCAGAACCCAGGACTCAGAACCCAGGACTCAGGACCCAAGACTCAGAACCTAGGACCCAGGACCCAAGACTCAGAACCCAGGACTCAGGACCCAGGACTCAGAACCCAGGACTCAGAACCCAGGACTCAGAACCCAGGACTCAGGACCCAGAACCCATGACTCAGAACCCAGGACTCAGAACCCAGGACTCAGAACCCAGGACTCAGAACCCAGGACTCAGAACCCAGGACTCAGAACCCAGGACTCAGAACCTAGGACCCAGGACCCAAGACTCAGAACCCAGGACTCAGGACCCAGAACCCATGACTCAGAACCCAGGACTCAGAACCCAGGACTCAGAACCCAGGACTCAGAACCCAGGACTCAGAACCTAGGACCCAGGACCCAAGACTCAGAACCCAGGACTCAGGACCCAGGACTCAGGACCCAGGACTCAGAACCCAGGACTCAGAACCCAGGACTCAGAACCCAGGACTCAGAACCCAGGACTCAGAACCCAGGACTCAGAACCCAGGACTCAGGACTCAGAACCCAGGACTCAGGACTCAAAACTCAGGATTCAAAACCCAGGACTCAGAACCCAGGACTGAAAACCCAGGACTCAGAACCCAGGACTCAGAACCCAGGACTCAGAACCCACAACTTAGAACCCATGACTCAGAACCCAGGACTCAGAACCCTGGACTCAAAACCTAGGACCTGGGAAGAAATGTATTTGTGGAAGCTCTGGTGTCTTGTTGAACCCCTCAGAACAGGTCAATGGAGAGTGCTTTATACAGGGGAAAATACGAAAAGGAAAGTTTGAATTGAAAAAAAATTATTAATATATTGTAGTGGCATTCGTGGCTTTAACAATTTTTTGGCCATCAGTTTGGGTACATATAATTCCTGTTTATCATAGTGTTGTTACACTGAAAATAAATAAAAATCAAGAATCTCTATGCATATTGAATATACTAATATAATATTCAATATAATATTCATATGGTGGGTAAATAGCATGAATATTCAAACATGGTGATTTGCATAGAGTGCACGCCTCATTAAAAACTAACCAGTAACAAACTAAGCCGTAGAAAAAAGAAGAAACAAGATGTTTTGTTCTTAGTTACACACAATTACATATGTAAGTTCCTTACTTGAGAATCCTCCAAAAGAACAATTAAAAAAGGTTCTATAGACCCAAAAACAGTCAATACGCTATCAGAACACTTTGTTGGTGTCATACGGAACCTTTTTTAATCGTTTCTATTTAACTATAAGAAGATGTATAGCATCTGGATGGCCACTTGTGTTGTGGTGATGGCCACTTGTGTTCTGGCGATGGCCACTTGTGTTCTGGCGATGGCCACTTGTGTTGTGGCGATGGACACTTGTGTTGTGGTGATGGACACTTATGTTGTGGTGATGGCCACTTATGTTGTGGTGATGGCCGCTTGTGTTGTGGTGATGGCCGCTTGTGTTGTGGTGATGGCCGCTTGTGTTGTGGTGATGGCCGCTTGTGTTGTGGTGATGGCCGCTTGTGTTGTGGTGATGGCCGCTTGTGTTGTGGTGATGGCCGCTTGTGTTGTGGTGATGGCCGCTTGTGTTTTGGTGATGGCCGCTTGTGTTGTGTTGATGGCCGCTTGTGTTGTGGTGATGGCCGCTTGTGTTGTGGTGATGGCCGCTTGTGTTGTGGTGATGGCCGCTTGTGTTGTGGTGATGGTCGCTTGTGTTGTGGTGATGGTCGCTTGTTTTGTGGTGATGGACACTTGTGTTGTGGTGATGGTCACTTGTGTTGTGGTGATGGCCCCTTGTGTTGTGGTGATGGCCACTTGTGTTGTGGTGATGGTCACTTGTGTTGTGGTGATGGCCCCTTGTGTTGTGGTGATGGCCACTTGTGTTGTGGTGATGGCCCCTTGTGTTGTGGTGATGGCCGCTTGTGTTGTGGTGATGGTCGCTTGTGTTGTGGTGATGGCCCCTTGTGTTGTGGTGATGGCCACTTGTGTTGTGGTAATGGTCACTTGTGTTGTGGTGATGGCCCCTTGTGTTGTGGTGATGGCCACTTTTGTTGTGGTGATGGCCCCTTGTGTTGTGGTGATGGCCACTTGTGTTGTGGTGATGGCCCCTTGTGTTGTGGTGATGGCCCCTTGTGTTGTGGTGATGGCCACTTTTGTTGTGGTGATGGCCGCTTGTGTTGTGGTGATGGTCACTTGTGTTGTGGTGATGGCCCCTTGTGTTGTGGTGATGGCCACTTGTGTTGTGGTGATGGCCCCTTGTGTTGTGGTGATGGCCACTTTTGTTGTGGTGATGGCCACTTTTGTTGTGGTGATGGCCACTTGTGTTGTGGTGATGGCCACTTGTGTTGTGGTGATGGTCACTTGTGTTGTGGTGACGGCCACTTGTGTTGTGGTGACGGACACTTGTGTTGTGGTGACGGACACTTGTGTTGTGGTGACGGCCACTTGTGTTGTGGTGATGGACGCTTGTGTTGTGGTGATGGCCGCTTTTGTTGTGGTGATGGCCGCTTGTGTTGTGGTGATGGCCCCTTGTGTTGGGGTGATGGCCACTTTTTTGTGGTGATGGCCACTTTTGTTGTGGTGATGGCCACTTTTGTTGTGGTGATGGCCACTTGTGTTGTGGTGACGGCCACTTGTGTTGTGGTGACGGCCACTTGTGTTGTGGTGACGGCCACTTGTGTTGTGGTGACGGACACTTGTGTTGTGGTGACGGACACTTGTGTTGTGGTGACGGCCACTTGTGTTGTGGTGATGGCCACTTGTGTTGTGGTGATGGACACTTGTGTTGTGGTGATGGCCACTTGTGTTGTGGTGATGGACACTTGTGTTGTGGTGATGGACACTTGTGTTGTGGTGATCATGTTCATGACTGTCATGGTACCAGTGTGTAGTACTGAATAAAGCCAACCGCAGAGCTTGATCGTTAGTTTGTGGGATTTAATAGTAACCAAAAGCAAACACGCAATCCAACAAAAAAGCACAACCACTGTAAATGAAAACTAAAGTGTGCATACAAGCGACAACTAAAAGACAAAAACAGGGATCTAAATCAAACAACAAACACTCACCTACAATATGTTTGAAATAATATCCCACAAAGTGGTGACATTTCAAAGTAGCTTAAATAGAGGAGGAGGACTGGTTGATCCCTCAGAGCCTGGTTCCTCTCTAGGTTTCTTCCTAAATCTGACCTTCAGGGAACTTGTTTCTTGTTCAACTTGTTGATGTGTGCTCTGTCGGATTCAGGCTGGGTGATTGTAAAAGCACTTTGTGACAACTTTGTTGTAAAAAGGGCTGTATAAATAAATTTGATTGATTGATTGATTGAAATACCCCTGATAATTGCTAAACTATGTCCCAGTAATAAGCTAACTAGAAACAGCTGTGCAAAAATGAAAAACACACTGAAACACAGAAAGTGCACCCCACTAAACTCCCAGTGTGCAACAAAGCTCACCACAACTGTGACAATCACCTTGGACTTGATATGACCTCGAGATGACCTTGGAGTCTATATGAATTTGGACTGGATATCAGGTTCCTCAAACCATTCCCGAACCATGTCTGCAGTGTGGCAAAGCTCATTATCCAGATGAAAAAAGGCCCTGCTCCCTTGTCTTGTCTAGTTTGTGTATAAGTCTCTCTCCCCCCTGTTGACTGGTCTTGTCTAGTCTGTGTATAAGTCTCTCTCCTGCTCCCTGGTCTTTTCTAGTTTGTGTATAAGTCTCTCTCCTGCTCCCTGGTCTTGTCTAGTTTGTGTATAAGTCTCTATCTCTCCCCTGCTGACTGGTCTTGTCTAGTTTGTGTATAAGTCTCTATCTCTCCCCTGCTGACTGGTCTTGTCTAGTTTGTGTATAAGTCTCTATCTCTCCCCTGCTGACTGGTCTTGTCTAGTTTGTGTATAAGTCTCTCCCCTGCTGACTGGTCTTGTCTAGTTTGTGTATAAGTCTCTCCCCTGCTGACTGGTCTTGTCTAGTTTGTGTATAAGTCTCTATCTCTCCCCTGCTGACTGGTCTTGTCTAGTTTGTGTATAAGTCTCTTTCTCTCCCCTGCTGACTGGTCTTGTCTAGTTTGTGTATAAGTCTCTCTCTCCCCCTGCTTCAGTGTCTTTATAGTGTATAAGTCTCTCTCTCTCTCCTACTCCCTTGCCGTGTCTAGTTTGTGTATAAGTCTCTGGTCAAGCGCACTTTATTTTCATTACAGACTATATTTAGTTCATTGAGTGTTTTATTTTGATTGATTAAAACCCTTGAACAAGTATGTGCCTGTGTTTGGTTTCTCCAACACCACACACCCAGGTTCGTGACACTTTCCCCCTCTATCTCTGTATGTCAAACCGGTGTGAGTTTGGGATGTTTCAGCCGCCACTCACCCCCTTCAGCTGCTGGGCTCCGCTGATGTGTTGGAAGACCTTGTCGATCTCCTGCTCTATACGTCTGGCCCAGTGCATTATCCTGTAGACACACAGGAAGCAGATAAACAGTTACCCATCCACACTGGGACAACACGAGATTCTCACAACCAGGATGTCTTTTTTGCTGTTGTTACTTTTGTTTTAATTTAGCAGCCGATCTGGTCCAGAGCGACTGGCAGAAGCTTGTTCAATGCTAGGCGCATTTCATTTAATAACACATAGAAATGAACTCTGCTGCAAAAGGGGAAAAGTGGAAGGACAAAAAAAAGTCTTCCAGAAAAAGCGATTTTAACAATAGAGGAAAACTTTTTTAAAGTTCAGCATAGGAACCGAGGATATAAAAAGTCTACACAATTAGACAAAGATGTATCATGTCAGAACTTTTTCCACCTTTAATGTGACCTATAATGTGAACAATTCAATTGAAAAACAAACTAAAGTCTGTGAGGGGGGAAAATAAAATAAAAATACCTTACAATAACCTGGTTGCATAAGTGTGCACACCCTCTTATAAATGGGGGTGTGGCTGTGTCCAGAATTTACCAATCACATTCAAACTCAAAATCATTACACACCTGCAATCATTTAAAGTAATCACAAATAAAGGTAATCTTTTCCAGAAGATTTTCCAGACATTTTCTTAGCTGCATCTCAGAACAAAGGCCATGGTCCACAGAGAGCTTCCAAAGCATCAGAGAGATCTCATTGTTGAAAGATATCAGTCAGGAGAAGGGTACAAAATAATTTCCAAAACATGTGATATACAATGGAACACAGTGAAGACAGTCATCATCAAGTGGAGAAAATATGGCCAACAGAGACATTACCAAGAACTGGACATCCCTCCAAAATTAATGAAAAGACGAGTAAAAAACTGGTCATGGAGGCTTCCAAGAGGCTACAGCATCATTAAAAGAGCTGCAGGAATCCCTGGGAAGTACTGGCTCTGTGCTACATGTGACAACAATCCAATATTTTTCATATGTATGGGATATGGGGAAGGGTGACAAAACAGACTTTTCTTACGAAGAAGAACATCCAAGCCAGGCTGAAGTTTGCAAAAACAAACATCAAGTCTCCTAAAAGCAGGTTGGAAAATGCTATGGTCTGATAAAACCAAAGTTTAACTTTTTGGCCATAACTTCAAAAGGTATGTTTGACATTGCACATAACGCAAAGAACACAATACCCACAGTGAAGTGTGGTGGTGGCGGCATCGTGCTTTGGGGCTGTTTTTCTTCAGCTGAAAACAGGGCTTTTATTAGGGCGGAGGGAATTTTGCAACAAAACCTTCAGGCTTCTATTAAAAAGCTGAAGATGAAGAGGATGTTCACCTTTCAGCACAACAACAATCCAAAGCACACATCCAAATCCACAAAAGGACCAAGAACTGAACATCTGTGAGAGCTGTGCACAGGAGCCCAATCTGACAGATTTGTAGCGCTTTTGCAAAGGCAAATGGACAAATATTGCTAAGTCAAGATGTGCCATGGTAATAGACACCTACACAGTAATGTATCTGCGTCTGACTATTTACTTTTGGAGATAATGGTTGACCGCCCATTCAGGCAGTAACATTCAGCCGCCCAATCAGCTCAGAAGTCATAGCAATAAACAATATTCACCAGAAACACTATTCCAGATTAACTGTCTGTTACTGTTACAACTATTTAAATGCCAAACAGGGTTTAATTAAAGTAAAAACATGTTACTACCGGGTCAGGATGTAACCCTGGATAACTCTGAACAGCTGTGCCTGCAATGAAAACCCAGTGTGTTCCCTAATCCACACTGGTACACTCTGGTCAAATAACAAAAGCAAGTGCTATAAATAGGCACCCGATGTAGGTAGGAAGAATGGCATGAGTCATGTGCAATGGTACAGGAATCAAAGAAGTAAAAATCTGTAACAACCAGGCTACAATAAGATAATGGTTACAGGACGAGCATGGCAACATTAAAAACATGCCAACAGTAAAAACATGGCTACAGTAAGAAGATGGCAACAGTATGAACATGGCTACAGTAAGAACTTTTGTCCAGGGTGAAATGTAAAGAATTTGCTAGTTTCTTCAGTGAAAAAATCCAAAGTATCAGGCAGACCATCAAAACTACAGTCAAACAATGACTCTGTATTGCCACCACAACCGCCAAGAAATAAATTCTGAAATGTCATAATTTAACAGAATTGACCAAAATCTCGAAAAGAAACAGTTGGACATCTTAAAGTAAAATAAAACAACTAATATTAGGAAAGAACTGGATTCTCGAGCCCTGAAAACCAGGGACTATGTACGTAATCTAGATGTAATGAGTTCTTAACTGGACTTCCCAAAAAGGCTGTAAAACAGCTGCAGCTCATTCAGAATGCTGCTGCTAGAATGTTAACAAAAACAAAGAGAACAGAGCACATCACTCCGGTTCTTAAATCTTTGCACTGTCAGTTACAGAATATATTTTTTCAAGTGTCGCTACTAGTAGTCTATAAATCAGCAGTTACGCTACATGCAACTGGAATAAATTACCAGAAGATCTTAGACTTGTTTCTAAAGAACCCTAAATCTTTTGAATAAAGTTATCAAGACCTGGAAGTTCTAAATACTTGTCGGCCAGGTTCTAAAAACCTGAAAAGATTCTAAAGACCTTTTAAATAAAGTTCTTAAGATCTGGAAGTTCTAAAGACTCGTCGACCAGGTTCTAGACCTGAAGAGGTTCTAAAGACATTTTGAATTAAGTTCTTAAGACCTGGAAGTTCTAAAGACTTCTCAGCCAGGTTATAAAGACCTGAAAAGATTTTGAAGACCTGTTGAACAAAATGTACACAGTTAATACTGAGATGTAATGTTTTAAATGTACCTGATGCCAGTAAACAAGTTGCTATAAATATAAAATGCATGTATTGTATTATTTTATTGTTATTTTCCTCTCTAAAGCACATTGAATTGCTTTTTGGTATGAATTGTGCTATATAAATACACTTGCTTGCTTGCTACATGAACAGCCACCCACACTGTTTTTAGAGGACCGGTAGCGACAAACGAGTGCCAGAGGTGTCAACCCGGTTCCTGGAGTGTTACAGGTACTGCAGAATATTGTTACAGCCGTGCACCACACTGAGTTCCTTCAGTTAATTGATTACCTAAGATATTCCCTACATTAGATACACATGGAGGTGCCCACACAATATGTGTTTGTCATCAAAACACCCTGTGTTTGATGACATGTGAGCTGTCATCTAATCGGCATGGCAACCTGTCTGTTGACACATATACGCACAAACAGGCGTGATATAATTATGTAATGAGGCACAAGGGGATGCGAAATATGGCCAATATACCATGGCTGTCTGTCATACCTGTGGTATACAGGTTCATATAACTCAGCTATCAGCATTAAGAACTCAAAGCAATCCGTTCGTAATCCATGATTAGGAATTTACGCTGCGTATCTGCAAAAGCACTCTGCAACTGTTGATGTAAAAAGGGCTTCATAAAGAATGTTTGATTGATTTATATCAAGGAGAAGTTTTAATAAATGCCTGTTGTGTGTAAAGTACTACATAACAACAGCTGTTAACCAAGAAACAAGAGCAGCAGCCCTCTCTCTGACTCTGGTCTCATTCCAAATTAAAGCCTATTCCCTTTGAAGGGCCCTCATTTTCATAAGACATATGGGCCCTAATTGGAAGTAGCACACAACTGAGCCCTGTGGAGATCCAGCAGCATGTGCCTCTGCCTCCGGTCGCACTATCACTGAAGCCTGGGTGTGGGTCTTGCAGCAAAAGCGCTCTCATCCATCTTCCTCCACCATGCCTAAATAAAACATAAATATGCCAAAACAACACATATATCTAAACGCGTTTCAGCACTAAGGACACAGGACACCGATTGGTATTCTGGGCGTGTGTGATTCAAAGCCGTTGAAGATCAGTCCTGGCTTTTCTGGGTGCGCTCCATTTCCTCTCCCGGCTACCCCTGGGACAGGAGAGAGGCGCGTTGCGGCCGCTAGCTGCTGCGCGTCTCTCCTGTGTCACCTGGCACACATAGCTCACCCAGAGGACCCGGGAGAAGGAGCATGGGACACAGCACATCTTGACCCACATTCACACTCAAACAGAGAGGTACGGAGGAGCGCAGGGCGGAGTAGATGGGACACACAACGGAGGGTGGAGTAGATGAGACGGGGGAGGGGCAGGCGATGGAGCGAAGAGAGAAAAAGAGAAAGATGAGTGGACGAAAGGGGCGGGCGGGGGGGATGGGGGGCGTACGAGGAGACGAGGGGGCTGTGGTGGTTGAGAGGGCGGATGATTCCTGACTGCTGCGGTATTGGTTCTGATGTGGAGGGAGCTGCTGTTCTTCAATGAAGCGATCCAGCTTCATTTAGCTCACATGACGAGAGACTGAGACCCAGAGTGCCGAGGCGAATGCTGCTGTTTTAATATTCTCTCTCTCTCTCTCTCTCTCTCAAACGAGTACTCTCCAACCCCCGCTCACAATAACTCACACCATACACTTCTGCAGACTCTAACACACAAACGCGCGTATGTGCGCACGCAAAATATCCCGTCCCGGCAGCTTCCAAAGATCCTTGCTTTCATTGGTAAGACAAACAGCTCCCAGTAACCCCAGCTGTGATTGGCACAGAGTTAATTTCTAGCGTCCCAGAGATCCCAGTCCCATCTGGTGAGTGCCTGTCTGCCTGCCGAGCCTGGAGAAAGGCCCGGAAAGCTGTGGTCTCAAGTGCCAGCTGTGCTCACGAGAGAAAGTGTTAAAGGTCGTCCAGAACGAGCTGAGAAGTGGATGATTTTTCGGCAACAAAGGGATTATTTTCCCACTGTGGACCGATTAGGCCTTGATGTTATCCGACATCCCCTTCAACCTGAGCATCGGACCCTGGGTCGTTGAATCGGCGCGTCAGTAAACACATTATCCATCTACACGTGACGCAGCACTCGAGGGTGGTGACGGGGAACGTAAACGGAGGTTCAATCCGCACATTTGGCCCGGCTTCATCAGAGCATCGGCGGGCATGCTTTTCGGAGAGTTGAAGATTGAGAAACGCGTCCTCCTCCAATGCACATATCGCAAAGTCATTCTGTATGCGATCACACTGCTTGTACGCGCAGGAAATACTCGCCGGCACTTACATCTTGGGAGGAGAAAGGTATTACAGCAACCACATGTAAGATTGTCCTGTACTTGATCTGCCTTGAGTATTCAATGAGCGCTGCGGTGGTTCTAGTTAGCTGATGGCTGTAATGGCTGTTTAAAAAAAAAAAACAGAGCCATTTATTTGTTTCTAGCGATCCATAAAATAATTTCTGATTGAGGAACCATTAATAATCTACTTGAAAGGGAAATAACTAATCCCTAAAATCCCTGTCACCGTGTCACCTTGTTTCTGCCAAGTGCTATGCTCAGAGATCAATTTAGACCGAGAAAAAAGGCCAGATTGACATGTCAACACAGGCTAATTCCACCTGAAGTTATTATTGATTCATTTTATTGAACCACTTAACAGCAAGTCACGATGTTCGTCCAGGATTACATCCCAGATCGCCTCAGTCCCGCCGAGCGCACAAAAAGACTACAGGCGCCATTCCCGTTAGAAAACAAAGACCGCTAATTAAAGATGACTTTTGACTTTCACGTCACAAAGAATAACACGCGGTTGAACCAGAGACAATGCGCCAGATTCTCTGTGATCCTTTCAAACCAAAACATACAGAGACATTAGAGGCAGTAACAGGACCGAACCTTCAATAAGGTACTCCGTCGTCTCTACTAGATCCTTAACCCACTTTCTACAACATATGCGAGGGGTACCTGATCCCGGATCAGCAGTCCTAATCCACAACTCTCGATACATACAATGTATCGTGCTGTGATGAGATAATTGCAAATAGCCTCACAAGCCAACCGTTGACAGAGGCATCACAAGTGGCAGCTCCTTAGAAAATACAATCCCGTCCTGTTGGCAGTAAACATCAATATTTATGTCATTCTGCACGCACGCACACACGCACACACACACACACACATTACATAAGAATGCTGCCTACATCCAAAATGAGATCATGTCCACATGGCACTGCTGGTAATGATTGTGTTATTCAGACAAATCAAAATGATTCAATCTCTAAACATAAGCTTGGTGTTGTAACAAAAGTGTCAGGGTTATTTGGCCATGGGTCTGCAAATAGCGGGCCTCCACTCTGCCCACAGGACCGTGACCGGGGACGGGGTGAGACAATGAAGGAAGATGCAGCCAACTTAGAACAAAGACAGAAAGTAAGACATTGACAATAACATAGAGATGGGCACAGAGAGAGAGAGAGAGGGGAGAGAAAGAGAGAGGGGGAGAGAGGGAGAGAGAGAAAGAGGGAGAGAGAGGGAGAGAGAGAGAGAGAGGGGAGAGAAAGAGGGAGAGAGAGGGAGAGAGAGAGAGGAGAGAGAGAGAGGAGAGAGCAGAGAGAGGGAGAGAGAGAGAGAGGAGAGAGAGAGAGGAGAGAGCAGAGAGAGGGAGAGAGAGAGAGGAGAGAGCAGAGAGAGGGAGGGAGGGAGAGAGAGAGAGAGAGAGGGATAGAATGTTTTGAGTAAACACCCCCTGAGCCACAGGCATCTATAAGTGACAAGCCTCCTATTCGTGCCAACCAAATGTGAGAGAGACTGGACTGCAAACCGGCACGAAAGAAAAGCACATTTGGTGAATAAAGTGACAAAAAGTGACACAGACAATCAATGGTCAAGTATCTAGTTACTGGAATATACAAAGGCAGTTCCTTTATATGATTCTTTCTTGTTCTGGGAAACAGAATGTGAACCACTTTATGTGACTCTATTGTATAGTGACAGCAACCACTTTAAATACCTAAATATGCAGTTTTACTACCAGATTCCCAATCGCAGCATATAGAAATAAGATGTCAGAACACGAGAGGAGAGGAGGTCCATAATCCAACCTATATGGTCCCCCAGTATTCAAATGCGGGACATCAAATACGCATTTTCTCAGGCAGGTAAAACACAAGTAGTATTTTTTTCTAGTGCTTTATAGGTTATTACCAGAAGACATCCTACTTACGTGTATTGTTGTGGGAACGTGAGACCCTCGGCTCCAGGCCACGGCACACTGAACATCAAGATGATCTGGACAGATACCAGGCAGACGATGCTGCATGTCGGACTGCATATCGCCATTTTCCATGAACAAAATCAGAGACGGGCTTGGAAAAATGATGCGACAGATCCCAATTGTCAATTCTCAAATCGCTTTCGATTCCATCTCGGTTCTCGGCTCTCGGCTCATTTCGACGATATGGCCACGGTTGTGGAGAGCGGACCAGCCTACTGAGGCTTACTGATGCCCAGATACCGCAGAGCCGCTCGCTCGCCCACTCCGCTCTAGTCTCATCAGCATCCTCCTCCAGCGCTCACGCACGAGCATGTGCGCGTCCGCATCGCACGCACGAACGTGGACCACTGTGAACCTATACGTGTTACACGCGCAATCACACCCGTATCTGACCCGCGTTAATGCGATTGATTTTTTGCATGCATACTTAAAAAAAATCACAGTAGTTAAATATATCGACAGTTATTACGATATTTGTTCTAATGTATTTTACCTTTGGCAACGTGACGACTAAAAGAAAGGACATGAACTTGATATTAGTGAAAGGATTTTTCTTTGCAGCTGCCTACTGTGTTTCATCCTGCTATAGTGGCAACTATATACTACTACCCAAAAAACAAACCCTGCATTATTGCTTATTTGCCCCACCTGGCTTTGTCCCAGTTAACAAATCCAGCAGGGACCTCTCAGTGAATCTTAATGGGGACTTTGGAGTAATATTAACTAATGCGCTCAGTGCTCTGCTGTGATCCACTTGAAGGTTACACAGGATTGCTGGCTTGATGTGAAGGGACCTGCAGACAGACAGGAGTGGACCCAGTGTACATCTGCTCCATATATCGATTCATGATGTAAAAGTTAATAGGACATACAGGATATGGTCTGTGATGTTTACACAGTTCACGCCAGTTGCCAGTAGAACATCTCAACATGATAGGAAGCAGAATGCAGAAGATTATGTAACAGTGTCAATATGGTTACGTAAAGGTCTTGGAATGAAACTGAATAGTAACTGGAATGTATTCTGTCTTTGAATGGTAGACATAAAGATACTGGCACACCTAATCGTTGGCACACACACACACACGTGTTACACACACCACACTGGTTTTGACCAGAGCACCCTGGCCCCGGTTCACATTAGTGTAATGGAATAGGGGGCCATTTGCGGTAACCGTGTAAAGATGACTTCCTCCCTGAGCGGAACTGTACTCCGGGTTTCCACTAAACCAGGTTAAGGGAAAACACATCCTGTATCTTAGTTTGATCAACCTGTTGTTCTGTCAAATTTCCTGCGCAGCGAAAACTGCAAAAACTTGTGGTGCATTTGCTGGGTTTTCTGACTTGATGTGAGCACAAACAAATGTATCAACCCCTAACAAACTTATGAACCCATACCAAACATATCAACCCCAACCAAACCTATCAACCCCTACCAAACGTATAAACCCATACCAAACATATCAACCCCTACCAAACGTATAAACCCATACCAAACATATCAACCCCTACCAAACGTATAAACCCAT
Source organism: Dallia pectoralis (assembly GCA_029465975.1). Taxonomy (NCBI): domain Eukaryota; kingdom Metazoa; phylum Chordata; class Actinopteri; order Esociformes; family Umbridae; genus Dallia; species Dallia pectoralis. The sequence goes on from CM055743.1 coordinate 7,895,127, forward strand.
ACCAAACGTATCAACCCCTACCAAACATATCAACCCCTACCAAACATATCAACCCTTACAAAACGTATCAACCCCTACCAAACATATCAACCCCTACCAAACATATCAACCCCAACCAAACCTACCCCTACCAAACGTATAAACCCATACCAAACATATCAACCCCTACCAAACGTATAAACCCATGCCAAATGTATAAACCCATACCAAACATATCAACCCCTACCAAACATATCAACCCCTACCAAACGTATAAACCCATACCAAACGTATCAACCCCTACCAAACGTATAAACCCATACCAAACGTATCAACCCCTATCAAACGTATAAACCTATACCGAACATATCAACCCCTACCAAACGTATGAACCCCTACCAAACATATCAACCCCAACCAAACATATCAACCCCTATACCAAACATATCAACCCCTACCAAACATATCAACCCCTACCAAACATATCAACCCTTACCAAACATATCAACCCCTATACCAAACATATCAACCCCTACCAAACATATCAACCCCTACCAAACATATCAACCCCTACCAAACATATAAACCCATACCAAACATATCAACCCTTACCAAACATATCAACCCCTACCAAACATATCAACCCATACCAAACATATCAACCCCTACCAAACATATCAACCCATACCAAACATATCAACCCATACCAAACATATCAACCCATACCAAACGTATGAACCCCTACCAAACATATCAACCCATACCAAACATATCAACCCATACCAAACATATCAACCCATACCAAACATATCAACCCATACCAAACATATCAACCCATACCAAACGTATAAACCCCTACCAAACATATCAACCCATACCAAACATATCAACCCTTACCAAACATATCAACCCCTACCAAACATATCAACCCCTACCAAACATATCAACCCCTACCAAACGTATCAACCCATACCAAACATATCAACCCATACCAAACATATCAACCCATACCAAACGTATGAACCCCTACCAAACATATCAACCCATACCAAACATATCAACCCATACCAAACGTATGAACCCTTACCAAACATATCAACCCATACCAAACGTATGAACCCCTACCAAACGTATCAACACCTATAACGTGTTAACCCATACCTAGTGTGTCAACTCCTACCAAAAAGGTCCTGGTGCTGCAGAATTATTCTCCTGCTGTAGCAAAGAACAACAAAAGCAATTTAGTGTCAAGAACCGAAAAGGTCAGACAATTAAAAGGAACAAAGGACAACAGCTGTGTGGAACACAGAAAAGCAAAGGCGTTACAAGAGGAGTCCGTCAGTGTGTAGGAGTGCATTTATGCAGCTGTGCATGGCAGGCTGGGTAGACAGCCAATAAACAAGAGCAGAGAAAGGGTTGAGAAAACAGTCCGTGGCCTTTATATACACTGAAATAAGAACTGAAGCACCTCTGTGCTCTCCCGAATCAAAGCCAATAAAAAAAACATCAGATGTTTGCACTGTATTTAACAACAACGACAACAAAAAAGATTGGAAGTGCGCAGAATGCATGCTGACGTGCTATAAACAACATGTCTGTTACCTTAGCAGTGCAGTCATATATACGCTATGAATAATATGTGGGCAGGCAAACATCCGAGGGTCAGTGTGATTGATTGAGAATAACTACTACTGAAAATCCTGTCCCTACAAAGCAGACACTCTGAATGTGGCAGGAGTATCTATTCCTGTTTCTACAGTCTCCAGGCGAGGGAGGGAGCAGCTTTGAGGTTTCTCTGTGACAGCCAGGCAGGCTTTAATCCTGCTGTCACGTCCTTGGGAGAGCAGTCTAATTACTTCCCCAACGCCACCGCCTCTTCTCTGCCTGCTGATCTTCACCTGGGAGCCCCACTCTCCTAATTGGAATGGAGCTCTGAAGGGAATAGAACTGTGGTCCCCTACTGGGTCTTTTGTGTGTGTCTGTGTCTGTGTGTGTGTGACTTGCCAAATCGGTGTAATAATAGTCCACATTAATAAGTACTTTGGTTTTGTGCTCTGGCGCCGGGGAACACTGCGCAGTTGGTTGGATTGTGAATTTTAGAGTGTAAATGTCACTAAAAACAAGCTCGATCTTTGCCAGTCTATTCAAACTGTTCCCTCGGTTTCGCTGTTTATCACAAAACGTGTGGGACATCCACTTGAGCATATTTCTGGCTGTGATAACACTGTAATCTCAGACTTGGTAAGTTTCACTCCTTCTAGTCTCCAGCACTTCAGCAGGCTGCATTGGATGGATACAATCTAACATGCAAATAAACACGACCGTTGAACACAAAAGTTAGGTTTTGATAGTCGAGCTCCCGTAATACGTAACGCCCTATAAACAGGACTGCAACTAATCACGTGTTATTAGAAAACTGTCAAAAAATGAATAATGATTTAAATATTTTCCATTACATTTCGAGTCAGTCTATCCGTGTGGTGATGATGATGTTTCTTAATGAGGCAGTGCATATTGTAATTGCCTAGTCTGGGTTTCACACTAATCACCTGCACGATGAAGTTCTTTTGCTAGGTTAGTTATCGTGGATTACATTTTATAGTTTAATAGTTTTTTTGGTTGAGTATGTATTTTGGTTGAGTATGTATTTTGGTTGAGTATGTATTTTGGTTGAGTTAGTATTTTGGTTGAGTATGTATTTTGGTTGAGTATGTATTTTGGTTGAGTTAGTATTTAGGTTGAGTATGTATTTTGGTTGAGTATGTATTTTGGTTGAGTATGTATTTTGGTTGAGTATGTATTTTGGTTCAGATGTGTTTGTTCTTGTTCAAAAACACATAACAAATATGTTTAATAATGTAAGACCTTTATTCAAATGAAAACTTGTAATTAAAAAAATTCTGATTAAAATATTATTTTCCAAAAGAACAATCAATAAACACAGTTGTGGATTTGAGCTTTTCATGAAATCGTTGAACATTAACATGGCAAGCTTTCAGTTTTGCGTGAGTGGATGTGGTTAATTCAGTAAATGCTAAAGATAAAAACATCAATTAAAAATATAATTGCAACATTACAATAACTATTTAAAAGATTTAAAATAATAAATGGATTGCACATGATTGAGGGCCTGGATCTGTTGGTCACAATTACCTTTAAAAAAAAAGTTGATAAAACCATGTAGCTTGCGTGACCGCCGCAACGTGTTTCCATAGAGATCTCGTTGTCAATAGCGACCAGCGGAAACTTTTCCTACTCCTCTTTAATGGCAGTGAGACGTTTGATATCAGCAGGAACTTACACACGTACATGTCATTGCCCACCAGACGTCCCCAATCACAGCAATCTGGCCAGTGTTCTATAAAGAAGGGCCCTGTACAGTCATGTACTGTAGTGACCTTCTATTGTCTCTAGCACAAGGTGCACCAGTCTAACGACCATTCTGTTTAATCAGCTTTATGATATGCTACACCTGTCAGGTACGTCATCTAACTCAAGGCGCACACTGTCCACTCACTAGCGCTACAAAGAGACAAGCTCCCATTCATTTCCAATGAAAGCCAGCGAACCACTGCACCAGTATGTGGAGCTACGCTCTGACACAAAATATCCCAGCAGCAGCGACAATTGAGAGTTGTGAAATGTTAAACTATGCTAATGACCTTAGAGCGAGCTGTGACTGAGTTTGGCAACTACCAATGGCAGAGGATATGTTCTCTGCATCTTGAAATTCCTTCTCTTAGCTACTCGCTAGCTTTAAACCTGCCCGCACGCTAGCTCAAAACATGGACAAACATCTTACTATTGCTGTGTCCAGTTTCAACCATTATACGTGATGCATCTCTGGCTTCACACAGAGATTAATGCATATAGGAAGATGGTTTCCAAGATCGTTGGGACGACGAAGGTGTAATGCTTGCATCAAGTAAAACAAAGGAAAATGCTATTTGAACGTCATTGCTATTTGAACGAAAAATCTTTGACATTGCATTATGTTGATAAGCAATGCATTTTTAGCAGTGGGGGGTCACATATTTTTTCTAAATAATTTGCTGAGACTGATGTTGAAGAAGACACGCCCCACCCAGAGTGAGAGGAGCGCAACTCGCCAGTGACTGAGAGATTTGAGAGTTGCGCGAGCGGGCTTTGTGCAGGCAGCATAAAAGGGAGGAAAACGAATCTGTGCTAAATTAGCTTTTTGTCCACGGGATAAGAATCACATGTTGCATCTATATTTTTGTTCAGTGTAAAATGATTCACAAAAAAATAACTCATGACCTATTGTGTAATAGTATCTTAGCTATTGCTCAATTTCAACAACTTTTACAGGTTGGTTACAAGTTGTTATAATACGTTGGCTATGACTTTAAAAAACGCAAAAGGAAAATCATTTGATTAGGGGATAGTAGATGGTGGATTGACGTGGTTACATAGCATTGAGGGGACTTTTTTGAAGTAGCCCTATGTGCAATATTTGGTTAAAACAGCATCGCAAGGACAATGTGAAAATATTGCCTCATGATTAAACAATCTTGCTCACCTTCGATAATAGTTTTTTTTTAAGACTGTGTTAAACCCTTACATTGATTAGGATAGCGAACAGGTACATCATTAGTTTATACTAGTTAGACAGACACATGAAACACATGCTATTGTCATTAGTACAATATTTGCAACCAGGTGTGTTAGAATGACTCACGGAACAACTGTGTCCTGAGTTGTCACACACTCAAATGAAATTAGGTGCTATGCATAAAGAAGGCATACTTGAAAAAGTAACGTAGAGCTTATTGTTATATTAAATATCCAGATGAAGCAATCACCTCAATCTTTGGTTCTTTTTCATTTCTAAAGACGATATAAGATTTGTTTCTCTTCGAGACGTGTCAGATTAGACTGTCACATGCTGAAAGGAAAGTCAGGGAAACGGGACGTGAACCAGCCCACATGGTGTCCTTAAGGCTAGTCCTTTGTGGTTTTGGGACCTGCTTCAGTCCTGATCCAATATTCAAACAAAAATGTGAACAACAATCACCAAAATGCAATCAGATTCAGGATCAGCGGCGACCAGGTAAAACCGGTGCTCTAAGCATCACAAGGCAGCACGGGCACATCGGCCAGCGCCAGCACTAGGTGTTCATACACCTGAATGCCCTTGAGGAAGACCTGCTCATTGATATATTCGTTGTGGTCATGCAGCAAAATAGGAGTCCGGTTCATTGGGGAGAAGCCGATGGCAGGGAGACCAACCTACAGCGGCAAGAGAAAACATGTTAACATAGCGTTGGTAATAGCGCCTGTAATAGCGCCTGTAATAGCGCCTGTAATAGCGTCTGTAATAGCGTCTGTAATAGCGTCTGTAATAGCGTCTGTAATAGCGTCTGTAATAGCGCCTGTAATAGCGTCTGTAATAGCGTCTGTAATAGCGTCTGTAATAGCGCCTGTAATAGCGTCTGTAATAGCCTCTGTAATAGCGTCTGTAAGAGCATCTATAATAGCGTCTGTAATATCTTTGGTAATTGCTTTGGTATAAAGACTCGTCATATACCTAAAATGCTTTACTTCGTGTCCAACACAATAAATCCAACTCACCGCTCTGATGAAGCGACTGTCGGTGGCTGCTGGGAAAATCTCCTTCTCTAAAGTCATGTTCCTAAATTGAGAAACATTCAGATAAAGCTTGACTTGTGTGTATATGTGTGTGTGTGTGTGTGTGTCTGTGTATTTCTGTCCGTTTGTCCTTACATGGCTTTGCAGGTCGTGCTGAAGGCGTTCCACCAGGGGTCACTCTCGTCTGTGGACGTCAAATTTTGGTTCATGTGTTTCTACAGCGAGAACACAGAACATTTAAAAAACATTACATCTGCCTTGTATCCACGTATTACATCTGCTCTGTATCCACATATTACATCTGCTCTGTATCCACATATTACATCTCTGTTGTATCCACGTAATACATCTGCCTTGTATCCACGTATTACATCTGCCTTGTATCCACGAATTACATCTGCCTTGTATCCACGTATTACACGTCTAGTAATAGACAGTCACCATCCAGAAGATTCCGTTTCAATGTAACCTGTCAAGAAAACACTTCATAGCATCCTCTACTGTTCTTCACCGAGCGCTACTGACCTGTGCAAATTCATACGTGATGCCTTCCCCCGCCTCCTTACACCACTGTTTTATCTGCTCCTCAAACTCCTGACAATAGAATAAACAAAACGGGTAAACGCAACATTAAGCAGAACCGTGGATAATAACCCAGACAGAAGCACCCACCTGGAGATTGACAGTGGGCGGTATTCTCAAGTCGAAGCTGACGTCCATCTCGGCAGGGATGACGTTGTAGGCCACTCCTCCTTTCACCATGGTCAGGTTGACAGTGGTGACATCGCCGAGAGTGAAACACTCGCTGGTGTTTAACCTGTGACGTGAGGACAAGTCACGCATTTGGAACTTTAAAGTTGGCTTCACATCAAACCGTTTCGTCTCCCTCTTGTGGCTGAGTTAACTCTTGTCATTCCAGTAAACTGTTATGGCTCCCTCTAGTGGCTGGGTAAACTCTGTCATCACTCTTCCCAGTAAACTGTTATGGCTTCCTCTAGTGGCTGGGTAAACTTAGTCATCACTCTTCCCAATAAACTGTTATGGCTCCCTCTAGTGGCTGGTTAAACTCAGTCACCTCTTCTCTTTAAACTGTTATTGCTCCCTCTAGTGGCTGGGTAAACTCAGTCACCTGTTCTCTTTAAACTATTTTGGCTCCCTCTAGTGGCTCTCTCTATCCCTGTTGATCTTACCAACCTTCCTTTCTCCTTCTCTCTGAAGTCCAGGAAGGAGTTGATTATACTGCGCTGAGAAAAGGGAAACAGGCACATGCAGGTAAGTGTGTGTGCGTGTGTGTACTTTCCCCTAGCTAAAAAATTACATTTTCCTCAGACATTAGACATTACAGTGTGCTGACATTTCAGTGTACACATATTCCCACATTCCCTTTCCCAGACAGGCATTCCCATTTTCATATGAACAGATTATACAAAGAGTTAAAACATTTTCAATGAAAGACTTATAGAACAAGAAAAACAACACTTGATCCACCCTAGAATCCTCTAAATAGAGTCTTAGATGTCCAGTGCATTATCCCGCCTGTAGCATACGTTAGCACAACATTATCCTGCCTGTAGCATACGTTAGCACAACATTATCCCGCCTGTAGCATACGTTAGCACAACATTATCATGCCCGTAGCATACGTTAGCACAACATTATCATGCCCGTAGCATACGTTAGCACAACATTATCATGCCCGTAGCATACGTTAGCACAACATTATCCTGCCCGTAGCATACGTTAGCACAACATTATCCCGCCCGTAGCATACGTTAGCACAACATTATCCCGCCCGTAGCATACGTTAGCACAACATTATCCCGCCCGTAGCATACGTTAGCACAACATTATCCCACCCGTAGCATACGTTAACACAATATTATCCTGCCCGTAGCATACGTTAGCACAACATTATCATGCCCGTAGCATACGTTAGCACAACATCCTGACAGCCACCAACGGTGGATCTAGGAAGTCTTACCAATTTCTCCGCAGCTGTGTTCTCCACAAACCTGGAGCCGTGACCCGGACTGCCTGGACAGTGGACCGTAATCCCTGAAAGCAGACACACACACAGACACACACAGACACACACAGACACACACACAGACTGTCAGTCAATTCATTCCCTGTCCTTGTCTCCTACTCAAAACCCATCGGTGAAGAAGGTCAAAGTGGAGTGATTTCGCGGAAATTCAACCTATGCTTACACCTGTACTTGTGTTCCCGAGGCAGTGGCTGGTATTTAATAGATCTAGAATCCAAACTGTTCTATGGTTGTATTTCTGTACTGGAATGCCACTCACTTGCCAGGAGCCCTGTAAACTGCAGGTTGAACAAGGCTCTTCCGGTGTGTCATAGAGAACGGTCGTACTGGCCATGTCTCCGCATTCACGACATTGTTTGTTGTTTATTACTGTTTATATTATTGTAATTATTTTGGACATTCTGCAGTGTCGCTAGCATAATACGACTGACTAGCACTTTTGGAAATTCGTTCGTTACTGAAAACTGACTTTTTCTCAACTTACTATAGTACTTTCAGTGACTCCTCTGTCCAGTCGCCTTTCAAATGTCCAATCCCTGGACAATAAAATGGATGAACGACACGCAGATTGCCTTTCAGCCGGACGTTCGCTAACTGCTGTGTGCTGGCGTTTATTGAAAAACCTGGCTAGACAATATGGTGCCTGACTCAGCTGTACCTCTCGCTGGCCTTTCTATCTAGAGGCGGAGGGTTCTGCTTTATGGTCAACTCTCTCTGGGGTTCAGATGGTCACCAGACCTGGAGCTCCTCACCATAATGGCACACCCCTTCTACCTTCCTCAGGATGTCAGTTCTGCTATAATGGCAGCAGTCTACGTACCCCCACATAGAGCATCTAAACGAAGCAAATATTGTTGTTGGCAACTTTACTAGCAAATATGAGGAAAGTCTTGCCAAAATACCACAAGCACATTAACTTTTCTAGTCGTGGTGATCAGAGCTTGGACAACTCTTATCGGCGAATACGGAACAGTTACAAACCCCTCTACCGCACTGCCTCTGGTAAGGCGGATCACATCAACAAACAACGTTTAAAACAAGAACAACTCGACCAACATCGTTCCATCTGTGAGGCCGGCGAAGGAACAAGACAACGGCACTGTCTCCCTAACAGGCGTGTACCGTACATAATGCCTTAAGAAAGCACGGGACATCATAAAACCCTATTGCCCCCCAGGCTACGCTCTGTTCACCCGGCTGCCGTCTGGTTGATGACCTGGTTGATGGCGCAGGTGCATCAGGGGTCGAGCAGACTCACAAACAGTTTTTATATGCCAATGACACAACACACACTACTCACACCAAGGATTCCTCTCGCCGTAGAACACAGTGAACGCTTCCCCGGGGTTGGCAAGACCTAAAAAATAAAACAGCTCGTCACAACACTAAAGTACGATACTGGGGAGGAAGTGAAAGAAAGTGCAGGGTTGTCTCTGATTTCCTGTCCTCCTCGGGGGAATTGATATTGTTAACCAGGCTATCGTCATAGACACATTTAGCAACCATAAAGACATTGATTCAGCTAAAGGAAGCAAGTGGTTTATGTTACAGTATCTAAATAGCGTGACGATCATTAACGGAAAAGCCTCAAGCCATGCTGTGAAACCGACAGATCATATTGCTTTAGTGGATTCAGAGGCTTTTTCCAAATGCACTCACGGGGAACGGTTTTATCTGAGTAAGCACCACGTTGTGTGTTCTGCGTTTGTGGACTATCATTGAGTTATCATATTGCACAACTCATATCCACTATTCTCACTGACCTATATTGTATTACAATGATCTATTGTTTACATCTAGGACAGGATCTTCCTTTTAATTAATTAAAAATATATGCATTGCTTATTTCAACATCAGTTCACACGTCTCTGGGGATCTTCGGTTATCACAGAACACACTCTCCAGCGAATCATTATATGTTTGAGAGCACTTTAACCCATGTGAGTGCAATCAACAGGCAAAGGTGACAGTTTTTCTTTTATCAAAGCACTAAATCTACTTTTCTTTGAATCTGTTGAGTTAGACAGTTAGTTAGATATGAACCAACATAAACTAGTTGACAGGGTGTGTTATTTACCTTCGTCTAGTGCAAAGCCAATATTTAAATCTTGGAACTCTGGGAGTGTCACAAACGTCTCCATCCCTTTGTGACCTCCGACCTCCTCATCTAAGACAGGGAAATTCAGAGCAAATTGTATTAAAGTCTATCTCAAGAGCAATCAGAAATACTGACAAGGCCTGATATGGTGCATTTTGTGTGCTTTACTAAGTAATTAGTGTAACATTCTAAAAAGCCTGTCTCGGCCAATGGCGAAGCGTCTTACCTGGCACAAACATTAGATGGACGGTACGCAGTAACTTTCTTCCTTCTGCTTTGAGTCTCCTAATGGCTTGGATATACCTACAGGGCACCAAAGACAACAGTGGTAACGAACAGAAGTGGACTGGTAAAATTCCTGCAACTTTATTATAATGTCTTGAATCTACACAAATCCTGAATGGAGAATTCCAGAGTAATTTCTAAAGTATTCTGATTATATTGCGACTGGAATTACTGGAAAACGAATTAAGTTGAATAAATACATTACAACACTAAATGGGAACTTTTTACTTTTTGTTATCGTTAAAATTCTCCACTTACTGTATGGTGACAGACTTCATATCCTGAGTACCACGAGCGAAAATGTTGCCCTCTGTGTCTTTCACAGCAGCAAAAGCATCATACTTCCAGTGTTCCTAGAATGAGACAGTCACATATTAGGTTACTTTCCTAATAGTGCTTTCACAGATACCCAGCCTTAAACCCCAAA